>OZ012679.1:24601410-25183910 GCA_963942445.1 Argyra leucocephala
CTAAAGGTTAGTAATAAAATAAAGTCAATTCAAAAATTTCAAAAATTAAAATCCAAAAAAGAAAATTTCCATTATGAGTGCGTCAAAATATAATTAAAATTTAATAATTTAATATTCCCTATGGGTATGTCATCCATTCAAAACTTGTTTAATAAACTGAAATTATTTCAACAGTTCACTCAACTTTTGTCCTAATTATGTCTCATCAATTACCTATATTAATTATAATTTCATTGAAATTTAACTAAAATACCAAATACTATAATGCCAAAAGGACCTAATGAAAATAATCTCATTAAGATTCGCATGTAACCACATAAACATTTTATTTTTGTTTATTTATTATTTTGTGTTTTTTTTTTTTTTTTTTACTTGTCAATCTTAGTAAAATTTGTAAAGACAATTTTCAATTTATTTACATAATTTATTTTATGTTAGGTACTCTTCAAATTCAGACAAATTAAATCCTTTTTGAATTACCAATCAATGTACAATAAATAATGTACAAAATTTGTTTTATAAATCCTAATAATAACAAAATAGAAAATTTCGTGTAGAATATTCAAAATACAGACTCAACAACAACAACAAAAAAACAAAAATAGGATAAATTGAATATCTTTCAAATCAATTCGAAATAATTTTAAAATAATAAATCTTAAATGACAATATTAGCAATCTTAAGTTTACAATAACTATGCTTAATTAAACAAATTTTCATTTAGTCAACACAAGCTACTTTAGTTTTAATTGACAAAAACCATTTTGCCAATTTCAAAGGATATTTTAATAAAAAGCAAAAACAAAAAAAAAATGACAGAAAAATAAAAATTCAATTTTCGAGATTTCATGATGTTGATTTGTTTTGTTTTTTTTTTTTGTTGTAGATTTTTCGTAATTAGTTTTGGAAAACTAAAAATTAAATTTTCCAAAAAATTTATAAAAATCTAGACATGAAAATGTTAATGAACCGTATTTCATTGGTTATTTTCAATTCTGTTTTTGGTTCGATGTCCTTTCAACTATAATGCCTGTGGTATTTTTTTTTTTCACATAAAAATTTTCGTCCTTTTTCATACGATAATTAAATTTTTTTCTTCTGTTTTTGTTTTTGTTTTTTTTTTCTTATAAGTTTGCATTAATCTTTAAATAATAATAAAAAAAAAAAAATATAATTCAAATGTATTTTAACAACCTAAAGGATATATTTCGGAATACTAGAGTAATGTTGAAATAATTTTGTATGATTGCGAATGTTTGCCCAAGAAGTAATATGGTATAATAATAAAATTGAGAAATTGGAAAGTGCCAACAATTATGATATTGTGCTATAAAATAAATTATGATAGCCATGAAATCCACTGTCATTCTCGTATGTTCTTCCCCGTACAATTCCAAAATATCAAACAAAAAATTTAGATGATTGTAATTCTCCTTACCCCACTTATAAATGACACACCTTTATTCAATAGCATTCATTGTGTTACAAATGGTATGCCATCACTCATGAATTTATTATCTACTATTTGATGAGTAAAAAAAATTAGAAAATTGTTTAAAACTCGTACTGTAAATTATAGTCGCTGAACTATTAATATCTTAGATCTGGTGCAGCAAGGTAGTAAAATGTATAGCTGATTAAAATTGTAACAAATAAACATATCTCAAGTAACATATATTGTATCTAGTTTTAATCAAATTGAATTTTTAAAATGTTACAAATTTTATTATTATGTATTGCTTACTGGTACCAGTACCAATTAACTGAACGTGCGTACGATTATCCTCTAACAAAATTGTATACTTGTATTGTCGTATGTGTTATTCTAATTTAATATTTTTTGTGTTGTACAATAAATAGTATGTACATATTATATATTATTATGTTAGTGTTATTTAATAGCCCAACATTTTCAATATTGTTATTGTTGTGATTAATTTCAATTTGTATGATTATTGAGTCTAAACAGATAATAATATTATTTTCAATTGTTGTTAAAATTGAATGCAATTAAAATATCGCCTAAAATAATTTTAAATTTTCAGTTCATTGACTGAATAAATATTTATTTTTATATTATTTTGTTTTTTGATTCATTAAAATAATTGAAGTGAAAATATAATAATGTTTGCGTGTGTTAGTTTGTATACAAGGTGTTTTGTTAGTGGTGCTATAACAATTTTAATATATGAAACTTCGAAACTGTGGCATTAAAGGTATAATAAGCAAGAGACTGAGACCTATTGGGATTTTGTTGTTCAGAAATAAGATTCAATGATGCCATCAGTGCGTAAACCACGAAAAATGGTGCATTTTTCTGGGTTTAATGGGGGTTAGCGTACAATGATTACACAGTGATACAGTTCAGTTTTAGGGGAAGTTTAGTTCTACTGTTATTAAGTTGCAAAATTTAATTCATTTTTTTATGTTTATAGAGGGCTGCAGCTTCCAAGTCCCCGCTCCATATTATTGAAATACTGATTTTGCTGACGGCAGAAAGATGTGCAGGAAAAATTAAAATTTGAAAATTATTACATTTTTTTGTTATTGTCAGGTGCCTCAAAGCCCCGCTCCATATATTGGATTCACACCCGAATTTAGTTGACAGCAGGCAAAAGAAAAGTGGTTGTTAAATTATTTTGTAAAATGCGGACTTACTAATTTTATTTCATACATACTTAAAATGAGAGAGCCATCGTCCTCAAATCCTCGATTAGTAGGTAAATATATATGATATTGAATGAATTGGTTGGTATATTGTATTGGTATATAATATATTTGTGTACATAATTTGTATGTTTGGATTTATTCTAAACGATTTCGTGTTTTGTTAAAATAATTGAGAAGAGAATAATAATAATTAAAAATTACTTGTTTTTATTAAAAAAATATTCTCTCTTGTTTATAAAAATTTATATTGTACATTTTCTAATATAATAACAAAACAAAATATTGTTTCAATAAAGAAAAAAAAAATATTTTTTTAATAAATAAAAAAAAAATTGACTCAACAGAGAATTAAGCTTACACAAAATTTGCGATATTAAAATGACGCTTTAACCAACTGAGCTAATAACCGATTAAATTCATTTCATCAAAATGCAAACATAAAATAAAAATTTATTTTGATCCACACAAAATGCAATAAAATAAAATGAGTATCTATACCCAAATTGGATATATACAACACAAGCGCATACAATGAGAGTACTCGTAAAAAGGAAATTGTATATAAATATAAGATAAATGCTAAGAGAATGCGTATTCTACTCTAATATTATTATTTTATGTGTTGTGTAAATACATGCAGGATTTTTGAAAGCAATTAATATAAATAGTATTAGATTAAACTCACAGGGGGCCCCTAGTAATAATTATAATTTTGTGCAATTGTTTCATTTATTGCACAAAATTTGTAATATTATCACAATATCATCCATATTTATAATATTTTTAAATTTTTATTGTAAATATCATAATAAAGAATTTTAAAGCTTGAAAACACATATTTTAGAAGAAACAGTCAGTCACAAATTACACCTGCTGAATATATCAAATTAATATAAAAATTCAATGAACAGAGAATTGAACTTACAAAAAAATTTGCGATATTAAAATGACGCTTTCACCAACTGAGCTAATAACCGATTAAATTTATTTCATCAAAATGCAAACATAAAATAAAAATTTATTTTGATCAACACAAAACGCAATAAAATAAAATGAGGATCTATACCCAAATGGAATATATACAATACAAACGCATACAATCAGAGTACTCGTAAAACGGAAATTGTATATATAAGATGAGTACTCAGAGAATGCGTATTCTACTCTAATATTATTATTGTATGTGTTGTGTAAACCAAAATACATGCAGGCTTATTGAATTGAGCAATTTATATAAATAGTATTAGACTGAACCCACAGGGGCCCCTAGTAATAATTATAATTTTGTGCAATTGTTTCACTTATTTCACAAAATTTGTAATATTATCACAATACCATCCTTATTTTTAATATATTTAAATTTTTATTGTAAATATCAGAATAAAAAATTTTAAAGCTTGAAAACACATATTTTAGAAGAAACAGTCACAAATTACACTTGCAAAATATATCAAATTAATAAAAAAATTCATTTATTATCCATTCAAACACATTTCAATTCAAACAATACATCCTGTATTTCAAAAAAATGTATATAAATTTTTTTTAATTTTAAATAAATTAAATATAGAATTACACAGTGAATTGAAATTCAGAACGAATAATTTTTTTATTTTAAAATATGGTCATAATTTAAGATTTTATTACTTGCAAAAGAGTAAGGATGAAAATTAAAGTAAACTATGTTCAATTACTATTACAATACTTGTCTAGAATTATTTTGGAAACATTTTTTCAAATCAAATATTTTTTATTTAAATATTCAAGACGCTGGAATACTCTGAAAGACGCAATTATTTGTAATGATGTCTGGTGCTATTTATTCTATATATGTATTGTAATATCATGAAATTTCAAATGAATTTCAATTTGTACATTTTACGAAAGTCCGACATTATTAAATTTATACGATTAATGTCCTTAATAATATCTAAAATTTTATTTTATTTAACCATCTAGCATGGAAGAGCTACTCACTAAACTGTAAGTAATTACTGTGTATATTACTCGTATAGTATTACTTCATTTGTTTTTGTTGTTGTTTTTTTTCTGAATTTACGAGTTCATCCAGAAAACTCAAATGAGATTTTTTTATTTATTTTTTTATTCTATTATTTTTTTTTTTTTTTTTAAAGAAGTTTTCTGTTTTCTATTATAAAGAAATCCGACACTTTAATGAAGTTTTGTAGATTCATTAACGATATTAAATTTCATATGAATGCATGGGTGTGTGTATATGTAATATACAAAAAAAAAATCAATTTTATTTTGTTTCAAATAAAGTTTATAAAACTAAACAGCAGGTGGCTGTTTTATTTATTTTCATTCAATCTACTACTCTACTATTTTAATATAACATATTGTGGTGAGTTGAGATCTCTTTTTTTATTATTTTTTTTTTTATTTTTTAATTACAAAATGAATATCCTGTGGAATATATAAAATAATGTGATAGATTTCAATTAAGATTTAAAATTAGATAAAAATTTAGAGAAAAAAAAAAATAAATAAAAACTAAATTAAAATTAGTTCATGTTAGAAAATTAACAACTATTCTATTTTCTTTGGTTTTAAATAGGTACGGAAAAGCGAAATAAAAAATAAAATATTTTTATTTTTTAAAGGTGAAAATAAAATTTATCATTTTATAAAAAGTTACCTGAAACTGTTTTTTTTTTTTTTTGTTTTTTTTCTTGTTTTATTTAAAAAAAAATTTGTAATAAATAAAATTTTATATCACTGAATTCTATGTAAACTCACTCAGCTTGTATACTGAATTTATTTGATTTTGGTATTGTTTATTTTATTTGGTGCTCTCTCGTTTGTTGTACAAGAGTGGTAAATAGAGATATACTGAGCCACATGATGACCCAGAAACATTTTTTTGAGGTTCAATTTCAAAAATTGGATTTGTTATTTTTTTATTGTTTTGCTTCTGTATTTTAAGGATATCTATACATTTGTATGGAACAGTGAGCTTTTAATTTTAACAAAGAAACCATTAAATTTGAACTAATAAGGAAAATGTATAAAAAAGCCAATTTTATATTAAAGATAAGTTTTTGCTTTCTCTAATTTGTGTTATCTCAGTCAGAGCATGATGAAATACTCTTCTATGTTATACTAGCTATTTCTTTTATATTACTTTCAAGTTTTTTGTTTATTATTCTTTACTATCCTAATTTTTTATTTCTTTCAGGTTTAATTTTTTTTTTTTCGTGGATTAGTGGAAATCTTTCTAGACACAATTAGCCTCGTAGCTTACATTGCGTGTTACATTTTTACTGATTAAGCTACACCCCTTCCACTAGTCCAACGGAGTAACCACTAATTTATCGTTAGTTTTATTTATTAAACCTATAGTGGCTTAGTTCTTTTAATCATTCTGGTACCATTTTGATTTGCCCGCAGTTGAGTGGCCTAAACGTTAATATGGCCCTCCAGACCAGCCAAATGCTTTGCTACATATCTTTTTATTTCATTTGTTATACAAGAAATGTTTAGATCTCTGTGCAAGTCACCGTTGCGAACACACCAAGGGGCATTTACCATGTTCCGCAAGACTTTATTTTGGAATTTTTGTATACAAAGTACATGTGTTTTCTTGGCGCATCTCCATGTTTGTATGCTGTAGCTCTTTCAGATCCAACATATTTCATTTTTATTGGCTCTTCGCAATCAGTAACATAATCGGTAACGTAATCGTTACAATTAATAATTTTTTTTATTGAACTAAACAAGAGCTATTGATGAATGTTTTGGGTTCTAAATGAAAATATCAATTTTTACATAGTACTTGTCTAAAACCATTTTCTTACATCCTGCAATCGGTTTAGAATGTGTCTGAAAGGGATAGAATCATATCGGTTTATATAACAATATCTTATTTCGGCGTAAGAGGCAGTATATTTAGCTATATTTCTTATTTTCCCGTTTAAATGGCTTAAATGCTGCGATGACATGTAGGGTGCTTTTTCTATTACTTAAGCCTAAAAAATTATATACTATATATGCTGTTGAATTTTGATCCTCCAGGTGGATTTTTGTTTTACACGATATGATAAATAGACAAAACTAACAAAAAAAAACAAGAACCATTTGATATAAGACTCCGACTCTCTCCCAGCGCACAATAGTTTATTCGACAAAAACAATTTACACAAACCGCCACCATGGATTGCAAAGATACCATATATTGAGACCTAGACCTGACGAAACATAAAAAATCCACAACTACCAAGTCTCGGCAACTCTTTTAACAAAATTTTCAAACAACATACAAAAACCACACACCGATCTTTACGAACGGATTAAATACAAGATTATATTCAAGTATAGACTAAACAAATAAGCAACAGTATACTCGGCGGAATTGTATGATATATATTAAAGGCAGTTGATTATGAAAGCCGGAGTTACGAAGGAGGAAGCTCATTTTGACTCTTTAAGCAGCTTACAGCCCCTTTCATCCCATTACAACCAAACATCCCACAATAATATTAAGTTCGGAGCTACTGCATCAAAATTCAAATGTAGTAGACTTTCTTTGATTACCTGCACATGGGAATGCTATTGGAATTGGAGAGGGTGAAGAAGAAGCTACAATTGAACCATTCGTTATTGAACACAAATTATATTATCAGGATTTTAAATATCAAGTCCAACAAAATTATATAGGAAAAATGTATTTACTTAAGCTTGAGACTGACAAAACGAATGTATTCAAATGAAGAAAGGTTCAAAAACCGTAAAACCTATGTCATAATGACGACACTGCGTATAGGTTAAGGCTAACGCACAGTTACTTCTTTGATGGCCCACAAACATATAAACCGACATGTAGTTGTTCCATCATAAGATCCATCATCACAATACACGATATTCTTGAGACTTGTACCTTATACAATAATGTAAGAATCGAACTTGGTATTTCAGAAGGTTGGCAAGATGGACAAGATTGAAAAAGTTATTGAATTCTTTGATAGAGCAAAATTAAAATGCGAACACTTAGGGAGCGTTTTATTCAAATCCCCCTTTTTCCTTTTAGGTTGTAGTTATTAACATAGAATCTGACAATTATGGGAACAATAATTTAGTAGTGGGTAGAAATAGAAAATGATGTTTTTTAGCAGCGTAAATGAAATATAAACGTGCTTTGGTATCGGCAAAATAGTTGCTGGATAATAATTAGGTAGATGGTTGGCAGAAGTGGCCATTTCAGTTGCTTACGGAAAACCAATTACATTTAATTATGCTTTTTTGATACCACGACTCGAGTGACCTATTGTTGTATTGTTATTGTTGTTGTTATTAATTGTTATATCGGATAAATTTTTCATTCCAACTCTCCCAATGAACTCAGTACTAGAGCCACCCTGTGCGATTGAGAAGGTTAATAAAATCTCCTATTTTGCTTTCTGCGATTTATGTGTTTTAGAATTAGTTATATTGGCACAACGGAAGTATTTATAACAATTTGTGAAATTACTGTTGGGCGCGCGATTTACTATCAAAGATTTTTTTTTCTATCAAAATTCTATAGTTTTGCTTTTATCTTTTTATTGTAAAAACATTTATTTTCATTTTGGTTGGAAATTTATATTATATTAAAATTATAACAAGAGGGAACACTACCTGACAAGAAATAGGTTGATTGTCATTTTGTACGATCTTTCATATAAATTACACTGGTATTTGGCTGGATCAGCTTTCAAAACAATGGGTATAGCTACTATGGGAATGTCGCATCAACTAATTTAATAAACTGTTGAGTCAAATTGACAACTAGTTAACTGAAACATCTAAAACCTTACTATATCCTATTCATAGCATATGTGTTTATATTAAACAAAATTGATTTCGGTGGTATTAAAAAGTTTTCTATTTTTAAAAGAACAGTTTCTATAAGAAAAAAAAATTACTAATTAATTACAATGTTATAGCAAGTATCAAAATATTTTTATTCAATAAATTAAAGTTACCATTTGTATGTTGTTGAGATTAGTTATAAAGACATTATTTTTTTTTTGAGGTCACAATAATTGGATAAGCACCCTAACAATTTAAGACATTTACAGAATAACTGTAGCCATTTGAAAGCGTTACGATAATAGGGTTGTCCATAGATAAAATGTTCTCTTGATGAAATAATTGGTTCGGTTTATGAATAAATTTCACAGTTCAGGTTTGAAGAGGCTCAACTAAAATGTTGTGAAAAATAGCTGCCCTGCAAGTATTACGCATAATTGGGATATAATACTTTTAATTTCTTTAGACTACCCAAACCAATAGATATTTATAAAACAGGGCATTACGGTGATAACGTAATGATGTTGCGTGTTGTGTACACATCTTCATCATTGATAATTTTGTTTGCTCGTTTTTGTACTCTATCTCGGTACTCTATCTCGTGTTTATACCTATACCAAATGTTCGAGATATATTCAAGTCGTGATCTCAAATGTATACCACGTATAGGAGGTTGAAAAATGTAAAGTATTTCTTACTTCTGTTTCAGAATCTTTAACATGTTTGCACAATTTTTGAGCACTATTGGAGATATGTTGCCAGATTTCGTAGAATTGTTTGAATTCCATCCTTTAGAACTTTTGCAAGAACTCGCATACGTAAATAAACTCTTTTAAAAAAGCAAGCAGTAGGTTCATAAGCAAGTGGAGAGATTTTTGTTACTGCTACATTTGCTACGAACATTTTTGCAAGCCTGTCTTAGGTGCCTGGATCTATTATAACAGAATATTTAAGCTATATTTCTCTATTCAAAAGGCATAACATCTTAAGTCGATTTAAGCAAAAAATGATATAAAGTGATTTTTGATTCTCTAAAAGTAAATGTCTACTTTCTATCAGGGTCCGGTACCCATATCTCTTTTGTAACGAATTTTTCAGGGGGTCATGTTTCATCTTATGTTCATTCTTAAGTGAAATGCAAAATCTTTATGATTTTAAGTATATTTAAGATGTTCTTCTAAATTAATTTTATATTGTTTTTGTAGATTTTTTCAAAACGCTATCGTATCTTAAGTACATATAACATATTTTATCCCGAGCAAAGCTATTTATTTGCAAGCTATCACTAAAATTCCATTAAAGGCATATCATTTTATATACACTTAAGATATTTTGCAAATTGTTACAATTTAACTATAATGCCATCGACATAAGATGATTTGCTCTTGATTTAAATCAGTCAGTGCATTAATCTTGGAGTAAAAGGTAGCTAAATTTTTGAAAAAAAAGTTAATTTAAAGGAGAAAAAAATTATTTCTTATTTTAAAGAACTTAGCTTTAAGCATGGGTAAGTCTATATTTTTTCTAATGATTTCTCATTTATTTTATCTAAACTCTAAGCTCTACTCTATAAATATTGTAATTTTTTCAATATGGTAATAATAATTAATAAATAAATGCTAAAAATGTAGCTACCTAAAATTTTGTTTACATAGAGTAAATGGGTACTAGAAATATCTATATCTAACTGTATACATGAAAATGAATTAAATTCACCAAATAATTGATAGAAATTGATTTATTTGTATTTTATTAAGAACTGATTAATAGAATAAATTTTATGAACATTTATATATATATTACAACATACTATAATAAGAGAAAATTGAGAAAAAATCCATACATATGTATACTTTTATTTTTATATATGTATACTAGTTTTGTAACCCGCCATAAATGACGGAAGCAAAATAAATTCTAGAATTTCTTCCTTCATTAGAGTTTTCATTTCAAGTTTAAGAAAATTATTGCCATCTTTGGAAAATTAAACATATATTATCCTAAGACCTCAATAATTCTAAATAATCAATATTCTTAGACATTCTATTGTATTCAATTAACTATAATATAAGTTAGTCAAAAAGATAATTTTAATTTAAATTAATATAGAAATATTAAATTCAAATAATATTTTGAATGAAAACAAAATCTAACAAAGATAATATAAACTTACAATACTTTTATATTTTTTTACAATCATAGCAGCGTTCTACTGTAAAATTCAAATTGTAAAATGAAAATAATTAAGGCATAATAAAAGTAAAAAAGTTCTATGGCGCCATCTAAATTTAACATTTAAATGACATGACAATCATTATGAAATGATGGGCAAATGACACAGATAACATATGAAAGATGACAGATGACAGATGACAAATGACAAATGACAAATGACAAATGACAAATGACAAATGACAAATGACAAATGACAAATGACAAATGACAAATGACAAATGACAAATGACAAATGACAAATGACAAATGACAAATGACAAATGACAAATGACAAATGACAAATGACAAATGACAAATGACAAATGACAAATGACAAATGACAAATGACAAATGACAAATGACAAATGACAAATGACAAATGACAAATGACAAATGACAAATGACAAATGACAAATGACAAATGACAAATGACAAATGACAAATGACAAATGACAAATGACAAAAGACAAATGACAAATGACAAATGACAAATGACAAATGACAAATGACAAATGACAAATGACAAATGACAAATGACAAATGACAAATGACAAATGAAAAATGACAAATGACAAATGACAAATGACAAATGACAAATGACAAATGACAAATGACAAACGACAAATGACAAATGACAAATGACAAATGACAAATGACAAATGACAAATGACAAATGACAAATGACAAATGACAAATGACAAATGACAAATGACAAATGACAAATGACAAATGACAAATGACAAATGACAAATGACAAATGACAAATGACAAATGACAAATGACAAATGACAAATGACAAATGACAAATGACAAATGACAAATGACAAATGACAAATGACAAATGACAAATGACAAAAGACAAATGACAAATGACAAATGACAAATGACAAATGACAAATGACAAATGACAAATGACAAATGACAAATGACAAATGACAAATGACAAATGACAAATGACAAATGACAAATGAAAAATGACAAATAACAAATGACAAATGACAAATGACAAATGACAAATGACAAATGACAAATGACAAATGACAAATGACAAATGACAAATGACAAATGACAAATGACAGATGACAAATGACAAATGACAAATGACAAATGACAAATGACAAATGACAAATGACAAATGACAAATGACAAATGACAAATGACAAATGACAAATGACAAATGACAAATGACAAATGACAAATGACAAATGACAAATGACAAATGACAAATGACAAATGACAAATGACAAATGACAAATGACAAATGACAAATGACAAATGACAAATGACAAATGACAAATGACAGATGAAAGATGACAAATGACAGATGGCATGTATAACCAATAAAAAACAGATACTATGTTTATGACAATTACATGATGTTATAATTTGTGTATATATTGTAATTTGTATATGTGTTGGAGTATTCCGTCGAACTAACCAACATCTAGATAAATACAGAAAATTATATATATAATTTTAATAAAGGTCTGCCAACAAATACATTATATTCATCCCGATCTTGTAGATTCATCCGATGAAGAAGAATAAAAAAGTTTTTTTTTTTTTTTAATTTAGGTATTTTATTATTTATTGGTACTGAAAATGTTACACAGACTGAAATAAAAATGTTGAGTTTATAAAGTTATGAAGTAAAAAATCTTAATTTGAATTTAAATTTATTTTTATGTTATTTTTTATTATATTTGAATTGAAAATGTTAATTTATAATATTATTTTGAATTTCTGAAATATTATATTGAAAGTGCTATAGAATAATATCTTAATTGCAGTTGCATGAAACTTTTCACAATGAAAACACTAACTTATCTCGGCATAAGACGGTTTGTTTGATGACTTGTTATCAATTATATAAAACTTTTCACAATGTAAACTATCTTATGTCGATATAAGATGTTTTGCTGCAAGACATATAAGCACAAAAATTTGTGTCAAATCATCTTATTTCGACATAAGGTGTCCAATATTATAATACCGAAAAAAGACATTACATCTTATGTTTTAAATGTCACGGTACTGACTTAAATAATGAAGATATTTTCCTAATTTAATAACTTATTCATTTGGTAAGTATTAATCATAATTTTACTCAAAAATATCTTCGATTTCGAAAATAAGTCTAATCTAAAATCTAAAACTTTCAACTAAAATGCTTCTCCTGAACAATTCACTTTTTTCACTTAAGATGTTATGCCTTTTATGTAGAGATTTAATTTCGCTACGTCTCTTTTTAAATATCTATTATTTAAATAGACCTTGCGGAAAATTTGTTCTGGAATTGTTCAGATATTTATACCGTTATTTTCAAAATTTACATACAATTTTCATTAACAAAATGTACCACTCTTATATTCCTACGCAATGGTATGGTCTATCTAATTACAAATAAATTTAATTGAAATTATTTTTGAAACCAAAATTATTCTCTCATTAAAATTCTAAGTAAATGTTTTCACCCTAAAACAAGCCAATAATAAAAATACAAAAAAAAAATGAATGAATGTAAAATTGCAATTGTTTAATCAGTTAACAAAACTAATAAAATTTTTTCTTTAGAAAAAATTATCCTTGAAAAACAAAACTATTTTTTCTTAAAAAAATAAATAAATCTTCTTTCTACGTTTTCTTTAATTTAAATTCCAACTTTTATTTTCAAAATAAAAAAAAAATATTATTTTATTGTTTTTTTTTTGTTATTTTAGCCGAACTATTACAATTGAGAAAATTTAAAATTCCTCTGCAGATACTCTAAAAAAGTTGCAAAATTAAAAACGAAAAAAAAAACATTATTCTGCATCTTCAAAATGTACGTACGTATCTTAAGATATAGTCTTTTGTTGCAATTTCAAAACACACTGCTATTGAATATAACAAAAGAGAGAACAAAAAATGTTTTAATAATAATAATAATAATATATAAATTTCCTATGCTAGTTGGTCGGGTATTGAATTTTTTGTATTGAAACTTCCTTTTGTAATTTGGAAATCTAATTTTTTTCTTTCATTTTTTTGGGATAAAATTTTTTCCACAAACAGCTTTTTTTTTTTGGTAATTGAATCGAGTTAGAGTTCAATAATTTATTCAAATTTTAAAAATAAAAATGTACTTAGGTGAGACGATGACGGTAATGATCTACCGAACTGAATACTAAATTTTGTCGATTAAATTCTACTAAACGGCAGACGTTCTTAATAAGCTTGACAACAACTGTTATTCATCATCAATTTCGTTTAATCCTATCTGTTAGGCGTAGGGCGGATTTCGATTCTGTTATATCGATGTTTCACTCGACATCACCATATGAAATATGCCGCACCACCAAATCCGATATGGGGTTTACTAAAGCCGAGCCGATCCGACGATTCACATTCCTAGCGTTTGTTGTCTTGTTTCGTAAAATGTTATGCGTTACTTGACTCTTTGGCATTTTCTGAGGTATACGTAATAAGACCATAAGTTCAAACCTGACAGGTACATTTTCTTACAGGCGGTTCATTCTGATGTCAAAGGCCTTTTGCAGCTGCTTCAATGAGGAGATGCAGACACTTCTTACATAGTTACGGAAAATACCTTTAAATTCAAAATGTTAAAGTGGCTCTATTTGGTTGCAATCTTTGTTGACCTATACACGTCATGCTTCCCCTCTTTTTTGTTTTCTACCCATCCTACTACATCGGAGTTGGAGCCTGATTGTTTGTATGGGTTGCTACGGTTAAGAGGGGTCACCATGTGAAGGTGAGAGTAGGAAAATAAGTTGGAAGAGGCTAAGTGGGGTAATCTATATACAATATAAATAAAACGCATCACCACCACCTTATTAAACCCCCAACTGTTCTTCATAGAAGACCAAATCTGTTATAGTCATTTTATAATCATTAACTTTTCCTTCCATCGCTATGCTCCTGCATATTTCTAGTACGTGTTCTTTCTAGACAACGAAGTTCTACTCCAAAACGTAATATACTTTCCATTGCACCAAGAATAATTTCTTAAGACCAAACCCAAGTATTGCTCGTTCAAACGCACACCTACAAAGAATTGTTTCCAAATTGAGAAACTGCGGACACCAATTAACTTGTAACAAATTAAATAACATGAAGCTATTCTATTTAAGAAAGCTTAGTTCCTGACAATTGCAGTAATTTTCCGCATTTAATGAGCTTTTAAGCCATGATAAATAAAATGGTTGAAATATTGTAGATATTGGTGTATAAAAGATGCAATACCATACTTAATTAAGCACGAAAAGGTGATTCTACTTAACGTACTGTCAAGAGCATAAAAAAATAGATCTTAAGAGGTCATGTTCAAATAGAACTTCCCATAAAAAAAACATATAATTTCCAATTAAATTAATAATGGGTCTCTGTTTCTGTTATAATTTCTAAAACCTATTAGAGTCCATAATAGAGAATGATATTTTTGATAGTGAAACTGTTTCTTTAAGAAAATGGTCTACTAATGCAATTTACTCAGTCTATATACATTCGTTTAAAAATTTCTAATAACTAGAGTTTTTAGCACAACATGATATTTTAGGGTTGAAAATGAATCATTTGGTTAGGTTCATAGAAACAATTTTACAATTTCAAATACCAACAGTGTTTACTAAGGATCGATAGTTGAAAGTTGATATTAATTTTAATTTCTATTCTTATAAATTTTTATATAGTCAATTTTGATTTTCTTATCTTTGCGCTGCACATTTTCTGCTACCTTTTGTTGGGGATTAGAGTACTAATAACATAATGCTAAAAAAAAAACGTTCATGTCTTAATCGTTTGCTATTGAAATTCCGTAACTATATTTAATTTTACTTGGAATAATAATATGCATAAGAAGGACTTATCGGGCTTTGAGTAGAACCAACCAAATACTACGGTCTTACTCTAAGCCCGATTAGTTATTTAATGCTTATGGTGGTCATATTTATTTCAATAGTCATCTATGTTTAAAAAATGTCATTGTCGTAATGGTTGAAATTAATATTTTCCATATCAGATGGCATACGTTTGTTTAACAAATCTGGCATCTCCAAAATTTAACAAAAGTGTCAATAATAATTTTAAGCTTGATTGAAATTCGGATCATTCTGTTGTTGAAAAATTAAGTACTTGAGATAGTCTTGCCAGATAATTTCTTTGGCGCCAGATATCGAAAGGTTGCAACAACTAAAAATAGTTTTTTAATAAACTCGACCTGGCTGGTACTGAACAGATAGAATATGTAGATTTTTAAAGAGCTTGTGGCCTGAAATCTATAAAATCATATAAAACAAAACTGTGTAGTGTTTGTATTGGATTATTTAATATGACAATTAATCAGAAAGTTCTGGTTTTGAATTCCCCGAATTTACCCCAGTTCTTATTTGAACTTTTATGTTATTCATAAAATAATTAAAGTATATAATTTTCCTTTTTATGAGTCTAATTTTGTAATAATTTATTAAATACTTTTTAAGAACAGATAGTTCCCGATATTAATAAAAATTTTCAATATTTAATTAATTGGTATAGCATAGGTAGTGTAAACAGATACAAGTGTTTGTCCAACTCGGCACACTTAGATTATTGTGTTATCACATATATTTAATTTCCCTGGCGGACTCTACACAAAAAAACAAAATTGGTAAAATCAAAGAATCACAATTCTATGACTAAAATTTCCTGATATCAATTATTTTTTTCCCTAAATCAAAGAAATAAATCTTAAAATCAAAAATCAATGTTTTCTGTATTTTCAAATTCAAATTGTTTGATTTTACAACTAAATATTTTATCTTATTCAACTAAATATTTCCCTGTTTTTTCGAATATTAAATAATTTAATTAATTAGTAAAATTAACCGATATTTCTATTGTATGGCTTTTTACAACACTCTTAGTTGCATTCAATATGTTGCATTATTTGTACAGCCCATTTGACATAAAATTCGAGATTTACCCACTCGTTTCTGGGATAAACAAACCCAAAAACTGGTTATTGTACATTGACGTTTTTAGCAGAATAGACTTAATGGATTGAACTAGGTCTATGTACAATGTTTTTTTTTATTATTTTGCACTGTATTAAATTGATTGAATTGAATTTGAAAAATGAGAATTAAAATCTCCCATTCTTTAACAGTGACCGGCAAAAAGTTCAAGATTGTGTGAATAAGAAAATAGGGCAAATTTTAACTCTGCGAAAGAGCTGCTTTATATTTAAGAAACTCGATATGTAGTAGTAATCGCCAGTATTTTTTATAAGTATCTAGTGGGAGTTGGGTCTGACGGAATAATGTTTTATATCAAACTTGTAACATATTGATTAGCTTTGCAGTATTATGAACTAGAAATAGAAAACATAAAAATAGTCTAATAAAATTTTGGGTTGTAACACACCATTTTGTCTTCTTTGGTAGCATTTGGTAGTAGTATTTCAGTAGTAATTGCTACCAATTCTATTTTGCCGAATTTACTGTGAATAAATTTCTTATGCTAAAAAGGCAGCCTACTGGAATAAGATAAAATTTTGCAAAATTTTCAAAAACTTATGACTTGAAATTGACTAAGAAAATATTATAAAACTGCTTCTACTTAATAGGAAAACGTTTGAACCTGTAAATGGTGTACTCACAGTTAACGGTTTGCTCAATAAACTTGTAAAGAGTCTGAGTCATACTACTATCAGAATTTTTGAGATTAATAAAAATATCAACCATATTCCCGGCAATTATTCAGGCCTAACCAGAACTGACTAAGCTTATAGGACATATTTAAATATCGAGTAGATATGTTACTAGTACGATGTCATTCATAAAATATGTAACGATTCAATTGTATTGTATTGAGATAGCTATGGGTCTATATGAGACGTGTCACTTATGTTGTGATTGCGATCGATAAATTTGACTATAATCCATTTTAAAAATATACTTGTATTTGCCATAGCATATAATAGAGAAATAATATGTACTGACATATAAAACATTTTTTCATTCCACATTATGTAAAACATTGTTGTATAGTACATTGTCCTGCGAGAAGCTTGTTCTACCTAAATTGCTAACAATTATTATGATTAAAAAAAAATACTCTCTTTAAGCATGTATATCCAAAAAAGAAAACCCATTTGGGAGCCTTCTTGCTGAACTCAATGGGTTCTGAATCCAAGACTTCAACCACTTTATCAAAGGCTATAAATAATTCAATGAGTAGATTTTTTTACGAGAAAAGTTGCAGTTCTACAACAATGGACGTCATTAGCTTATTGCCGGTCATTAGCCTATAAATATATAAAAGAAATTACAAAATAGCTTCAAGTTAATTTTCATATTAGTTAGTCGAAACATTCACAATTGATATGAACTCAACACTAGAAAATAGTACAGTCCAGCAGCTGACTTGTAAAAGCAATTGAGACAAAAACTATCATTGTTCAGATACTTGGGTTACAGTCAAAAAACTTTTGTAAACTAACTTAATCCACTCTATTTTAAATTTAAATCCTATAGAAAGTTCTCTCTCTCTCTGTAAATAAGTCGTATTAATATTTTTGTTTTCCTAAACTTACTTGTATATTTTAAGTTTTATTCTGGTCAAGCAATTCAAAGCAATTGAATTGAAAAGAACAGGATATTCAAGTAGACCACAATAATTTTTATTTTATTTCTTTATAAAGTTGTGAATGAATGCTTTTGAAGTGGAATATCCTGAAGTTGTTTCGTCTCAAATGTATTCAACTTAATATTGAAAAATTGAAGTTAAAGAAAATCATATTTAGTATAGTTAAAGTGTTTGATTAGGTGTGGGTGTGTGTTAGAGGTAGTGTTAGAGGAGAGTTAAATAAAATAACTTGAAATAAAATTGACTGTGAACAATTTTGTAAATAATCAAATATTGAAAGGATGTTATATATATAATATATATATATATAGGATATATAGTATTATTAAATTTTATTTTGTAAATTAATAAAATTTGTTTCTTTTGAAAGGGTTGAGAAATAATTTTATTTTGAATATAATTAAAATAATACTGTGAATTTGTATATGAAAATAGTTTGAAAATTTAATTTTATTTTTAATTAAAAAAATTTCTTGTAGATTTAGAAAAATACTGTTAAAATATGCTTTTACAGTTTTTATTTATAATTTATTTATTTTTATTCTTTAAATTATTCGTATATAGTAGATAATAATTTATGTAGGATCCCATGTAACATTTTATTGTTATAAAAACAAAATTAGTGCTATTAGACTCCTATATGACTTCCGATAAGTCCTAAAGGTGTTATAATGATGTTTTTATGGGAATAATGTGGTTTAATATTGCTATAAAAATGTTCTTTATTAATTGCGATAGTTGTGATATAATGGGATTTTCAGCAAGTGCTGCAGCAATGCTGTTATGCGAAATTCTATAACAAGAGTTAAAGTGTTGTTATAAGAATGGAACTTCTAAAATAGCAGTAGCAGTGCTAATATTTTACTATATTTCTATGATGTTACTAATTAACTTACTGTAGCTTTTGAATAAATATTTTCGCCTGGTAAAAAAATATTTTTTAAACAAAAGTTTTATTCAAAAATATCATTTTTACTTAAAACAATGATTATTTTAATATAAAATTTGATGTTAGGCATTAATTAACGTACATTATTTAACATTTTAAAGATGCTAATTCAAAAAGATATTTTCAATTATTCATTTAAAAATTGATTATTTTGGAAGGACAATGTATTTTTTCGAAGTGTATTATTATAATAAATGTCAATGAAATTTCTTCCCGCGAAATTTTGCATTTTGGTCACAATAATTATTATAAATATTAAAAAAATTATTCTTAACCGGAAAATTGCTCTTGTTTATTAATAAGACATTTTTTATATTATAAAACATTTACATACCTAATCATAACTATCTGCTTTTCTCATGAAATAAATGTAAATTCCATAACATTATTATTTTAAAATAAAAAATAATACCTATCTCACTCTCGCATAACGTAAAATATTTCAAAAGAATTTCATTTCAAAATAAAAACATTAATACATAAAGGTATACTAATCCTATAATAATATTACAGGAATTGCTCCGGTGCCTTATAGGATTCTCCATGTTAGTGCTATAACATACTTATAACGTTTGGCAACAATTGCGAAATACTCAAATTAACTTAATACTTCTATAAGAGTGTTTATAATAAAAACACTTCTATAAGAGTGTTATGAGTGAGTGTCCAAGTGTCATATATGCACAAAAGTCGTAGGCAATAAAATTGTTTACGTAGAATATTACGAATTGCTGGGATTAAAAAAAGTCGTAGAAATATTTAGAATAAAAAATCGAATATTTAATGAAAAACCACAACTAAATTTTGATACTACTATGGATCTGAAAATTGGGTGTTGACATGACGCCAGCGTCACTATTTATCGATCATTGTTTCAATATTTCTGTAGAAGAAAAAACATACTTATCTGTGTTTAGTTGCTTAATTTTCCAATGATGATTACTTAATAATAAGCAATGTTAATATATTCCAGCGTATCTTATATGTACAATAATGTCTGTAGATCTTTCCCTCTTGATGAATTACACCAACAATCAGTGACAATAAACCAAAATTTGAAATGCTAAGCTTTTTCAAAATATTACCGGCAAAAATTACGGATTAAGAAATAAAAAAAAAAATTAAAAAGTATTAAATTTTATACCCTACTCTTCAAATAAATCTTTTATATAGAAAAACATATCCAAGTTCTAAACCCATATAGGAAAACTGTATATTTAATACAAAAACCAAATAAAATGATCTGAATAATACCAAAATGTCATAAAATCAATAAAATATAAAGTTTTTTCAAATATGACTCAATAAAATATGATGCTTTAGAAATAACGTCCCTAATAAAAAAACTTTAAATTTCTCCGGTTTGTGTGTTTGAATTAGCCGCTTCGAAATGTTTTTAATTTTAAAATTCAGGCCCATGTTCGATTTCAAATAAATATTTATTTTGGAAGCAAAATACTGAGAAGCAGTAAAAAAATATTGCTATTGTTACTATGGTGGTAAATCTCGCTTTGCCAACTTTAAAAATTCACTAGATTTTCTAAAACTCATTTTTATATAGGAAATTACCAGAATCAAGATGTTATCAAGAGAACATATCAAGGGGTATATTGACTATTTTTCCAATTGGCGCTGAAATTAAGAAACTACCATCTTCACATGGCTTCTCCGTTGTATGTAAAAGAAATTATTAAACTAGAATGAACAGTTGTGCATCGCTGACGCCATAGGAATAACAAGAAAGGTGTTAGAGAAAGAAAAAAATTCCCTATGTAACAAAAATGTTATCTATATAACTTTGTTTTGAGTTAAAAAATGTTTAATGAAGTGTAAGAAAAATTTTTTTTAATGCTTGATCGGTGAATGTTACGTGGGGATTGGCTAGTAATATGTAAGAATTCTGTAATTGGGGCGTTCTATGTAGATGCGATTTTTTCAGATCTATTGTCCAGCACTCCCCCGGTTGGTGGTTTAAAATTAATAGTCCAAGACCCCTGCGATTGCTATTATTGCGTTAATGGCAATTTCTGAATTAAGGGATGTGTGCACCTGGAAATATTTATATTTATACTTTTACAATGTCATCACATTCAAATAGAAATTGAGATTGGAATTTCTCTTTCTATAAGCAAAATTGGCATCTATCTTTGACGGAACAGGATCGTGTCCTATGTAAAACCAAGTCAGTCTTCTGACATAGGATCTACTCTTCTCCTCATTATCTGTTTTAGTCATTAATTATTGAATTTGAAGAAGATTTTAGACTGCAAGGGTCTTTGGAAATTATTCTAAATGATATTAGTATCATTATTTTCTCAATTGGTTACAATCCTTTGTAGGCAGGCCTTTGAGTATTCATTGCTTGCCTGTATCTATTTTTGCACAGATATCTCCTTCCTGATTACTTTGTATTCTGTCATGTCCAGGAGTCCATATTAAAAAAATTCGATTTTTTTTTTAATAATTGATGTAGCAAAATATTTCAGGGCAGCCTGATTTTCAAAAATTATGTATTACTAGTATTCTTGTGGCTCAGCGTCACTATTTATGAATCATTGTTTCAAAATTTCTGTAGAAAAAAAAATATACTTATCTTTTGAGGCATTGAAATTTATACCTCAATGGCTAATTTTTGTTCGGCTTGAAAGACAGTAAAGTTTGTACTTAATTCAACTTCATCTTCGATTCAAATACATTAATACCTGTTTTTTCCATGATTTTGGAACCATATTTCTGTTGTAATCTAACTTTTTGGATGCAAGTTTTTTCAGTATGTAGTCAAACTCACAATTGCTTAATTTTTTAGTTTAAATTTCTGTAGAATTATTCTGTATTTCTGCTTTGAGGTTATTTCTTAAATACAGCAATATTGTTATTATTGTACCGTCTTCATCTGAATTCCAGAAGAATTGTTTGCAGGGAGATGGGAGGACATGTTTTGTCCATGCTTCAGTTGCCAGAATGTTCATTAAATTTGTTTTATTAATTTATTAAATTAATGTTGTCTAAAAAAAGGCTATTTGGGAATATACCTTGCATTAAGAACGTTTGGCTGACTTAATGGATTGTCTTAAAAGTAAGTTGATCAAAATAAGTAAACGTTTTTAAACTGATTTTTAAAATATGCGTATAAGCTTTTTTTGTTACATTACGAGCACAAACATTTTTGGTATTGTATTATATCAGTTACTTTTCCTATAATTACACAATAAGCTTCTTATGTTGATAGTCTGTTAAGGCGGAAATAATTCAACTATTTCAATGACATTGATGATTTGTTGGTTCCACTACAGTAATAAATTAATTGAGATCATTAGTTCAATTTGTTTGACGATTGAACTTGTGACAATTATGATTATAAAATTTCGATAATTAAATCGTTTAATAAAAGGTTTTCACATGATATTCACAAAGTAAACAGTTTCTATAATTGTACAAATTTAGATTTAAAAAAACAATTTCAATTCGAAAATGATATTAAAATTCATTTTTGTACTTTGACCAACAATTGGGTAGTTTTCTCTTTCAATATAATTAAAATGAAAATTCTTTACCTAACCAATTTCATTTTTTATTTAGTATTTTTGTTTTTTTTGTTTTTTTTTTTTTTAAATATTTAATGACACACATTTTCAATACCAAAATCTGTATAATGCCAACAAAAATTTATATGCAATTTAAATTTACTTTCCAAATTTACCTGTAAATGAGTTTTTTTTTCCATTCTTTGAAATTTGATCATTTTTTTTGTTAACCAACCTAAACTAAAAATTCATTCAACTTCATCCATATCATTACTTACCCATCATGGTACATTAAAAAAAAAAAAAAAAAAAATGATGGTGAATCAATAAAAAGTGTGCTTTAAAAAAAAATATAATATTGTAATAATGGTTATTTGGCACATTTTGTACAGTTTCAATTGCTCATATTTTTAAAGTGAAAACTATTTCTGTTTTTTTTTTTTTTTTTTTTTTTTTTTTGTTAATGTTAAGGGTCAACAATTACATATTAACAAACAAAATGACATACAAACACATGAAAATTGACACTTTATAAAATACAAATGCAAATCAACACTCAAAGAAAAAAAAATAAAATTCAAATTATAAAAAGAACTTAACTCAATTGAATAAAAAACATACAAAAATTCATACATGCATACATACATACATATTAGTTCCGGTTAAATTAAACATGAAATTTAACAGTATGTATAATAATTCATAGCTATACACATTGGAATATTATACGGGTTTATAATACGCAACATGCATCTTAATTGTGCTACAAAGAAGAGTCTCTGAAAAAACGCATAAAAAAACAGAAAATAAAAAAAAATTAAAGTAGAATGCGCAACACAAACACACACACTGAAATTGTAAATAAAAAAATGAAATAAAAAATAAAAACACCTTAAACCACAGGTGAAGATTGTGGAATTTTGCTTTCATATGATGGTGTTACAGTGTAAAGGTAAACGATTAAAAGTTTAGATTAAACTCGTGCATTTTTATGTTACATTTTAAAAAGCATTTTTGAAGCAAATTGAATTGAAATGTTTAAATTGAAAATTAATTTTATATATTTTTTAAATTATTTAATTTAATTCACAATAGGTTTGTTAATTATTGTTAATTAATGGATTTATATGTGACTTTATTAACTTGCTTCGATGCTTATAATGTTTACTTTTTTTCTAAATTTTACTATTGTTTTAATTTTCTAATATTCAGTCAATAACTTTTGTGCTTGCGCTCTTTATCTATGGCGTATTAAGAGAAAAAAAAACAAAAAGAGAGTATATTACACAGTTGACACTGAGTCAGTACCCTGCATTAATTATACATTGTCAAAAAACTGGGAATAAAACGATTACTAGCCTATTACACATTAATGATTTCAGTAATACTGGTCAATTACTGGGCCATTAATTGATTAGAGAAGGATAAGAAATTAATTGATGATTGCTCAATCTAGTGTCAACATCAGCTGACTCAAAAAAATGGCTTCTCTTTTTGATAAATTTTCTGATCAATATAATGTCAAAATCAGCGAATCCAAGAAATGGATCCGAAATTTATAGTTCAACATGGATGTGTAATAGCTCATTAATTTAAATAATCCATTAATTGACAATTACAATGCTAACAAGATTGATGTGAGGCACGTTAGCACCGAATGTAGTTGCCGTACACAATTTTTTCCACGCTGACGCCGCCTTTTAATAGTTCTATTTGTGTCTAATTTGCATTTTCTGTAATTACAGTCATCACTTTCTGTGACAAAATTTTATATCAAGCTACGATTATTTTTGCTTCAAGTTTATTTTTGTAATTTTGGTGCGCTTAAACTGAAAACAAATTTTGAAAAAAAAAAAATAACTTTATTTTATTTTCAGATTCTTCCTCACATTTTGTGTTAGGTACAACTTCCACATATAGATATAATTAGAAACAATTTCTTCATAATCTTACTATGCAGACCTGCGGCTGCAGTTAAAGCGACACCTGAAATCAATTCGTAAACATTTTTGTTTGCAATTTTACGGTAAAATACACATTGTTATGTGAAGTTAAATGATTTAATGTAATTGACAATAGTTTAGCCACTCATTAATATAACGTAAGTTATTTTCAGACATGTAGAAATTGGGAATAGACAAAGGATATATTCCAAATAGGAATAAACATAAAGAGATATAGAAATTAGCAACAATTTGTACATATTGTTACTATGTAGACCTGCAACTACAGTTAAAGCGATATGTCAAAGTAATACATACAAATTTTTATTTTTATTTTACCGCAGGGGGTAGACATGACATGTTTATATATGAGGTTAAGTGATTTAATTTAATTCATAATATTTTTGTGGCTTATGAATAAAACTAAGCTATTTTCAGATACTTCTTCTAATTCTTACTATGTACAATTTTCACATAATAAAAATAACTAGAAAAAATTTATAAATATTCTTATTGTAATGAGCTACGGCTATTCATTTATAGAGATAAGTAAAATCAATACATAAACATTTCTGTTTTCAAATTTACTGCAACTTTAGACATGCTATTTTTAAATGAAACTACAAGACATTTAAAGAATGTTCTAAAATACAAATTTTGTTTCATACAAAATCTATTCTGTTCGCTGGAATTTTTACTGTCTTGTTAAAATGATAAAATATATATTTTTTATGAAATTTTTAACTCAAAACTGTACGAATTTGGAACTAAATTTGGATTTTAGAACACTTTTTACCATTCTTACAATTTTATGATGTGAGGCATGTTAGCACCGAATGTAGTTGCCGTACACAATTTTTTCCACGCTGACGCCGTTGCAGTAAAATTAAACTCAATAGTTTTACGTAGCTTATTTGTTTTTTTTTTTTAAATCAAATTCGGTATTGTTAATCGCTGTAGAAATGTGGGCTCTAAAGGTGTAGTAATTATGATTAAAAGACTAGCATTTTAAATTTGAACTCGACATTCACTTAAAACTAATTGGACAAACAGAATCAGAAAGAATGAAATTGTTTAAAGGGTTGTAAGCAGAACAGAAAATAAAACGTGTTACAGCTAATTATTCACAGTAACATTGGTCATAAGCTTAGTATAGGTTGAAAGCAATATATATTGGAATAATGAATTGCTTCATATTTGCATTCATACATACATACATGCACACATATAATGGCCAGAAATCGTATAGAATGGGCCACTGGCATTGCAAAGATGATTGTTAACATCAATGTTACTATCAACATCAGTATCAATAATCAATATTGACATCAGTATCAATAATCAATATGGACATCAGTATCAATATCAATATCAATCTATTTATATTTATTGCAATATATATAAAATTCAGAATATGATGGTTAACATTTAACCGCAAATAAGCGACAATTATGTTGTGACAGATATTGATTGTGTTATTGGTACCTAATATCTACTACGATCAATATCTGTTAACGTAGTAATGGTATTATACTATAATGACAGACATGTAGTATCGATATTGAAACATCAATATTATAATATTATCTATATCATAATATTAAAAGTAGTAGCGACAGATATAAATGTAGTATTCATAATCCCATATTATGACAAGTAAAATGGAAGATAAAAATTAAAAAAAATAATAATAGTTTTTTAAAATTGTATTTAATAGTTGCTTCTACCTTTTATTTCTTTATTTATTTATTTTATTTTATATATCGTATACAGATAAATCTGCAGGCCAACTTATATGTCCTTTTCTATTTCGAAATGTGGGCCACTTCCTTTTATTTTCATCCTTTTTAATTTGATTTTACAATAAAACAAAATATTTTTTTTCAAACAAATTTTTGTTTAATTTTTAAAATATTTCAAATTCAACTGTTTTTAATGGTAAAAATAAAAAAAAAATGATTAACGTGTTTGCCACCAGACTGCTCTGATGAACAATATTGCCGTGTTATATTACAATATTATACATTTACTAGGGTCCCCCTTGAGTAATTATAATTCATGTTTAAGTATTAGCGTTCTGTTTTATTTGTTTTTTTATTCATAATCCTAATTATAAGTTATTATAAGCCCGATTGTCATTGTACAAATCAAGATATGGTACTGTATGCAGAATAAATTTATTCCAACGATCCAAAAAAAATTTAAGAACACTTAATATTGATCTTTACACTCTCTCTATCTATGCACTCTCTTGATATTTGTAAAAAGTATGCGGTGTGGTGGTTTATTTCTTTATTTTCCCTTATTTTTGGTGAATAAAATTTTGATTGTGCAATTTTTAGGTGAATTGTTGACAACTAACTACATTACAATATACCTTTGTTCGTAATATCAATACTACATTTCTATTACAATATTATTTATTAATATCATGATATTAAGTGACACACATGTAGCGATATCATAATAATACTAGCTTTGTAACCCGTCATAAATGACGGAAGCAAAATAAATCCTAATTTTTTTTTTTCTTTCATTAGATTCTTTATTCCGAAATTACAATACTTATGTTTATATCACTTTTTATTTATTTTTATTTATGTTTATATTGGCCTAACACTAATCTTTTTTTTTTTTATATAACAGAAAAAGAAGTACCATACCAACAAATTTCTATAAAATGTTTGTATTTTTGTATGGTATACTCGTACTCACTTCCATTTAGTTATAATTCGTTAGTTGGGTTCCATTTAGTATAAATTATACCGTATTAGCGTTATTGTGGCCTCTGGGAGAGCAAATTTAAAAATGGGATCTTATTTTCATATAAATTTTGTCTTTTGTATAATGTATAGGGATCTTATTTTGCTATATGAATAAACTGTTATTATGGTATTGTGATATTTTTAAAAAAATATTCAAAATTTTGTATCTAAATTGGTAAAATTTACAAAAAATACAAAAACATTTTCATCAATAATTTTCAATTTAAAAAAAACAATGTTTTATTATCCGACGTAGAAGTAGAGTTTATTATCCTACTCTACTTCTATCAAGTTCTATTGATTGAACAGTGAACCTGAACAGTGAAGTGAACAGTGAACACTTAACACTGAAAATAAAATAATATTTTTGGAATGGAGCATGCAGAACATACAGAATGCAGATACAGCAAATAATAAAAAAAAACAAAAATAATTTTTTTTGAGTGAAGTGAGTACACAATAATGTACACAATAATGACAAAAATAAAAGGTAGAAGCAATAAAGTAGCATAATGTATAATATTATACAATTCAAATATGCTGATACACATGTATATTATTGTGTATAATTTTAAGTAATAAGAATAACCTTTGAGTGAATTATGTTTTTTTTTGTGTTAAATGCTGTTTGCCTTTTGGTTATTATACCATATTAAACTATTGATTAAATTTCTATTAGTCCTTATTATTATAAATCAAAAAAATTGTTTGTTTTATTTATATTATTATTATTTATTATTTTTCCTTATTATTTGCGAAGAAGACTAACATTAAATTAAAAAAATATATTTCATGCAATGGTATTTTTTCCTGCAAAGGTTCAGCATGGTAGACAGGGGTTAAAAAAAAAGCACCAAAGCAATTTTTATATATATGCATTTGTATACATATGCAATTTGTATATGTGTTGGAGCGTTCCGTCGAACTTACAAACATCCAGATAAATGCAGAATAATATATATATAATTAGCAATATTACAATATCGGTATTAGATGTCTGACAGTAGTATAAGTGGCTAAAAACTAAAATACCTTAATTCGTTTAATATTATCATCACATTCTTCACCCTTTATTACAGTCACTCAAAAATTGTTTTACATTTGTAGAATATAACTCATTTGACCAATTTTTCACAGATACAGTTCAGCTATCAAAATGTAATAATTGTGAAGATTCACTTTCCGACTTAAAATGTTCTGGATTACCGTTACAGCTTAGTAGTTGCAAGCTTTAAATGTATATTATATACATTTATCAGTATTTAATAAAGGAGTGTTTCGTTGATTTTACGCTATGGGAATATATTCTATACAGTTCTTAGTTATTACGTCTTTCCCAATTAGAGCGTATGGCATACAGCGTGTAAAATCACAAGTAGCTTTGTATATCACTTCAACATAAATAAACAAAAAAAAATGTCCTGGAAAAAAAATACGCTTTTCAAAATTGAAAATTCCAATATATAGCGTATCGGCGTAGCGTATTTCAAACACAAATATAAAATGTATTATTATGAGCTAATTGTTACACACTTCGTATATCGTATGTTCTAATTTAGGTTGAAAGCAGTTTACCATGATTGATTTTATAATTATTATTCATATCAAAATGTTATAAAAATATCTGTGAGCTATAAGAATCAATCAAAAATTTCAAAAATTTCTTTATTTTGTTAGTTTATGGTTTACAATGCACATCAAATTATTTACATATTACTCGTTCGCTTTGAACTAGCTTTAATAAATAACGGTAAAAACTAAAATTTGTAATGATAAAAACTGAGTATTGTAAAGAGATGAAAACATTGAAACAAAATGATTAAAAGAGAAATACTGAGATTAATAATGAAGTGACTGGGAGCTTTCGAGGTTTGATAAACTAATTAGAAGACTTTTTAAGTAAAAAAAAATATTGTGCTATTGCAATCTTCATAATTGTTTTTTAACATTATTTTTATTGTAAAAATAATGCAAAGAAAAGGCCCACATTTCGGAAGGGAAAAAGACCTATAAAATTGGCCTACAGATTTATCTGTAGGATTCACTGTTAAAAAAAATAAATAAATAAATAATATAAAAATTTCCGCTGAATTTCTTTTATTTTTTTTAAATGGGACCCAGCTCTTTACATACATTTCTACTATTATCAATCATTACATACATCTCCATAACTTCTACAACCGCTGCAATGTACAACTTTCACAGATCTACAATCCGTGATAATCACTAATCAGCATTTTTTAAAATTTCACTTTATATTTTTATATACGGTTAAACAAATTTTACAGCATCTTTTATAGGGTTAAATAATAATCTAAATTCTTATATTTTAATATATTATTTTTATTATAAAAGTTAAAAATGAACACGAAGAAAAATGTGAATTACCTGTAATTTTGAGAATTGATGTTTTATTTTTTTTTTATTTATCTTTGCAAACATACATTCATACATACATCTTATAAACATATTATGTTATTTATGAAATTCTTTTTAAACTTTTAAATAATTTTGCGTAGGTAGATGATGATGGTTACAATAACAACAAAATAAATAAACAAAAAAAAAAAATTAAATAAATAGATAAAAATACCTGTTGTGAGTCGGTTATAATTGAATATACAAATATACACCTATAAAAGCAAAAAAAAAGAACAAAACAAAAAAGAAAAATCATAGAAAATTTCAATTCGAGTTTAAACATTACCAGTTTCTTTTAGAAATAAATACATACATACATACCTACATGCAATATAAATAAAATTAGTAGTTCATTCACATTTTTGATTTCGTCTAAAGAATTCGATTTTTGTTTTTATTAATATGAAATTTCTAATTAAAATATCACAGTTAAATTATTTTATTTTATTATTGTTTTTTTTTTTTCATATTATTATTATTAAATTTTATTTTATTCTAAATATTTGTGAAACATTTGATATGTGAAATTTATTTGATTTGCATTGAAGTTATAATAATTCAATTTGTTTAATGGAATGCATGTTAAATGTGCAAAATATAAATGTATGGATTGTGGTAGTGTTGGTAACAATGTGTAATAGGTACTGTAAATTAATTTGACGTAATATTTGGTATATAAATGGAATATGAGTTTCATCTGTTCTATAAAATCTACCTGGATCTTCTTTTGAATGTATTGTATCGGTGGTTGATTTCATTGAAGTTTTCGTGCAAAATTTGTGATGAAATGAAGTGGTATGGAGAGATTTTCTAGCCAACAGGTTCTTAGCTAGAGTCTATGTAGCCTCAACACTTTCAACTTATCACAAACTTGTTCTTCATTCTACAACCTAACATATGGAATTCCCCATGCTAATTTAGTTAAGAACTTTTTTTTTCTAAATTAACGAAAACAAGAGGAAATTGCTAGTTTTTGGCCAATATGGTAACGTAAGACCAGTATTCTAACTCTAACCATATAAATCTATTGTAGCATTGTTTTTTATGTTATTGACAGTACTGCATTATTATTGACATGCATTTTAAGTGCGGTGCTGGAATTTTTTTACTTCAATGGATTTAGAGTATTAATCAAATTTCTAGCATTACTGGCAATATTACATGTTGGGAAACTACTGCTATTCTCCGAAACTAAGCCTTCTTAAATAGCGTAGTTCCTTTTTATTTAAGTTGTTGCCAAATTAATGTCAATAATTTTTTGTCATTTATTTTATCCTAAAGACAAAGGGTACTAGATCGAAAACCGATAAAAAACGTTTTTTTAATTTTGGCTTTGTTGAGAATGAAAACATTCAGTTGAAAGACACGCTCTGTACCTATTGCGTGTAAACTATGGAAATAACGTATCAATAAAACCGACTTGCTAAAATCAACTTAAGCTTTATTATTTATTTATTTTATTAATTTTATTTATTTTATTTATTTTATTTATTTTATTTATTTTATTTATTTTATTTATTTTATTTATTTTATTTATTTTATTTATTTTATTTATTTTTTTATTTTTTTTTTTTTTTGATTTTATTTATTTTATTTATTTTATTTATTTTATTTATTTTATTTATTTTATTTATTTTATTTATTTTATTTATTTTATTTATTTTATTTATTTTATTTATTTTATTTATTTTATTTATTTTATAATTTTATTTATTTTATTTATTTTATTTATTTTTTGATTTTATTTATTTTATTTATTTTTTTATTTTATTTATTTATTTTATTTATTTTATTTATTTTATTTATTTTATTTATTTTATTTATTTTATTTATTTTATTTATTTTATTTATTTTATTTATTTTATTTATTTTATTTATTTTTTGATTTTATTTATTTTTTGATTTTATTTATTTTATTTATTTTATGTAATTTATTTATTTTATTTATTTTATTTATTTTATTTATTTTATTTATTTTGTTTATTTTATTTATTTTATTTATTTTATTTATTTTTTTATTTTATTTATTTTATTTATTCAAACATATCTCAAAAAGAGCTAGGTAGTTCGTACAGAGTTTATAATTTATTTATATTATTTATACAAGACGGTGAATATTATCAGTACATCAAAAGTCGAGATAGTAAGACCCGAAATAAGGCTTCTAGGGCCTTTCCTTTTGTGAGTAAATCATCCAATTCAAGCAAAACATTTTTAAATAATTTAATTGTTGTCAGGTTTCCGTTCACTAAAATTTTTTAATATTTTATTGCAAATATCGATATTTCGGAAGCAACAGAGTTACTTGCTTCATCAGTGCTTGTGACAGACTAATATTTCTAGCTGTATTTTTCCCTTTTTGTATTCCAATCTCTAACAAATGTACATTGCAAATTAGTTTAATTAAAAACTAATCAATTTACTAATCAAATAACTAAAAATTATCAATTTAAATAACGGTGAGTATCCATTTCCTAAGTCATTATTTTATTTATTACCTACCTAGCTATTTCCTGGAAATTGCTTAAATATCTAATGTGTCCAATTTGCTTATTTTTTGTATCTCCTTTATTGATGATAAATTGGTTTTATCAATTTTATGATGTTTTTCGATTATATGTTTAGCAAATGCCGACCAAAAATTAATGGTACAATTGTTGCAACTGTTAATTGTGAAAATTTTTTTTTTTCATTTGCTATTTTTGTTTCTTGTATTCCATTTATAGTTTTTTTATATTGGTTTAGAACTTGGATATGTTTTTTTATAAATGATTTATTTGAAAGATGGGCCAGCTCAAAAATTGATTATTTTTTATTTTTTGTTTAGTTCTGAATCGCTAATTTTTGGCGGTAATTATTTGAAAAAGCTTCACATTAAAATTTTTTTGGGTTCGTGTCTCTACTTTTTGTTTGAGGTAGAAAGTTTAATTAAAATACACTTCCTGGGATACAAATCGCCTGATTCTGAATTTGACATCAAAGCAATAATAGCGTTTATCAAGGACATAAACCTGCAATTATGAAATGCACGGGGAAGTACAATAGATCTTAAGAAAGAAAAGTTTTATTAACATTATTAGCGTATCAATATATATCTATATATATATATATATATATAATATATATTTAAGTATTAGCAATCTATAGATTTTTGATTAAACAAAGAAAAAAAGTTAAGCACTATAAAATATAAAAAATCAGTAGAGTTTATCCAGAAACTTCATACCAACTACAAAATACATTTTTTTTAATCTATTAATCGTCTCTTGATCGTACTGCACTGGCAACAGTATATTGGGTTCTCTATTCAGAGCAAAAATAAATAAAAATAAAAACAGAATCTAAAATTGAAACTTCCTACCTATCTTAAATTGTTTTAAATTAAATTTCTTCAATTCATCATTGTTATCACCCACTTACCATCATTTCTAAATTTTTTTTTATTAATCCTCGTTAAAAACTGAACTGAAACTGATTGATTTCAAAGTAATTAACAAATAAAATTTTTGAAATTCATCACTTTAGAGTTCAATAAAACTCTAAAATCGATAATTTTAATTTCATAAAAATTGTTAAATGTTATACACATACACACATACTGTATAGTATAAGAGTCTTGAAGATTAGAGATAAACAAAACAAAAATTTCTATTTTTAATGACAATGCAATTTAAAAGTTAATTATGATTGGATTACCTTTGCCATTGCAAGTCACTTTCATTTAATAATGTGTAAATTTCAATCATTTGAAACCTTCTCAACACTGCCTGAACTGATTATTGATTATTTTGAATTGTTACTGTCATGGTTGTTATTGTTGTTGTTGTGTATTGAATAATTATGTTCGATATCATACCTGAAATTTAATTTATGGTTTTAAATTAATTTTTTATTTATTTATTTTTAAGTTATTCATGTAGAAAGTAAAATTTAATTAAGCAAAAGAAAAAAAAGAAAACAAAAACAGTTTTCTTTTCCTTTACTGTTTTTTTAATTTATTTTTTTTTTCATTGTGCGTGCGTTGATAAAACTTTGGGTTTTAATTTTGAATGTTTAACTATGAATTTTAATTTTTTCGTTACTAAAGGATAGTTTTAATTTTAATAATCAGATTTTTTAATGTTATTTTATATTGAATATATATATAGAAAATTGGTTTGGTCAAGAAAGTTGGGTCTAATTGAATTTTAGTAAAAAAAATTAATGAAAGTTCAAATAAGGCATTAATTTTTATGGGTAGGTAGATACTTACGGTAAAATAAGTCTAAAAAAATGTTTTGACTAAATAGAAATAAACTGTTATACAAACCCTTCAATCGCAGAATTTTATTATATTTTTAAAATTCTTTGGTAAATCCCCTATACAATTTGCATATAGTATAGAGTGTGTATCAAAATTTAACTCAATGTGTTAACTGTTATTATTGATTATTTGTTAACCTCTTGCAAAACTTTTCTGTTTCTAGTTTAGATTTATATTTGACAATGACAGGAGGATATATAATGATTGATCTATCGTACAATGAGTTTATTTAAGCTAGCATACAATTATGAAAATTTGATTAATTTGGATTTGCTAATTTATTATATTTAACAGTTTAAATGACATCATAGCAAACAGTGTATGACACAACAATATCGACGACAAAAATGCTATTAAAATTTGTCATTGTTGCACTAAGATATTTCGTTTCTCTAAACCATTAAAATATAAATGTTTTTCTTGTTGTTTGAAAATTAAAGTAAAAATGTTGCATTCATTGGACCTGCTATGTTACATTATATGTCAAAAATTGGGGAAATAATATCGTGTCGTTTTCATTGGACTTCAGACTTTATGAAAAATTATGTTATACAGTGTGTTAATGTAATGAGTACCATCGTGTGGAGCTTCACTAGTGTAGCCATGTTATTCACTACAGCATTTTTAGAAATATTGTGACTTTATAATTTTGGAAACATTTTTTTCTTTATCAACAAAATAGCTCTTAGATCAGTTATAAAAAACGTAGTCTAGGTTCAGATCATCTGCTTTATCTGTAGTAAAGTAACACTTAATGTAGGTTAAATTGTCTATCTGCTGGACTGATGTGCCATGAAGTACACTAAGAGAAATAATATGTTTATCCAATGGTTACGAGAAATATATTATGGTTACTTTAAACTTATTATGTTAGGTATAGTTGAAACAAACATTTGATATGTTAATGAGGAATATAAACAGGGTTGATAGAAACATATTATATTTGTGTTAAAAATATTATAGTTAATCGAAATATATACCTACATACGTTGTAATAAATTATGGTTGCTACAACTATATTTAAAAAAATGTAAATCAACTATAAATTATATTGCTTACAAAAATATTATGGCTGTGGATATCATAATATGGTTAAGAAGCTCATAATCCAGTAATTGTAACAAACATATTTTGGTTAAAGAAATAATATTATAGTTGTTTTACAACTATTTGTAGTAATACTAATCATATTATGATTGAAGCAATTATGTTATAGTTGTCTTATGATTGAAGTAATCATCTCATATGTTTGAAATAATCATATTATGGTTGAAGTAATAATATTATGATTAAAGTAACTATAATATTATGGTTGAAGTAATCATATTATAGTTGGCGTTAAAATAAAATGCTTCAAAAATAAAAAAATACTTGAATATTCAGTCTTCTGGTGTTGTTTGTCAAGTTAAAACGTGTTTTAAAATATAAGCGTACCTAATGTAAAAACTCTTAGCTGATAGATATAAATTGGTAAGTGTTTGCATACATTTCATCACAACATTTTATAAGCTAACCACTAGTTTTTTATCTAGATGTTGATAGACAATAAAGTGTACTTAATGAAAAACTGGATAAAATGTTGTGAGAGGAAATATTTCAATATAAGTTGAAATAGTTAGTTATTAAAATAATAACAAAACAGAATAAATAATCTTAGTTAAGACGAACTATTGAAAAACTAATAAAAGGAAACTATACAGGTTAGTTAAATTATAATTATTTAATAATCTGTTCAATCAAACAGTTTCTTATTTCTATGACAATATATTACGAAAGTTGAGGCTTTCTTTAGAATCTCTTCTCAGATGCTATAATATAAGTACTTTTTAATTTGCAGGTAATATTAACTATTACAATATACTTATGTTTTTATTTTTTACAGTCATCAGCAGCTGAAGATGATAAATTTAAAAGTTATGTAGCTGATGTAGACAGCACCAACTTAACAAAATTTGATATTTATTGGACATTTATTTATTATAATTGACAGAAAAATATAATCCTCTCGAAATTAACTATACTGTGCTTTTATTTCAAATATAATATATTTACTTCAATCATATTTATTTTTATTTCAATTAAAATTAATGTTGCTGCAACCACTTAAGTTTGTGAGAATAATATTATTATTGAACCTACTATAAATTATGTTTGGTGTAAACATAAATAATTTTCATTCAACCATATTATATTTATTTTAAACATAATATATTAGTGAATCATATTTAAAACAACAAAATTATAGTTGAGAACAAAATATCGTCTTGTAGAAAGTAACTATAAAATGTTTACTCCAAACATAATTATTTTTGTTTCAATTATAAATAATATTGCTGCAAACATAATTATTTTTGTTCCAACCATATTATATTTCATTTAACCATATAAAAAACTTTTTAGCTTTATATAAAACCCATAGTTACATGGTGTAATATGGTTAATGTAACTATATTTTCCAACCATATTATTGTTCTTTAATTTTATAGTTGAGCCAAACATATTTTTTTGCTCAGTGTAGGAATGTGGTTGATTTGCTATGCGACTTGGATATTTTTATTTTTAGAGGCATTTCCATTTGCTATAAAATACAGACCATCAGTATAAGCGGCCAAAGCAATATTTTTATTTCATTTCTCTCATATTCACCGACTGCGGTTTAATATGCAAACGAATTGACGAACACTTTATTAATTTCATAAGGTCTGGTTAACTGTATTTAATCGTGTAAAAATATTTTTTTTTCACTTAAATGTATTTATTGAATTTTATTAAGTAAAAATGATAATAATTTATAACAATTGTAAACCTTTATGGTTTATTCAAATCTTAAAATCTAAAAAGTTAGAAGGTGTGTAGTGTCCTTTGAATTGACACTTCATATTTTACTCGTTCATTCCAATGTTTTGCCTTACACGGCTGTTATCGACCTTACTTTAATATGCTTGTTACAAAAATGTTTTGTAAACCTCTCGTCAAGAGATTAGGGTGTTGGACCAGTCTTTTCAAGTTCTTCTGTAACTAAGGGTAGATTCCATTCATTATGTAGATATTAATCTAGATAATATCTTAAGGACTCTCGGTTATGATACATACAATTTTGATTACATCTTTTGAATTATTTTAATGTGAATATATTAGAAGCAGTACTCCATAACGGGTTACTACCATATGCCTGTATTTCATTTCACTGAAATTCATTTGCCTGTATTTTTTTCATTTGCCTGTATTAAATTAAGCATGTATTATTAAGCATGTGATAACCCCAAGTCTTGGTATCCCGGACCTATTGTCTTTATAACATTTAAGGGCTGTTGTACTGATGTAAAAAATTTCAAGGTCTGCGGTCCTGACTTCCGGACCGATAGACCTCTTGTTTGCATCGTACTAACTTTCGTCATTGTACTAAAGAAAAGTAAAAAAAAAAATCGAGGGCTTTGTGAAACGGGACCCGGACCTATTTTTGCTGGAGGCGGCTCAATTTCTTGGATTTGGCACTTTCCACCAGTCACCACCTAGAAGATGTAGTACTGGTATCCGTTGATTGATAAAGGCTTGCGGCATAAAATTTTTATTATGAATATTTATTAGGCAAATGAAATGCAGGCATATGACACGCTCGCCTCCGTAACTTACACCAATAAGACCATAGTTTGGTTTCAGAATGGCTTTGTATTAAATTAGAATGACTTTCAGATCTAGTGTGGAATTTTTCCCAAAAAGCCAATAAATGCTGCTCGTCTTCAGTTTTAGTTGTTCTTTTTTCACGGTGATGTGCTTCATCCAAATTAGGCTTTTATTTAGGTGTATTCCCAGGTATTTAATCTTGCGTAATAGTTATTTAATTTATACCAACTGGTGGGCGTAATTTCTTGTTTATCAAGAAAGTGACATGCACACTTTTACTCTAACCAATCACGATTTTCAACTTATAAAGCCATCCCTTTAATTGCGCCAAATGTTCTTGCAATTTGCGGGATGCTGTATGTGAATTTGACTGGCAGCTTTTAAATTGCAGCATAATCTGCGAAGTTGTATGTAAATGTGTTCCTGTTTTCCGATGCATCACGTACATACTAGGTATAAAAGTGGTCTTTGCACACTGCTGAGGGAGACTTGTGGTTAGCATTGATTTTAGTATATGTGCTTCTGTTAATAGGATTAGAAAATTGGATTGATCTAATAATATCATAATTTAGTAATCAAAATAGAAAAAACAAAATATATATGCTTTTCAAATCTATAGTATCTGAGTCATTAAAGATAAAATATAATGAAAAAAATATAGTAAAGGTGATAAGCTATAGATATCTGAAAATAATTATTATTGACTGTGAACTAAACTGAACAGTCAGTTAGGGAAAGGTAGAAGATTTGCAGGTATGTTCAACAGAATGGTGTAATAGAGTACCACTCAAATGGAAACGCTCACTATTCTACAGCATATTCCACAGCAATATTGTATCCTCGCTGTTCTACAACATTTTCCACAACAAATTTGTATATGTAGTTTTGGGGTGGGAAAATGTGACAAAATCAAATATGCCAGAACTTCAGTGAATCCAAAAAATACAACTTAAACGGAAAAGATTCATTTCAAAGATTCACTATTTCAAAACAAAAGACAAATAAATACACATACTTAACATAAATAGTAAGGGAATAAAAATACATAAATCATATCGTATTCTACCAGTAAAACTATCCATACAAAAATACTGTGGATACAAATGCATAGGATATTAAATGGCTTCAGTAACACAAATACAGAGGTAATTATTATAAATGAAATACGCCTAGACAATATAACGTCATAAAATATGCTCCTTATAAAATAGAGTAGTTTCGGGGATCAGAAATGATTTAATATACAACAATGCTATCATACTGTACAACAACATGTCAGAAAATCTGAAAAAAACTGGAGCAAAAATTATTTAAAGAAAAATAAATTAACAAATATTTGCTGAGCGTAATATTATGGAAAAAAAAACTAGAATATTATTACTGTGTATTGTACAGTTATTATTATTGTATTTTTGCTATTATTTATTGTACTGTTTTTTAATATCTATTATACTTATATTATATTTTTTATATTATACTGGATCACATTATATTAAAAAAAACTTATTTTTTGCTAAATTTTGGTATCTATGTCTGTCTATATCAGTGACAGGGCGTGGAATTTTCAACTGGGGAAGCACTATAAAAGAAAACATCAGTTTGCTTTGGCTTTCCTTTTCCATTGAAATTTTTGCTAAATTTGACAGTTAAAACTGTTCACATCTACTTCTCAAAGTAGTTTTAATTCTGTTTAGGCAGAAAAACGATCGCTCAACTGAAATAGTTGTTATAGAGAAGTGTTATTATCAATTAATAAAGCTTAGACTATTCATTAAAAGAGTTGTGTAATTCTGTTTCAATTAAAAATGTCAATATTTCGCAAATACTGTTTTTGTTATTAAAATTTTCATCTGAAAATATAACATTAATTTAAGCTCTGACTTTAAGAAAACAGTGTTAAAAAGTGTGAATTTTCTATATTAATGTTGGAAAATACCTCGTATACGAATTATAAGATTTTATTGGAAAATGCTGATTACACCGTTTTATTGCTGTTGTTGTTAGTAGAGCAAGCATTGGTTTACCATCCTTAACAATTAATAATTTTTTCTCAAAACTTCTAGCAGAAAATATTTTTTCTTAAGTTTTCAATAACACAATTACAATTTTCTATTTTAATTATTTATAAATAATAAAAACAAAAATGTTTTAAATTTTCACATTTGTTAACAAATTAATTGTTTCAAAACTGCATAAAACAAAATTATGGCTGAAAATAAATAATGTAGCATTCAATAACAAAAAACTACAGAATTACTTAACACAAATCAATACTACTCTCTAAAAAAACCCAGAACTACATACATTATTTATATAAATATTAAATCTCATTTAACTCAACAACCACAATAATGCACAAAATTAATTCATTCCTAGCTACTTTTTTTGTTTGTAAGTTCATTTTGTGTCATGCGATATTTTGTTGTTGTTTCCCTAGATAATCTATTTTCTATCAGATATTTTCTAATTATATCAGGTAGATTTGGAATGAATATTAGCGACTCATTCAATTTTTTTTCCTTCTAAGATTTTATTTTATTGTCGCTTCATTTATTATTTTGTTGTTGATGCTAGAAAACTAAATAGAGACAATGTGTTTGATTGTATGTATATTATAAATGAGGAGATAGTGATATTTAATTTGTCATTATATTTTTATGCAATCTATAATTATTATAGCTATGTTCGTAAGAGAATAATGATTTTTAATAGGCATTATTTTTAAATATTTTAAATTTGTGCTTGTTGTATATCTCTCGTTGTCTTGTATGATTGAAAGAATAATCGAAAATAATGATGTTTATATAGGCATTATTTTCTAAACATATATAATGTAGTTAATATCAATGCATATAATTTTAGCTTGAAATTTTTTTTCATTCGATTTGAATTTTTGTAGTTAAGTAATTTTTATATTAAATTAAATATATATTTTATGTTAAGCTGTAAAAAATAATAAATAATATTTTATTTGGAGAAGTACTCATTTAACTCAATATATGGACGAAGCGTGCCTGGTCTACATTTACCTTATTTTTATCTTTTTCATAATAATGTTTTTTTATTTTTTTGATTTTATCTTCTTGATTTTATGATTTTGCCTATTTTATGATTTTGATGATTTAACCTATCGGTTTTATCTGGTTCTAAGTACAATAAATATGTGAATTAAAATGTAAATAGATTATTGAAGAATATAAAGTAATTAATATCATTTTGTACACTTTGCTAAAACTACATGCTAAGTATATACTCTGTAGTTGGAGATAATAATGAAATAAATAAATAAATAAAACTATTAATATTATAAAATTCGTAATATTTCAACTCACAAAAAGATACTTATTTGAAATAATATTTGGCCAATTGATTTATTGAATCGAAATTATTATTAATCTCATATATATATATGCAAAATAAATAAAATTTCTTTATTTATTAAAATAATAAATAATAATTTATTAAAATTTATATATCCAAAGGTGATTTAAATTTAAATTGTTAAAATTTAAATTTTTCATATTCTACAACATAATATAATTAACAAAATTTTAAAAAAAATATATTTTTTATAATATTTGAATAATTTCTTTTTACCCAATAAAAAATGCATAATTCTTCATTTCTTAATTAAATATTTCATCATTTTGTGAATGTATGTTTTTTTTACAGTTTTTGTTTTTGTTTTGTTTTTATATTTAAAATAAATTTTAAATTTATTTAATTTATTCTTTTTTTTTTTTAATAAATGCAAAAACAAAAAAAAAAATTATCTCTTAAATAAATCATCACGTCTGTACAATATAATATTTATAAAATACTCAGATAATATTGATGAAAAGCAGTGTCTGTATATAGTTTAATTAATTTTATAATAATAATATTATTATTGTTGTATTATTATGCATTATTATCCTTTTAAGGATATATACACAAAAACAAAAAAATATTTATTTTTAATTTAATTAAATTACAATTTTTAATACTCAAGTTAAAATAAGATTTATTTATATTTTTGTCATAATAACATACATTACGTATTATATATATAAAATAAATCATAGATAGGTAGTTAAATAATGTTGAATTAATTTTTAAAAATATTTTGGAGTTTATTAAATTGGAATTTAAAAATAAAAATTATTATTTTTAAGGAATAACTTAGGACAAAGGACAACAATACCCCGGTCAAGAGGGAAATCCATTATGTAGAAACGAGCCATATGAAATAAATTAAAACTAAATGTTATCGGGAAAATTTACAATTAAAAATTGTTTGCAATGATTTAAGAGGTCTAAAAAATAATCGTGTTTGTTAGCGGACATTTTTTTCTACTCAATTTAAAGTGATCTTCAGAAATTTTTTAATCGTTCAAAATAATTTTATTTGCATTTTTATATAATAGAATTAGATATATAAAATTATAATTCATTAGAAAAGATGTACAAGCCCTAACCAATATTAATTCGGACACTGTTAATTTTAAAAATATGTCATTTTGATTTTTAACATACTTACCGACGGTTACCGACTGTTACCGAATGTCACCGAATGTTAACCACTTATACGAATAGACCACTTTAAATTTGGACGAAGTATTTAATATTGTTTGTTACGCCTTCTGTAGCTTTAATAACGGCTTTAATATAATAATCTTGTTGTTGCTAATGTTTTTGCTAAATATTTTTTTTAAATATTTATATTTTACAAAAAGCATTTAAAATTATGGTCATACGATTCCAAGTCCCCGCTAAACTTTGTCAATATAAGGCCATAATCCCCCCAATAATTATTGTATCTTTTTCCATTTCTACTTTTCGCAAGACGTTTTAAATGAGACTTATATAAAAAGAAGGTTTTGAGAAACGTGAATTTGATTGCCGAGATTCCGGTACGTTGATAAGCCAGAAATTTGATAAAATGAATTAATCGAAAGAAAACATAGTAGTAAAAATATGTAATAAAAACTTGCAGTATGGTACAAAATAAAGTGAAATAAATTAAATCAATAACAGAAAAAAGGATAGTTTTTATGAATTTTTTTTTTTTGGCAAAAGCCATTATAGGTTCATTTTGTTTTTTGTGAATTTGGGGAGTAACCCTAAATACAGTGGCATACGAATTTAAAATAGTCTTAATTATTTTGAACTAAATTATGTTATATAAATAATATTTTGTTTTTAATTTTAATTTAAATTATTTTTTTCTATAAAACCAAGCTTTGGAATAAATGTAATAACTTGTATTGTCGGTAGCAGTCGGTAGCAGTCGGTAACAGTCGGTACCTATATTAAAAAATTCTATCAAAGTGAAATATTTTTAAAATTTGCAAATTAATTATGGTTAACCAAGCAAAGATAAATCAAGCTTTGAAATAAACGTAGTAACTCATATTGTCAGTAGCAGTCGGTAGCAGTCGGTAATAGTCGGTACCTATATTAAAAAATTCTATCAAAATGAAATATTTTTAAAATTTGCAAATTAATAATGGTTAACCAAGAAAAGATAAGTCATGCTTTGAAATAAACGTAGTAACTTTATATTGTCGGTAGCAATCGGTAGCAGTCGGTAACAGTAGGTACCTATGTTAAAAAATTCTATCAAAGTGAAATATTTTTAAAATTTGCAAATTAATAATGGTTAGGGTTGTAATTCTATATAGAAAGGTTTATGTTGCGTCACAAAAACTAGTGATAAATTATTTCATTCATTCAAATAATACGATATGTAAAACCTATAAAACATAATTTTTGTATTTATTTAATGTAATTTTACTAAAAATTGTCTTATAAAAATCAGAACTTTAAAATATCATGTACAAAAAATAAAGTTTTTTATAATAATGTAAATTTTTAATGATCTAAAATTATTTAATTTATCAAATGTTGTTGATTATAGAGATAATTATGTATTATGTCTGTATGTATAATTATATTAAAAGTTTTAATAAAAAAATTATAACACTAGTTCAATTAAATAAATCTAGTTTACAAAAAAAAAAAAGTATTATAATCAAATTTACACTTTTATATGCAATTATTCCAATTTTAATTATGTCGAAGAAATTTTTCTTGATTTTAAATGTTTTTTTTTTAAACTGGTTTTCGCTTCTTCTTTAATTGTAACATTAGTCCATCGACATAATTACAATTTATTTATAAATATTTTGCAATTAAATACACTCTGCTACAATTGATTAAAATCAAATTGAAAAATATTATTCATGTTTCTTTGGATTTATAATTTTTTTCAATAGAACATAATGAACCCAACTGCATTGAAGTTCACACGGTTGATTAAATGTAAAAAAAATAATATAATGCAAATTAACCAATTATGAATATTGTTTCAGGTTATTGGTTAATATAGACTTTAATAATTTTTCGTTTTACATTAAATCAACCGTACGAATTTCAATGACATTGTATATTAAATTTAAATTATGAAAATCGTGTAAGGTTCCAATTTATGTCACACTGATATTTGTATATAATTATTGTAAGTAAATACTAATTTCATAGCTGTGCTTCTTTAACTTCAAATTGTTTACAATATTGTTGGGTTTAGTAGGACATGATGGAAGGTCTTCTACAAAGATGACAATGATGTTAAAACGAAATTAAACAAAGTTAATTGACTACTGTTATTGATCTGAGTGCGATCAACAATGATTATTTTGTTTATGATGTATTTTTGTAATGTAAATTGTACAATAACTGGAAAATTATACTATTCACTCTAAACTGTATTATAATATTAATAACTAGGGGCCCCTGTTGAGTCCATATAACTCAAGTTGAAGCCAAATTTAAAGTTTTTAAAAGAACAGTAATTTACCTACTGACATTATAGACTTCTCACGATATAACAGAAACCACTCATGTTTAATAAAAAGTTTTGAGGTTAGTAAGTTTTATTTAGGACATAATATAAATACAGCTTCTTCATATATACTGTATATTCCCTATAGTAAGTGGCATTTAGTGGATAGAATATATTATAATTATAGATACTCTTCTAGATAAAACTGAGGGTCATATGAAGATTTTAACTGATTTTTTTTTTGTTTTCGATGTTTTTACTAGTTCAGATGAATTTGTTGTTTCGTTTTTATTAGACATAATATGTACATAGATTCATTGCAATGCAAGTAATAAAAATAACTGATTTGTTTTTTTTATTTTTTTTTTTGTATTTTAATTCTTAAACTCACCTCACATATGCATAATAGATATGGGGAATAATAAAGCCATATGATTAGAAATTTTTTCATCTGTGTTCATTATTGTTGTATATACAACTTATTTATATATTAAGAGTTCATTAAGGAGAATCGAAATAAAATAAAAAGGTGTCTACTGCGCAGGTCCTTAAATGCTTGTCTATTATAATTATAGATAGTTTGATTTATAGCAGTAGGAGATATCAGATGGCATTGATAGAGTTCAAAAGAAGAAATTAAACCATACCTATTATAAACGTTTTTTTCAATATCGTGCGGGCTACCAGAAAGAATATATGAGTCGATCAAAATCAAAATTAGCATTGTCCATCCCTAGAAAATTTGGAGATTGTCATATAATTTTGTTCCTTAGCACAAAACCTATTACTTTGTACATTAAATTTACATCAACAGTGCTTTGTTCCCTCATAAATATTTCATAAAATTTGTTCCAAAAAACGCATTCCAATATTTTTTATTTTTAAAAAAACCAAAACAAAGTCAATCTACTGTCATTTTAATTGCAATTTCCGTTATTTGTCATTTGAATTTTGAATGAAATGTCATAATATTGTTGTTAGTTAAAATTTAACAATTTTCTTGTATAAATGTATTTTTTTCACCAAATAAATAAATTAAATTTTATAAATGGATATCGAAGAGGTTACTCTTAGAGCAAAATAAGCAAATTGATCCGGGTGCAAATCATAAAACAACATCATAATGCCAAAACTATCAGATCAATCCATCTATTACAGTCGTGATTTCTATAGTTATAACTTCACTTTATGTCAAGGTACGTCAAAAACTTCACAAGATAAATCAAACATTTCTATTTATACATGGACTGAGCATGAACATTTTTACAACTAATTTATTTCAATAACATGGAGCTCGGTTGATATCTGACGGATGTGGTGATCAGAAAAAAAAAGTGATCATGGTTGGAATGTTATGCAAGTAGTTACCAGTTGACCATCCTTCTAATAAAAAAAGAGATTCTACTTGTATTTCCTGAATTGGATCACTTATATATTCTCATCAATGTCCTGCAACCACATCCGTGGGGCATAGGGTGGACATATATTCTACCTGACCGAATTTTCGAAAGAATTGAAAAAATCATTCGAACGAAGAAGTAATTGTTAATCTTACAGAATATTTTGAAATTCTGATTATGACACGGTACCAATTTTGAAATAATTTTAGCTGATATTTTTGATTGGAATTCAACACTTCTTGTCATTTTAATTTTTTGGTCCAAAAAAAAATAGGGAAATCGAAAAGGAAACATTACTATAAAAGGTGAAGCATTCCATACAAATATTGTGATCAATATTAAATCTGTTTGTAAATACGATAAAGCTTACGATAAGCGAAAATATTACAAAACCACTATGGACCGTACAGGTCACCTATAAATGACTTAGCGTATTATGAAGATGATTTGTGTTCAAGATACTGAAAACGATTATCCAATGGAAAATGAAGATACTGTGTATTATGCTTAAAACTTAAAAATCTATTAATAGAAGAATTTATTATATGCAATAATAGAACTCTAAATAACATTGGCTTGTATTTGTTATTATAACATTAACGTGTTAAGTTACACTAAACTTTGAAATAGTTAATTTACAGAAAATTACCAAAATTGCTATCACATCAGTAAATTGAATTTAATCAAATATAACAAAGTGTTAATTTTGATATAATAACAAAAAAAAAAAAAATAAATAAATTAATACCGTATTACTACTTAATTTTTAATACTTAACTAACTTTACTATTCTTGTTATTATTTCTTCAATTCAATTTCTTTGGTTGTTTGTTTTTTTGTTTTTTTTTTGTTTGTTAATTTTACTGTCCGTTTATTTTAACCGATTTTAACCATCTTTCTTTTAATAATCTACTTTATAACAAATATATTATGTAGATACATTTATACGAACATGTGACGAAATTAGGTATGCTTCATGCAATCAAACAGGTAAATATGTGATTAACTGTAAATTTATTATTATTCCTATACGTATATATTAAACTATATATAATATAATATTATCATCGTATATTAGTTATTAATATTGTAATGTAACACATTTGCAAGCAATACAAAATAACAAAATAAAAATAATGAGTATAGAAAAAGTAATGTATAAAAAAAAAAAACAAAAAACATAAAAATAATAAGAAAAATAAAATAACAAGTATGTATAAAAAGTAAGTTAAGTTAATCGAGTAAGTAAAAAAATGTTTATGGATAAATAGAAACTACAGCGTAAGTGACTTGAAGATATTTAAAGTTGAATTTCTTCTTTCTCATAGTAAGAATGTACAAAAAAAAAACAAAAAAAATAATAATAATAACAAAAAATTGAAGAAAAAGTTAATATAACAACTTTTTTTTTGTTTTTCAAAAACTTGATAGAAAATAATAAAAAAGAAGTTAACATCTTGAGTTGTTTGTAACTGAAGAGCTAAGTTGTCGATAGACTGTCGATCGGTAAACATTATATTGTTTTGGCTTATAGAAGGCTAAGTTCGAAATACTTTTTCTTCATTTTTATTAATATTTAATTGATCGTGTTCGATATTAAATATTGTGTTCTTAATATCGTAAATTTTAATATATTTAAATTTTTTTCTAAAAGGTTTGAAATTTTTAATATTTTTTTGATTGTGGTTTTTTTTCTTTAAATATTTTTATATAAAAAAAATATTTTCTGTCGTTTAAAGAAAGTTTATTTCTGTTTTTTTTAAATTTTTTTTTTTATATCGTATTGAATTTGTAACGCGAGAATGTGTGTGTACAAAATCAAAAAACAACAATAAAAAAATTATCAAGAATTCAAATAAAACTATAAGGAAGTGATAATATTAACAGAATAACCAAATAAAACTGTTAAAAACTGTAAAATTAAAAAAAAAAGAAGAAAATAAAAACCAAATACAAAAAAGGAAAAAAAAAGAGAAAAAAATAAATAAAAAAAATCTGGGTTCTTAAGTATTTTGTAATTTTTGTTTTCTTGATTGGTAAATTATGTGATTACTATATATTATATACATACATACATACATAATATAAATGTACATAAAATATTATGGTGATTTTTAAAAAATAAGTGGAACATTGACCTAAATATTATTGAAAAATGTTAAATTAATAATATTGACAAGAAATATTTGTATTGGAATTTAATGAAATATGAGTTCATAATAATTGCTAAGTGACAATACAAATTGAATAAATTCCATTGATTAAGAATAATAATTTTTTTAATTAAATGAATTTAAAAATATATATATATATATATGTATATACTTCTTATATAGTAAAAATTTATTATTTGAATATCGTAAATTTAATATATATTACTGTTATCGTATTACATCCGAAATACCTAAATTAATACTATTTGAAACTGTTATTTATGATACCTAGCTTTTAATATCGTACATTTAATATTGTGATAATATCCAAAATACGTAAATAATTTATTTTTTGTAATATTTCTAATTTTTTATTATTATATTACTTAAATAAAGTATATTTTACACATTAAATTAATTATTAGATTGCCGAAATTAGATCCATAATGACATAAATTATGAACGACATAATTAATAGCACGACAGGCCAACAAACAAGTTGATCATAAGCTAAAAACAACGAATTACAGTAAAAAAAGACATAATCTTAAATTAAATCTATTTGGATGAAACATCAATATGAAAGACGAAAAATAATAATAATAATAAATTAAAATTTGAAATAGTCATAATATTACGATCAAAAAATATATTACGAATTTTTAAACAATATTAATTATGTTATGGAAGAATGTTTAAAAAAAATTATTATATTTAAAATTTCTCAAGCAAAATTGATTAAAAAAAAAAAAAAAAATTAACAATAATTACGATATTATACGATATGAGATAATTTTCCTCCTAAATTTAATAAAACAATACATAATTAGAAGTAAAGAAAATACTGTAACTATGTGATCGATATGTGACCTTGAGTCATGATAATAGTACAAATGATGATAAATTAATTATTGAAAAACCGTTAGTAATATAGTTATTAAAATATTTTACGATATAATGTTTTTTCTTCAAAATTAAAAAAAAAAAACAAGTAAAATCATTATTAATCATGCATTTGTTCATTAATAATCCCGATTTGATGATAACTTAAAAAAGATATTTATATTTACGTAATCTTAAAATATTATGTATCGTTTTTTGCTTTTAAAATTAACAAACCGTTAAAAACAATAAAAATTAGTTGAACGTTAGATTTCAATTAAGTTTTATTGTTTTTAACGGTTTGTTAATTTTTAAATATAAATTATTTCTTTTAAAAATATAATATATATTTTATTGTCATAAACTATGTTAAAATATGAATTATTTCATTTTGATTAAATTTTTAATTAATTTTTAATTGTTTTTTAATTTTGAAAACAAAAAACAATATCGTATAATATCGTAAATATGTTTTTTTTTAAATAATTTTTTATAAATTTTTTTATTGTTAATAAATGAATTAATGATTAATTATAATTTTTAAAATTTATTATTTATTTTCCCAAATTTTTAAGAAAAATATTATATCGTATAATATCGTAATTACTGGTAATGTCATTTTAAATTATTTAATATATCATTACTGATCCAGAGTGGCTTTACGTTCAGATGACTCTAAGAGATACTAGTTTTTTCTTATTTCTAATAATTTGTTTTTTGATATTTGAAAGGATAAACGTTATAACGTATAATATCGTAATTATTATTAACTCACTTTTAACATAATTAATTTAACATTATTTGAGCAATTTCTATGTTAGGTATGTCATTGAATTATAGAATTACTAGTGTTTTGTTTTTCTAATTTTTTTTGTTTAAATTATAAAGAAAAAACATTATATCGTATAATATCGTAATTGATATCAAAGCAGTTTAAAGATAATATTAATTTATCATTATTTGATCATTTTCTATGTTAGGTATGTCATAGAGTTATTAGTTTTTCATATTTATAATTATTATTATTTTTAAATTATAAAGAAAAAACATTATATCGTATAATATCGTAATTGCTATCAAAGCAGTTTAAAGATAATATTAATTTATCATTATTTGATCAGTTTCTATGTCAGATACTGTCATAGATATGTCTTAGAATTATTAGTTTTTCCTATTTCTAATTAATTTTTGTGAAATTGTAAAGATAAAAATAATGTTATATCTTACAATATCGTAATTATTATCATCGCGGTTTTGACATCATTAATTTATCATTATTTGGTCCATTCATGTTTTAAGGTCAGATTACTAGTTTTTTTATACTCAATTCTAATTATGTATTTGCTTCTGAAATTTATGACAAATATCGTATAATATCATATAAGTATTGTTAATTAGTTTTTCGTGTAAAAAATATCGTATTAGTAGATTTTACGTTAGAAAATTTAAATATAATAATATCTTTAAATATCGTAAATTGCAATATACTGCATATACATGAAAATAATTTTTGTTTTTAAAATTCAAATTATATTATTTTTGATAGTATATACTATATCTTTCACATTATGACATTTTTTTATGTTTTAAATATTTTTCGTCCGTCAATTTTTGATTAAAATACATTGATGAATCTCATCAGTATTCATTAAAATATATAATCAGTTTTTCATTAAATTAGATTTGATTGAAGATAATTTTCTACTTCTATACTAAAAATAAAAATAATTTCTGAAATGAAAAATATTCATAAAAAAATATAATATGCGATTTCAAATGCATAAATTTACAATGAAATACTTGACAGCAAAATTTGTTTTTTGTATTTTGTATTTCGATTTTGGTAAACAATTTGTTATTTTTGTTCTATAATATTGTTAATAACGTATTTGATAGGTCATCGAATTTATGTCTGTCTTCCTATTCAAAAGATCATTGGTGTAATTAATTTTTGAATTTATTTTTGAAATATTCGATATATATACCTATTCAAATTATTTCAATAAAACTGATATTAAATATTTTATATTTGTATTTCAAGCCACAAAAAAAAAAAAAATAAATGAAATTTAAAGGATTAAAAACGAAACAGAAAAAGAAGAGTCAATAATGTCAGTAATTATATTTTTCTGGATTTAAAAAATAAAAAATCCGTTATTTTTTTACTGGATTTGGTTGATTTATTCATTTTTTTTGTGTACCAACATACGTCCCGTAATTAAAATATAATTTGTGCAATTTTTGTGTAACTTTTTAATTACATTCAATATGTAGTAATATTTATATTTCTGTTAGCCGGATTTATAATTTTTAATTATATACGTATGTACAATATATTTTTTTTTTTTTTAAGTTAATTTTTGAATTTACATACCCATTTGTAATAAATTAATTGTAAAAACAATTTGCGAAAAAGTTTTTATAACATTTAATTTACATTTTTACTATTTTGTTCTTCTTGTTTTTTTTTTTTTGCTTTTGGAATTTGTTGTTAAATTAAAATACAATTTCCTTGTTTTTCCTTTAAAACAAATTCTTTTTTTTATTTTTTTTGTTTTATTTTTTTTTTAATAGAATTTGTTACTCAGTATGGGTTAAGTTTTTTTTTAAAATCATGATAGTTTTTTTATGCCTGAATACCATTTAACTGTTTAAGAGCGGATTTAGTAAAAGGCAAAAATTAAAAGAAAATGCAAAAAAAAAAATATATATATCTATATTTTTTTCTTTTCCTCTATTGATGTAAATGGAAACTAGCAGGCTTGAAACATAACTAACTAATTATTATCGTGTCTTTTTAAGAATAGGGCAAAAATAGGTACATTATAAAAAATAAAAAAGTATAAAAACTTAAATTCTGATTGTATTTTTTTTTTTACTTGTAATGAATGTTACATAAATATATATATTAGTATATATATATATATATATATATATATATTGTGTAAATATATTTCATTGGATTTTCTTTTTTACAATATTTCTATGTAATTTCAATAATAATGAATGAGGGAAGAAAATAAGAAGGAATAATCTAAGTAAAATAATAGTTGAGAAAATGAATTCAAGTTAATTGCCACTGATGGGAATTTTTAATTAACTTTGAATAAGAAAAAAAAAAATTACATGATAAAATGAACATTTTAATTTAAATACAACAAAACAATATTTATAAGAAATTTTTTTTGAATTTAAATATGTTTCTCGGGCAATTTATTATTACTTTCTTACATTACATTACATTTTGAAGTAGGGACAAAAATTGCATTAATTTTTTGATTTAAAAATATATTTACAAAATAATTTATTCTGTAAATAATAACATAATATTTTCGTTTCAATCATTTCAAAAACAAACATTTGTGGTGTAGTGTCATATTTGTTTTTACGATCAAGCATATCAGACATTTATTAGAAGGCGAAAGCTGGTCACATTTCATTATTTATTGAATATGTATCATTTTCCATTGTTGTTAGTACTACAAACGACACTGTATATATTTATCGCTATACGCTGGGTGGCGCAGTAGGTAGCTGCCTTTCAACCAAAAATTCCCGATTCGATTCCCAATAAAGCAAAAAAAATGTATACTTTGTGATTGGGGTAAAATAAACAACAACAAAAAAATAATAATTAAAATTACGATCTGACAAAAACTTAAATAATATGGTTCTATTAAGAAGGCTTATAGTCCTTGATAGTAACAGTAGTTTTCCACATTTAATGAGTAAGCCAGTAATTTGATAAATAAATGTTCAAAAAATGTGATTCTACCTAAGTTATTGTCAAGAGCATAAAAAATTTAAGTAAATGAGGTAATCTAATCTGACGTGATACTCTGACCTAATTTAGTTCTTGACGATAGTAGTAATTTTTCCACATTAAATTAGTTCATAATATATCAAACAAAACTGATAAATAAATAGTCAAAAATCACATTACAAACGTAAAAAATACAATGCCGTTGTACAATATTTAATTTAATATTGTTTTTCGATAATCTTATTTAATTTAATTTTTTAAACAAAAAATATTTTCTAAGTTCTTTTCTATTCTTTAATATTATGACTTACGATTCTTTTAAGAGTACGACTTACTTGTCCAACGTTCAAAATGAGAAGAACGAAAATTTAAGTATATGAAACTTACGAAATTAAAAATTAATAATGAGAGAAAAGTTAACAGTTATTATTATTAAAATTAATCAAATGAATAATATCAGTGGCTCCAAACATTTTAGAAGTGATCTTCAAATTTAACAAATAAAATTAAAATTAAAATTAATCAAAATAAAGAAAAACTAGTTAAATTGTAATATTAAAGTAAAAATTATCCAACCGTATGAAAGATAATTTTGCATAACCCAATCATTGAGGGTCAATTTTTGTTTCCGAATTTAATTAATAAACTTCTGAATTTTTATCTCAGGAATCCAAATTCCATCGTAATGATATTTTATAATAATGTGAAATACCTGAAAAACACAAATTAACAATACGCTATAATTGAAAAGGATTAATTAATAACAAAAATTAAAACAAAAATTAAAAAATTTTCAAAACATAGAAAAAGAAACAAATGTAGAATTTCTATTGCGGTATATAATAATTTTTGAAACATGGATAAAATGTATAGCCCTACATCACATTTTTCACATTTAATTCTATATCTGTTTATATCAAATTGGCATCTTCTTTTGATGGTTTTAGCTTGAAAAAATATTGATTTGATCATATCGATTCATCTCGGGAATACTGAGTTTTTAGAATGCTCGCTTCTTTCAAAAACCAGGTATTTTGAATTGCACAGGCTTGAAATGTTTCTTGCTTAATGAATAGTCGAGACAAAAATGATTTTTAATAAATCTAAATTTAATATTTAATATATTTAATATATTTCAACTTTGCTTATCATGCCGCTAAATGATGAAATGTTGTAGTCGAGCATTAGGCACGTACCAGGACAGATTGACGATATATTTTAGTTTTATTTTTTTTTAGTTTAAGACCTAATTGTAATCTGTTTGATCTAAACAATAAATAAATAAATAAATAAATAAATACATAAATAAATAAACAAAATCAAACAATTTTATTTTGTGCTAGATTTTATGCTAGATTAATTTGCTAACATAATGTGTGAGTTGTTTTTCTGAATTTATTAAGTGAATGTGAACGATAATTTTTTTTTTTTTTTATAACTTCCCTTATTACTTATAATCTGTATTTTCATTTCTATAAATTACACAAATATTTATTATGAAAACATGACTTGAAATAGCCTATCTGTGATAAGTGGATATAACTTGAAATAGCCTATAATAGCGATAAGCTACACTAATTTACAAAATCTAATCTTTAGTTTACAGTTAATTTAGTTAATTATTTATTATTATTTCTTTATTTACTATAATTAAAATTATAATAAAAGTAAGTACTAGCTACCAGGGCAATCGACTTTATATTTGTATTAATTATTTTTTTCATATTAAGTTGCTTAGCATTCTTCTTTTTAGTCTACTTGTGTTTCTTGTAATAAATATCAGTCGATCTAGGTTATTTGAATGATCTTAAAATTTTTTTTTTATTTATTTATGAAATGAAATGTAATGAACGCTAAATGAAATGCTTAATTTGACATAATGTTTCACTAATAGACATAACTGTGTGATTGAGATTATTTAATTGTATCAAAAATGTGGCTACCAAATTATTCAAAAACTAAGATAATTTATCGAAATTTAACTATTCATAATTTTAAGAGTTTGAAAGATTTAAAGTTGGAAACATAGCATAGTAAGATTCTATGAAATATCTGTGCAATAAGCTTTTTATGTAATACCCGTACTGAATTCAGTGGTAAAATACAAAATACAAATATTCAGTTAAATAAGCTTGAAACTGTATATATTTGTATAAAAATGACGAAATATATTCCTAGCAGTCGTTTTATGATATTCTAAATAAAAATTTTTAATATCTTTACTTTATTTGCAATCTATACACATTAGAATACAATAAAAAAATATTCTATAATCAATAGTCTTGATGTCACCTAGTACTCACATTTTTGTTGGTTTCATTAAGGTAAATAAAGAAATAATATTTTGTTGTTCAAAATTTGTCTTGGGGTTGTATACATATATAATTTAGTTAACTAAATCTTATAATATCAATCATCTTATTATAATAATTATTCTTTGTCTTATTAATTGGCAAGGAAGCTTGGATACTATATTGAATACGTTTTTAATCTAATCTTGCTTTTAATTTGGTATATTATAGTTGTTACATTTATGTGTTTTCAAATTCAATTTTAAATTAAAAAGAAATGTATAGATATTATTTTCAAATACTAAATTAATTTTTAGATTTTAATGTGTTGTTTAAATCGCTATAGGCTTTTACTAACAGAACAACAATTATTATATGATAAACTGTATTGAACAGTTCCAGTAGTGTTGAGTGAACAAAATATTACCGACTACCCGAGTAATACCCGTATTAAATTTAGAGGCAAAATACATCTATATATATATATACAAGAAAATAAAGTATATATATATATACATATTACATATATATATATATATATCTATATATACAAGCAAATAAAATATAATTTAAGTATACATGATCCGAATTATAACTCTACTGATAACAACTGAACACTACTGATGCAACTGTTCAATATAGTTTATAATATAATAATTGTTGTTCTGTTACTAAAAGCCTATAGTACTTTAATACAATTTCAATATTATTGTGTAGTTCTATTTTACAATTGCTAATCTTTATGTTTTTATTTGTAAAAATCAAATTTAGACAGAAGTAATAATGTACTATAAAGTGTTCATTGCCCGCTTTAAAAACTACTACACATTTTCCAATATCAGTGTTAATTAAAATGATAGTGGAATTAAATTGATTTTTTCTGTTGTTAAACAAAAACAGAATGATATAATTTTTCAATAACACAAAATTAATTTAATTATATTTATAAAATTTATACTTACAATTGTTCATCACTTTATGTTTTTATTTATAAAAAACAAATTTAAAAAGTAATATTATGTACTATAAAGTGTTCATTGCCCGCCTTAAAAACTACTACACATTTTCCAATATCAGTGTTAATCAAAATGATAATGGAATTAAATTGATTTTTTCTGTTGTTAAACAAAGACAGAATGATATAATTTTTCAATAACACAAAATTAATTTAATTATATAAATAAAATGTTATTTGAAAATTTATCAACCGTATATAGCTGGGCTACCTATATTTTATTTTTAATTTTTAAATAAATCAGTAAATCATTAAATAATTATCCACAAAAATATAAATAATTAAAAAAACCTAAATTACAAATTATTTAAAATAAAAAAATAATAAATAAATATTATTTTTAATTTATAGATATTTTTTTTTTTTTGTTAATTTAATTTACATATTTTTATTTATACCAATCGCAACTGAAATGTACAAACAAAAAAAAATACATACATAATGCTATATTACCTTTAATTAAAATTAATTTTCATCCTTAAAAAAAAAATTTATATTTAAAAAAAAAACAAAAATCAAATGGCAAAATTTTAAAGAAAAATTTAAATTGAAATATACATAATTTTTATATTTATTTACTTTTTTTTTTTGTTATTTTGCAAATAATAAAAATTTAATAATTTAATATCAAGATTGAAATTATTTAAATTTGTTGTCAATTTTGTATATTTTTGATGGAAAAATTTTTATGAAAATGTCAACATAAATAAATTATTAAGTAAAAATGTTCAAGTAAATGTCTATCATAAATATATGAATGTAATTTAAATATAAGTTATTATATTAAAAATAATATTTATTTAAAAGGAAATTTATTTTTATAATATAAATAATAAAGTAATTGTATGTAAGTAATTGACTTTTTATATATAACAGAAATTTTATATAGAATAAAAAACATATAAAATTAATATTGTTGATAAGTAAAATTGATTGAAATCAAAAATATCCCTGCTAGCTAGATACTCTTATTACTACAGTTAATTACAAATTATTAATTTTGTTTTTATAGTAATTAAAATAAAATAAAATAAAATAAAATAATAATAATAATAATAATAATAATAATAATAATAATAATAATAATAATAATAATAATAATAATAATAATAATAATAATAATAATAATAATAATAACAATAATAATAATAATAATAATAATAATAATAATAATAATCATAATAATAATAATAATAATAATAATAATAATAATAATAAAAATAATAAAATAATAATAATAATAATATATAATAAAAACTGATTTATTGCAATTATTATTATTTCAGTTCATATTTGAAATTTAATTAATAAATATTTTAATTTATTTGAACTTATTTTTAATTTTTCAATATTTTAAGAGAAATTATAAATGTTTTTATTTTGTTTAGAAATATATTACATTCAATTCTAATTGCCAAAATTGCAACAACGTAGATAAGATAAAAAATATTTAATAGTTTCTGTCACTATCCTTGGCTAGAATCAAATTTGAATGAAATTGTACATAGTGTGGATATTACCATAGACTTAAAAATTTTGATATTTTATTTAAAATTCAATTTAGAAATTTGGCTTACAGAAATCGAATTCTGCAAGCTTTTTTAGGTCTCGCAAATTTTTGATACATACTTACATCGTTATTTTAGTTTTGATCCCAAATTTGCAAAATAATTTTAATGAATATATTCGGAAAATTATAATTTTGAAGTGTTAATGCTTTTTCTCTTTAAATGCAATGAAAATGCACTACGAAATAAACCTGTGTACATTTAATATGCCCACTCTAACTAGAAAATCAATCGCACAAATTTTTCATGCTTGCTGAGTCTGACCCCAAGCTTTGAATTTTTTTTTTTTATACTCAGTAATAGTTGTCCTTTGGTCTCAAAATAAATGATTATGGTTAATATCAAATAATATGAAACGAGGAGCTAAAAGCACTAATTTATGGACACAATATTATTAAAATTATTAAGGCTAAAATGGGCAGGAAATGTGGTGCGGATGAATGACAAACAAAGGTTGCCAAATAGAATATTAAGCGCAATACCGTACAATACTAGAGATATAGGTAAACGAAGGTCAAAATGGCTTTGATGAAATCGAATACAAATGTTAAAAGATTGAAGTTAACAGGTGGGGGACAGTTGAACAACATAGAGCAAAATGGAGTAAAATTTTAAACGAGGCTAACGGTTACCCCGAGCTGTAGAACAGAAAGTTGATAAGTAATAGTTATCCCAGGATTTGAATTTTTTCTACAAAAATGAAATAAATTTGAAAATTATTTTTTAATATTGTCGGATATTGTTAAAGAGTAAGCAAAGCGACCTTTTATTGTAAATAAAAGCTTGCATCATCTTGCTAAGCGGTAATATCATCATCCGTAGTAAGGATTACTGTTAGTAACTAATAATGTTAGTAAGAGAAAAAAATAAAATAGCTAATTTACTGTTTAAAAATTTACCACAACTATTTACCGTTATATAGCTTTAAGACTCTTTTACTAAAGTTAGTATCAAAAAAGCTACTCTCGAAATAGATTCACATAACGTTCTGGATATATGCTTTCAATTTAGCGTAGCCAGAACTATGGTTAGCAATACTAAACAGTTCAATGGATCATAAATAATAAATAACATATGAATTTTTACTAAAAGTCATTAAATCCCTAATTTTAGTAGCCAGGATTTTTCCAGCAACAATTTGAGTAGCCAGAATGTTTCCAGCAACAGCCTTAGTAGCCAGAATGTTTCCAGCAACAATTTGGTGCATAAATGCAATTTCAGTCACCGATCGATGTTGTTGTAGGGATTTCAGGTTTATCAAAGTGTAAACCGAGGAAGTCTAAACCGATCAACGTTGTTGGAGTGATTTTAAAATTATTAAAACAAAGCATATTATTGTAAGGAAAAAGTTGAAAAAGGCCAGACCATGACAAAGAGTAAGTAGTGCAAAGCGTAAAACATTACGTTGAAATGCTTCAATACGTGTGATATATTAACATTACGACATGAAGATTAAAATTGCATAGCATATTCAAGAGTCGGTCTAACATTATGTAGTGTATCAATGCTTTGCAATGTTGAGGTCAGTAAACTCTTTTGCCCATTGCATTATAAATTTTAGAATTGGCTTTATTAATAATGGATTTTAAATTAGTTTTGATATTGTGATCCAGATTAACACCTAGATTACAAACCAACTCAGAAATATATGAATATATTGAATTAAAATAATAAATTAAGATTAAAAATATCTAATTATAAAACCTTTATAACCAGTATCCAATCCAAATGAGTGTATTTAAATTTAGATGGGATATAATAAATTTTAAAAATTTGAATAATTTATTTTTGATCAAGATTTAATTCTCATAAATTGAATTTATCGAAATAGTTTAGTTAGTCACTGAATTTATTCAGTAAATAAATTTCACTTTTAAAATTTCACAAAATTATAGTATGAGTTCAATAAAAATTTATGAATTAAAATGAGTCATCAATTAGTTTTATAGTAAAGCTTATTTATTATTTGATAAAATGATAAACACTGAACTGAACGTCTTTCATTCATGGTATCAGTTCTGTTATAAAAATTTGTCATTATACTACACTGTACAGTAAAATATGTACACTACAGTACAGCAAAAAATATATATTGTTTTCGATATGTTGTGACAAAGTAGAATTTTTGCGGTATAGTTAATTTTGATTGATGCATGATGATTAGTAAATCTAATTGTAGGTCTTAGATTCAATATATATAAAATATTTGGGGCTACACTTGGACCGAAAATTAACCTGAAGAAAGCATATTGCATCAAATACTAAACAACTATGTATAAAATTTTCGAATTACCAATACTAGATAATTGATAGAAATTCACAACTCAAAGTCCTGGTTTAAAAAAGTATACTGAAGCCAATGTGGACTTATAATATCGAGCTGTGGCGTACAACATGCAATTTAAATATAGAAGTTATTAAACGTTTTCAAGCAACGGCACTTAGAGTAAACGTCAACTCGCCTTGTTATGTTCGAAACTCAGTCATAAGACTTACAAAAGTGAAATCTAAGAAAATGGAAATTAATGTTACAACAAAAAGATATTGAACTCGGGTAGGGTACCACCCAAACCCACTAATCTCTTCTCAACCATCCTCTATTCATCTTGAATACGGTATAAGTTATTATTTTTACTTCGGTCACGATCACTTGAATTCTTTTTATTTTCTTTTTTTTTATCTTAGACTTGATCCTTTGTGATCTCCCCAATCCTTGACATATTAGTGTCCTCTAGATATTTACAAAAGTTAGAACTAATTCATTTTTCGTAATTAATTTTGAATATTTTCCCTGTTTTTTGTTGTTTAGCTGTTGCCATTTTTTGCCATTTTCAGCTTTTGGATCGGTGAGTGCAGCTACTTCGTCATCTAAGATATCGGAAACTCTTTACTTATTCGATGGGTTGATTTCCGATTATCTTTTTAAACCTAATCGGAGCTCTTTTTTTTACACTATCCAACCGCTAAGGGAAATTATCCTTTATTCAAAATTATTGTATATGTTCGAACAAGAAGAACAGGATTATGGCGGTATTAGGATGCAAGGCGTAAAATCGTAAGTAAGTTTGAGATGAGCTTGAACAAGTTATTTTTGAACAGCTACAAATCGTAAAATTGAGAAATGAATGAATGAAATCCTGTTCAATACTTTAGCAGTTCTTACAATAAATTAATTTCCAAAACCAGTTTTGGACATTTCATATTTGGATCACTTGGGGATTTTAACGGTGCAGAAATAAGTAGTTGAAGCACCTCTAGTGTTATGCTGGTATTATTTTAATATACACAGTGTTCTAATAACTTATTTACTTACTTTTTAGGCGGTACAGACCTTGAGGGTTCTGGGCTTGAAGTAAAATTTGCCCTCCAATGACTTCGGTCACCAGCGGAATCTCTCCAGTTGGTGATATAAGGTTTTTTCATATCCGCCAAGCGACTTAATATAAAATAAATAATTAACGAAATTAACTATAAAATAAACTAAAGATTAGATTTTGTTAATTAGTGTAGCTTATCACTGGATAGGCTACTTCAAGTCATATTTTCATCATAAATATATGTTTATTGTATAGAAATGAAAATACAGATTGTAAATAATACAGAAAGTAAAAAATTAAAAAAAAAAAAAAAGATCCGCCAATACTAGGTGTGGTCTCTCTCGACAACGCGTTCTTCGGGGCTTGGATTTGAAAAGTTTTAATCCATACGCTCTACATGGCCTATCCAATTGAGACGTCTTATTTTGACGTTTTTGGCTAGGTCCATGTCGTTCTTGTATAATTCGACATCGTATCTTCTTCTCTAAGCCCCTTCGTCATACACAGGACTCTAAATGCGACGATGAATGTTTTTCTCAAGGATACCAAGTGCATGCTCGCTCCACAATTCAGAACCATATAGCAATACTGCAAAGATGAGCGTTTCGTATAATTATTGTTCCTTGGTGTTTCGGGATACTAATATCTAGATATTTAATTTTTACGCAGTTTTGTTAAATCTAACAAAAATAAGATTTGCATTCAATTTGCATTTTTCTGAAAAACAGTTTTTTTTTCATAAATTTTCAATAAACTTTTCACTTTTTCCATTGAATTCCATTATCGTATCGATTATAAATGTGATTTACAACTTGACTTTAAAAATATATAAAAAAATTAAAAAAATTTCCCTTTTTATGACTGTTATTTTTTTTTCAATTGAATTTTAATGTTTTTAAACCGTTTTTATTTATTTTTTTTGTTTTTCGAAATTTAATCTTGAATTTTCTTGAATTTCTTTATTTATGATTTTACATTAAATAAGAAAAAAAAACTTTCCATTTCGAAAAAATAAAGAAAACCGGATTTATGAACAGTTTTGTATTGTTTACCGCAAATAACGGTATTTGCTTTTTTCTTCTTAATCTTAATTTGTATTTTGTAGTAGGCACATAATAATGTTATAGGTAGGTATAGGTATTCAAATTTTAATAACAGTATAGTTGTTACAATTATTACGGTATTATTACTTTAATATTGAAATAACATAGCCTGAGGTTATAATAAGAAGGTAAATATACATAATATTACAATTTTCGATATGGAAGTGATTGGTGATTTGAAATGTTTTCGATTGAAAATCAATAATCGATAATGTTATATTAAAATCTGTAGATTTTCAGGTTTTTGAAAGTTTTCAATAATATTTGTTTTTTTTTTTTAATTTAAAAAGAATTTTTTTAAAATACAAACTTTTACCATTTTAAAATTTAGGCTCTTTACAAACGTTGTTGTTCAGCATAATCAATTCAATTTTTATTGTGCAAACAACAACAAGTTGACAAAAAAAAAAAAAAAAAATAAAATAAATTGTGTATGTTGTTTTTTTTTGTTTTTCGAACTTTCACTGAAATGCTTTCTTTCCAAATGCATGATATGTGTTTGTTATATTTACTTGGCAAGCCAAATTGTCAAAAGTAGGTCATCAGAACACACATAATTTGAATTTTTGTTTTGTTTTTTTTTTTTTTTTTTAATTTTATGTATGATGTTATGCGTAATTTGAATATTTTAAAATCGATTTTAAATAAATTTAATTTATTTTTTGAAGTCGGGTCTTGAAAAATATGATTTTTTCATATAGACATTTTTTTAAGTCAATTGATTATAAGAACAAGTTTTAAAAAGTGTAAAAATGAGATTTTAGAAAAATTTAAAATTTTTGATTTAATAGAATTGGAGACTAGTAAAAATTTATTATGTATATAGAATGCACTTATTCACTAAACGGAGGGAGGGTAAAACTATTAAAACTAGCTGATATAAGTTATTCTATTGTAGAAGAAATCACGTTCGCGTTATTTAATTTTTTTTTATTTTTATTTTATTTATTTATTAGTAAAAGCTATATATATAAAACATAATTCAAAATTCACAAACAAATTTAAACTTTCAAAATTAAATTTTCAAATTACTTTTTCAAATTAAGTTATTTTTAATTAATTCTTTTAACCCTTTCTTAAATCTTACAAAATTTCTTTCTATTTTTATTTCATATGGTCAAAAAATGCTGATCCTCTATATAGTAGGTTGTTTTGTTTCTTCTATACAAAGGCAATCTAAAATTTTCTGCATTCCTAGCATTGTACGTGTGACTATCTGATATTAGCATACATAATCCTCAGATATTCCGGATATATTCCTCAGATATTCCGGATATATTTCATATTATGTTTTAAACATGAAAATTAATGCAATGAACTTCAACCTTTGTTTTACACTCATCCAATTTAACTGCTCTATCATTTCTTGTATATGTGTTCTCCTTTCACATTTTAATATCATTCTCATTACTTTATTCTGCATAATTTGCAGTCTTTGTATCCTACCAGCAAAAACGTCTTTAGAATTTTTTCTCACCTGTGCTAAAAACTATAATGAATGCGCCCTAAAAAAACACTGTTTTGCAAAAATATATTATTTTTTTTTAATAATATTATACATATATTTGACATTAATGAAAAAAATAAAATAGGAAGAAAAAACTGCAATTTTCTTTGGTTGCTATGGTTACTTTACACCGGGTTACTAGACCAACAGATTAGAAATATTTAAATTTTAGCTTCATTTATGTGCAAATTTACACACATGAAATGTATAAGTTTTGTTTTTTGAAAAAAAAAAACAATTGTGTTGCAATTAACACCATTATGTCTTCTATGAGAATGGGATTAGTTATAAAAATATAATTTATTAATTATTTGCCGACAGAGTTAAAGAAAATATAATCGATTATTTTCAACTAGAGGCCTGTCGGGCAAATTTTTCAAATTTAGAAAAAAAAATAATAATTTATTTTTTTGGAAATGCCTTTTTTTTGCATTGTTTTGTTATGTGAAAATGTGACTAACAAATTTACGGCGCCCTTCAATCCACGGCGTCCCTGTGCTTAGCACATTTAGCACTATGGAGAAGATGGCGTTGCCCACCACCATCACCCAGAAAAAACATAGATGAGCAGTAATCTATCTCTTGATTATTCAAGCCCAATTTTATAGTTTGTCTTCCTCCTTTAATAACCATACTTTTTGTTTTATCCACATTCACTTTAAGTTTATTACCACATAACCATTCAAACAGATTTCCTAGATCCACACTCATTTTTTCTCTGCATTCTTCCATACACCCTTTATGTACAACAAAGCATCATCTGCAAAAAGTACAATCTTAGCAAAACTAACACTCGATTTAATAGAATTTATGTCCATAATTTAATTTATTAAAACTATAATGAGAGTGAGAGCTCTATATATTTACTTAATATTATTTATTTGATTGTGTATAAATACTCAGCCACAAAAATTGCTTAACCTCTTTTATTAGGAACGTATGCTATAGGACCATTTTTGAAAAAGAAAAATACAGGACATTTTTTACTTTTCATTCTTTTATTTTTTCAATTTTTGCAAATGTTTTGATGTTTTTTTGTTGATTTTTTTCTACTTTAATTAATCTGTATTATAAAATATACATCGACCATCATATCTACCCATAACAGCAAATTGCCCATTCTGAAAGAAATTAGCCGCTGTAATCAATTTTGTTTGACCATCAATTCCACAAAGCAACTCTTTTACCTGGAATATTCCAAAGACGTAATTTACCATTTAAGCCACCATTAAGGAAATAACGATCGTCATGTGGGTGAAATCCTATCGCAGCAATGAAATCAATATGCTAAAAACGATCTTTGCGTGAAATATTCGATAATGTAACGGTTTTATCCATTGAACTTAATAAAATAATGTTTTAACAAAGAAATGTCAAATAAATCAGATGTAAAAATGTCTGATATAAGAACAAAAAGCTTTGGACATAAATCGCTTTGCTGACTTACCAGTAGCTGGTGTTGCCATTGCATTTGCAGCTTCTTAATCAATTGATAATTTTAATACCAATCAGGATTTCTGATTAGTGTTATATTTATTACGCATGTCATCATAGAAAAAGGTATCAGCATCCTTTAACACATATCGTTATACGGAACATTTTATCTTGAGCTGCATATATTTCATGCACCATACATCACCCGTATGTTCACCAGAAAGATCTTAAACATACCGCAAGCTTGGGGAATTAATAATGACCTTTCTTTGAACTTTAAGCCTTAATTTTTATATTTAATTCTGGATTAATAACATCCACAATATTAGTTACGTTTTCTTTATAACGTGCATGTGAAATTTCAGAAGCTAAAAATTTAGTTTTGTCCACAGTCTTACGCATAGTCAATCCGAAAAATCTTTTACTGTTAGCCATTAATATCTTCGGTTTCCATTTCTTCTTTTTGGCCTGGCTGTATTTCAACATTTGTAGCAATTCCAATTACACTTTGCTAGTGTATCAAAACGGCACAATTAAGTGCTAATCGAAGAAGCAACTGGAACGGTCACTTCTATCTACATACCATAACTAATATTAAAATTTATATAATGGTGGTCTATCAAGCCTTTTTAGAAAAACTGTGCAACTCTAATTTTGTAACTATCTATAGAACTAAAATCCCTCCGAATTCAAAATCTGACATAGAAATGTTCACATATTCTATAAAAAGTATACAACTCTTGTAAACAACTACAAAAACCCTATTAATTCTAAATCTCGCATATTGTAACCGGGTGAGTTAGCACCTTTCATTTGGAAAGTGAACAGTTTGTAAAAAATATTTCGACGACAAAACGACATTTACCAAAATGGACAGTTAGAAAATCACATTTAAAAATTGTTTGTGTCTCCCTTGTGAAATCTTCATTGATCAACTGTCCAGTTTCCAAGTGTAAATTGCCTAGTGAACCGTACCTCATCTGGCATATACAATATATTATATATTTTGAGAATTTGTAATTCGAAATTTTGCAATTTGGGATTATGTGATTTGGGATTATGATTTTGGGATTATGATTTTGGGATTTTTTACCTTTGAGATTTTCTAACTTAGCGTTGTATTGCCATCCATATTCAAATAAATCATCTGGTATATGTACAATATATATATATATATATATATATTCTGAGAATTTGTAATTTAAAATTTTGTAATTTGGGATAATGTGATTTGGGATTATGATTTTGGGATTTTTTAACTTTGAGATTTTATAACTTAGCGTTGTATTGCCATCCATATTTAAATAAATCATCTGGTATATGTACAATATATATATATATATATATATTCTGAGAATTTGTAATTTAAAATTTTGTAATTTGGGATTATGTGATTTGGGATTATGATTTTGGGATTATGATTTTTTAACTTTGAGATTTTATAACTTAGCGTTGTATTGCCATCCATATTCAATTAAATTTTATACTATATTTGCGTCCCTTATCACTATTGCTAATAAGTCAGCCACCCCCATAGAGATGTAAAAGAAAAAGTTAATTATAGACCTACTTTGAATTGGTTAGAACAAAAAAAATAAATAAAACAAAAACACTTAAATCAATCAAAATAATACTTACTACATCTACCTACTCAATTATTATTAATTCAAATAATTTTATTTATTTTCATTTACTGTAAATATTTAATAAAATACAAAAATAATTTTAACTTACAATATTTAAAGTCAACATTTTGTAAATCAATATAGAAAGAAAATTCGAAATTAAATTTTGACCCCCCTCCGCATCGACCATTGACTTACAATATTTTTATTCTACACATTTTGATGTTGGCGACTCTAATTTTCTTTTGGTCAAACATTTCCGGCCAAATTAACGTTTCCAATTTTTGTCATTTTTGTTTTTTTTTTACTATTCACTTATATACATGTATGTATGCGAGTGTGTGGTAAGTGGAAAGAAAAAAAAGGAAAAAACAATAAAATAAAAAGAATAAAATAAATTTAACCGAAAATATAAAGAAAATGGTTTGAAAGAAGAGGAAATCGGAAATGAAAATTTTGTGTTTTCATTGAAAACAATTTAGTTTTTTGTTGTTGTTTGTTCTTCAATTCCAAATTTCTATATTTACAAAGACGAGAGAACCACTTTATTCAACTTCGAGGTTATTTTTGTTATTTTTTTTTTTTTGTTTATTTTTTTGTTCTTTTATTTGTGTATTTGCATAATCAAATTGATTTTTATTTGGTTGGAATTTTTATTTTCTATTTTTTTTTGTTTTTTTTTTTCATTTTACTCTTGGTAAACTGCATTTTATGCAGAATGTGAGAAATTCAATAATTTAATGTCGCCAGTCCGTTCTAGGATATAAAATATTTGATTCTAGTTGGTTTATTGGTTTATTGGTTGATTGGTCCATTGACCGGTTGTTTGGTTGATTGACCGGTCTTTTGGTTGATTAGTTAATTTGTGAGTATTGGTTTGTTAGTTGGTTAGTCGATTGTTTGGTTGATTGTTTGGTATGGTTGTTTGTTTAGTGGCTTTTGGTTGGAAAGTTAGTTGATTGTTTGAATGATTGTGACTCGGTTTGGTTATTGGTTAGTTGGTTGCTTGGTTAATATATTAGTTGATTGATATTAGTTTATTGGTTTGGTTGGTTGATTGTTTGATATGGTTGTTGGTTTATTAGTAGATTATTTGGTTGGTAAGTTGGTTGACTAGTATCTGTGGTTGATTATCATCAACTCTTATATTATTTTTCCTCTTTGATTGATATGTTGTAAGTAATAACATAATATAAAAATCTATTTTTAGGTTGAGTTTATGTTAGAACTTCTGAACACGATAATAGCATGAAAATAGTATCACCTATAGTGGATCTTAGAAAATTGAAAATTAAAATCAATCTTAAAAATTAATTTGCTTTTAATAAGTTCATATTGGAGCAACGGGTTTGGTGAAGTTAAAACAATAATTAAAATGTATTGCATATGACTGAATATACGCCTTAATTATAGTCCACTGCTCCATTTTGATTAGTAAAAGAGTATAATATACATTACTTTCTTAATAATTCACATTTTTTAAGTCTTACAAACAAATTGTAAACTCCATAACAACACCGTTATTCAGAATATTTTTATTTTTCTATCGAGATATGAAAATTGACAACAGTCTATAATTTACATTTTAAACTCTGTGAAATCAAGAAGTAAATATTTTATGTTATGTTTTTTTTTCTTCACTTGATTTAAATTTACTTACTTACTAGAGTTATTTTCTTTTGCATTAAAGATACAAATCAATAGAATTACTTAAATATAGCAAAAATGATAATAAAAAATAAAGAAAAAAAAATGTTGCCGTTTTGAAATTTTTACTATATGTAGTGGAAAGGAGTAAAATTTGTATGATAAACAAATAAATTGTATATGCTACCGGCAGAAGCCGTTCTTCATTAGTACCCATAGTTCATTAGTATTTATATTATTTTTCTTTTGTTTCGGCTCTTGGTAATTGTTGTAATAAGGTATTATATTCAGCGTAACATTTATTAAACAAACAAGTACAATGTAAATATGTTACCGGTGGAAGCCAGATTCCAAAGTAGAAGTCAAATTTTAATTATTTTATTTTTTGTTTTAAATTAGTTTTGTTTTTGGTGAAACGAAGAGATAAAGATATTTAAAATAAATAAAATGTAATTAGATAAGAAACGAATAATTATTTACTTAAATTGGGATTAAAAAATGTCAGCCAATAACATAAAATTCTGTTTCTGTCAACCAGTGAATTTTTCTGGTCATATTATGTCTTAATTTTTTAGTTTTCAAAGTGATTAAAAGAATTTGTTACATAAAGAACCTTGAAAAAAAAAGTTTAACGAAAATTTAACGAAATTTTGAAATATTTTTAATACATTATTTAAAATCTTTATAATTTATACACCTATACATTTAAAAAAATTTAGAAAAACAGAGGAAAAAACAAACAAAAAAATTTGACGAAAATTTAACAAAAATTTTGAAATATTTTTAATACGTTATTTAGAACCTATATAGTTTATAGACCTATTCATTTATAAAAGTTATTTAAAAAATTTAGAAAAACAGAGGAAAAACAAACAAAAAAAAATTTGACGAAAATTTAACGAAATTTTAAAATATTTTTAATACGTTATTTAGAACCTTTATAATTTATTTACCTATACATTTAAAAAAAATTTATTTCAAAAATTTAGAAAAACAAAGAAAACAAATTTCACGAAAATTTAACGAAATTTTAAAATATTTTTAATGCGTTATTTAAAATCTTTATAATTTATACACCTATACATTTAAAAAAAAAATTTTCAAAAATTTGGAAAAACAGAGTAAAAAACAAACAAAACAAATTTAACGAAAATTTAACGAAATCTTAAAATATTTTTAATGCGTTATTTAAAACCTATATAATTTATGAAACTATTTATTTAAAATATGCTATTTACATTTTCAATTAATAAGATGTATTAATACAGTATATACATTTAACTTAGTGCGTTAAACCCACCTGAATAGTGAGTGAGTAAGACGTTTTTTTTTTTTGAGTTCAGGTGTACGAATTAATACTCTTAATACTACAATTTTAAGGTTAAGCTTAAAGTTAAAAAATCTTGAATTCATATTTTTTTTGGTATTTCGAAGTATAACAGTAAATTTCTTGTTTTCTTAGCGGATATCTTTTATTTTGTGTACTTTCTCTACTTTGCTTATATGATAGATAATTGCTGGGGGTTAATAAATTTTCACTGTCATGATTTTCACTTTCTTTCGAATAAAAATTTGTATCAACCAAGATCTTTTCAAAAGCATTACAAACCCTACTGACAATTATTAAACAACAAAACAATTATTTTTATCTGTTTCGGTTCTAATTATAATTGCATTATTATTCTAATTATCATATAAAAAAGTTAATCCATGTCACCAGGATGAAGGTTATATATTGCTTAAGATATATCAATTTTTGTATTAAACATTTTTTTTTATTAATGAAATGAATCCAACTTTATTATTTAAACAATTATTGTGCATAGGATTTTACGAATAATTGCATAGGACAACTTGAACTAAATTAAGATCTTTTATTTATCAAAAATGTTTTGGTCATTGGTAGGCTAAACTTATTTAAATATGATATGATAATCAATCTGTATGATTAGTAAAATTTAATATTCTTTGAAATTACCCTACTCGTGGCCTTTTTCGATAATTTACTGATTGTCTGTAAAAAATATTCACATATTATAGGTAAATTATAGATGAGCATAAAACGATGCCTTTCCTTTCAGTAAACTTAACATTAAGCTTGAAATGTTCTAATGCTCAATTTAATTTTAATTTTACAAGATTAATTAAATAGTACAGATTTTAATTGTTCATAATCAAATTTTGAATTTACTTCTTTTAATATTCAATAATTTTGAATAAACATTTTTTGTTCTATCTTAAAATGGCAACACACAATCAAAATGGCAGACTGGATAAAAAAAAAATTTGACTAAAACTATTTAATTTAATTCGAGAAAAACAAAAATGATTTTGAAAAATAATATGCATAATGATTTTGTTAAAATGCCATTATAAAATCTCCATGTTTGTATGTGTGCACAAAATTCATACTATATAGTAATAATAAGCACAAATACAAAAGTCAAATCCAGAAGGATGTGTTGACAATGTTTTTTATCTTAAGTGAATATAAAAAAAAAATAAAAACTTTTATTTTCTTTATAGAAGAGAAAAAAACCGACAGTTGTTTGCATTTTCATTTCTGATTGTTCAAATAATAATAAAAAAAGATGAACTTCACATTTCAACTATCGCTTTCTATTTTTATATTTTACTCTTTTTTTTTTGTATTTAGTTTTCGTGTTTTTATTATATTTTGATTTACTTCAGGAAACGTCCTGGAAATCAAGAACGAAATATTAAAACAAAAACAAAAAAAAAATGCATATTTTCTTTTATTCCGTTATTGTTTTGGGAATATTTTCAAGGGAAATTTAATAGAAAAATATAGTAGTAAAGAAAAACTATTCCGATGAGATTTCAGAATGTTTTTTAATGGTTTGAGGAAGCAAAAAAAAAAAAACAAAATGCAGAAAGAAAAAATAAAATGTTTATTTAAAGCGATAAATAGTGTATAATACGAATTTTTATACAAAATACGAAATTTTTATACAAAAAAAAAAATATTTCAGCGTTAACTGAATTTCCTATGAATGGCAAAAATGTTCCTGTTATTTTGAGAGAATTTTTTTTTTTTTTTTTACTATTGAATATAAATTGTTAAGATAAATTTGATATATGTGATTGGAAATATTATTAGAGTACCTCTACAGAATGACATTGAAACTTGAATTGTGAATAAATCAAATGGTTTTGCTTTCATTGGTATGTAATCAAAAATATCTATTTCCACCTCTTAAAAAGTTCGGTTGGGGATTTCAGTGAGCTTTAAAATATTTATTTATTTCATTTATTTTAATATTCAATGACTAAAGTGATTTAACTGTCTCATATCATAATTATACAATAAGGAAACAGCAAATACCCATCGCAAAACCATGCGAATTCTGAGATTTATTTAAGATTGATTTTGTAAATTAGTTTACAGTTAAAGAATCTAATAATGTAGAGTCGTGCTTCCTAATAGGTATACCTAAGATTAGATTAGATAGATAGCTGGGATTGCGTTTTGGCTCCATACTATCGCAACCGGAAATGGGTATATATGGGTATATATCGTGTTCTTAATAGGTATGCCCAAGATTAGGTTAGATTATAGGTGCGGGATTGCGGTTTGGACCCATATCATCGGAACCGGAAATGGGTATACGCAAGATGAGGGCATTTCTTATGCGTTTGAATTATAAAAATGTAAAACGAATGGTAAAAATATTGTTCGCAGCTTCCGGCCACACCCTTGGCTTAAAGAAAAACAAACAAAAGTAATTATTAGACTATCTCAAGATTTGCTGAAGATAGTCTTGTTACACTTGAATTTTCATAGCTAGTTCTAAATCGCATAATGCTTTCTATTATGTGAAAACCGAAATAGCTCGCTTGAAAGAAGACATTAGTGATTTTAATATTATTATTCAATCTATAGCTCATAATAGATATATAATATGTTATATATATATACATATAATTATTGACTCTACACATATAACTATAGTATAGTTGGAATCTAATGAAATGTTTGTATATATCGAATCCAGTATCAAACTAGATACATTGATAAGTAGAACTTGGCAGTGGATTCGATATATACAAAAAAATCATTTGACTCAGTTTAGTTATACGTATATATCTGTCCTATGCCTCACGGATGGCGTTACAGGAGAATGGTGATGATTATGATGATGATATATTATATATATAATGATATTAATAATTATAAATATTATAGTAATTGTTGATCAATATTATAGATTAAAAATTTTTAGGTTTATCTACGATTTTTGAATCAAAATAACTAATCTTTTCTAATCATACCACACTGCCGAACTAACAGCATTTTACTTTACAATACAACTAGCTGACAAACAAAACGAACAAACTATTATAATTATATTTAATTTGCAAATTAAAAAAAATTTAATACAAATATTTGAACCATTTCAAAACCAATTTTGATTATTATTTTTTCAAATGATAAATCGAATTAAAAGAAGACGTGGCGAATTTAAACATTTTTATATTTTTTTTTATTGATTATTTATCAAATTGCACCAACAACACTATTCCAATTTACTTAAATTGTGTTTATGCTTATCTACGATTTTTGGATCAAAATAACTAATCTTACTATTTTCCTGTAAATAGAATAATTTATTGTGAATACAAAAATACAAAACTCAGAATGGTTAAAGTGTTGAAATACAAGTAAACACAATACTACTCTGCTTTGCAGCACCTTAAAATTCTTCCTTTGGCAGAACATAATACTAAAATAGGAACGATACAAAGAAAATTAGCATGACCTCGGCATTTACATTTTTGATACATTTTTACGACAATCAGCCCATACTACTGAACTAATAGCATTTTACTTGAAAATACAACTAGCTAAAAACAAAGCGAACAAACTCTTTTAATTATATTTAATCTGTAATTTCAAAACCAATTTTTTATTATTATTTTTCCAAATAATAAATATTTAAAAGGAGATGTGGCGAATTCAAATATTTTTTAAATTTTTTTTGTGATTTGAAATTAGAAATTTCAATTTAAAATTTCACTCAATGTACAAGTAAGTCATATTAAAACATACAAAAATTTTATTTATCAAATTGCACCAACAACACTATTCCAATTTACTTAAATTGAATTTTAATTTTTTTTAAAAATAAATTTTTACATAATGTGGTTGTTGTCTACGATAAATCAATAAAAAAATAAAATATAGTAGCAAGGATAAATTACCACCAGAGTACAACTGACAACTGCAAAACTGTGAATTGAATTGAATGTTGCTTTATGTAGATCGTTGATTAAAATAAAAATGATAGTGAGGGCAGAAATAGATCCTTGCGGAACACCAGCGTTTATATAAAATTTATCAGATGTGAAGCCGTTTATTTAGAAAATGTTTAAAAAAACTATTTAAAATCCATTAAAAAACCTAAAGCTTGGCTGTTAAAGCTGTATGCCATACTCGATCAAAATATCTAAATAAATTCGAAAAATCTACAGTAATTATATTAGCCTCACCACAATTATATAAGTTAATATTAAGCTTACCACAAAGACAAGTCAAATTGAAATGAGGAAATATAATATTCATAATGAAACATTAAATTTCGATAAGAAGGCAAATACTAGTATACACTAAAAGACTAAGTACAGTACGAACAATACAAAACATAGACAATATAGAAAACATAATAACTACAATAAGGGATATAATAATAAAAAACAGAAGAAAAATAAATATAATATGGGTACTAAGACATGCAGGGATAGCGGGAAACGAAGAAGCAGATAGAGAAGTCAAATTAACAATTAAAATACGTCCACTAACAATTATATCGCAATATTATTAGCTCTGAAAATAGCTCACATCCAACAGGAACAGGGTTTTAATTGAATTTTGAGTTGTGCATTTATGTAGAGCTGAAAAAAGTCAATTATATTAAATTAAATTGTAAAATTTTGAACATTATCATTATTAATGATTTGATCGTACTTTAAGGCTACATAGATACAATAGAAATATTTCCAATTTAATTTGATTGAGTGCAAGAGTGCAAGTTTCAATTCAGTTTCTATGTTTAATAATACTCAATTATCAAGTCATTATAAATGAATATCAATAACTTGAGTATACAACACAACACAAAACTGAAAACGTAATCCTTAATCACTTGCTAATTTACTAAATTGCACACACTAATTATTAGTTCCCACAAAAAACAACTGCAATTCTATTATCAAAATTAAAGTTCATATCCTGAAAAATAATTGCAATAATTTTCAACAATTTTCCAAAAAATTTAAAAAATAAAAATTTTCTATTTTAGAACAAGACAAACTGACTTTTTCAGAATGGATTCATTGCCAAAATAAACCATTTTTTTTTTGTCAATTTTTTCAATTCAAAAATAGTTTGTTTGCTAAAAAAAAAAACAATAAAAAAAATAATAAAATAGAGAAAAAAAAACAAAAAATTAAAATATTTTGATTCCTTTGAGATTTTCTACAGTTCTTTATAAACCATTAAGATTTCTGCTTGAAAGCATATAAAAACAAAAATTTATATAAAAATAAAAAGAACAGATTTAAAAAATGTTTTCTTAAATTTTGTTGTTTTTTTAGGAGCAAAATAAAAAAATAATAAAAATAAAAATAGAAAATCAAAAAATTAAAAAAATATATTAATAAAAAAGAAAAAACAGAAACTTTGTTTGAGAACAAACATTTTTATTTCAGTTTATTCCACTCGATTAGTTTTAAAAATATTTCGAAAATTAAAACGTGTTAAGAATATCTATATAGAATCAATATTGAATAAATAACTGTAACAAATAAACTGTTATAATAGTTAAAAATTAAAAATATTAAAATATTTTGTATTGACTTGCGTTTGAATTTAGTCAATATTTATCAATATTTATCAATATTTTTTGGTTTATAATAAACTTAATTTAACATTTATTACTTATAAATTCTAAACGATCGTTGCTATCTTCTATTAGCATTATTATCATCATTAATAATATTTAATGATTATTTAAACCCTTACTTTACGCTTAACAACAATCCAATTGAGACGGTGAAGAAATTTAACTACCTTGGTTTGTTAACAGACAATAAATTGAAATGGGTGGAACACATTGAACATCTTAGAAAAAAAATTACTCCATATGTATTCATACTTCAACGAATTCGATATTATCTGCAAGAAATGTACTGAACATAATTTTCAATTCATCTAACATTATTTATCTAAACCCTATCTGGAGTAGGGCTGATCGTTCAGTTTTGAATAAATTAAATACAATACATAAAAAGCTATAAAGTTTATAAATTTTTATCCGACTACTTATCCTACTGCCTTATTATACTCACAAGATTATTTAAGTCTAGAAAATATTTGTAGGAAAGAGATCTTCATGACTGCATTTAACATAACAAATAACTTAATAAAACATGATTTTATTCTAAATAGAATGATAAACATTCTCATATATAACACAAGAAATAAAGCAAATTTCTATTTGACTCTTTTCAAAACTAATAAACGAAAAAACAATTGCCTTTATACTTGTCTAAAATGTTTAATGAATTACCGAACACCATGAAAGAGATAACTTGCGCGCGCATGGATTCGGAACATACGTTCTGAATCAGTGAATCAGGCATAAAAGAGATATAAACAAGTTCCTTATAACCAGACTATAAACAAATTTTATTACCTTATTATTATTATCAATTGATAAAAATTATTATAAAAATATCAATAAATAAATACTAAACAGGATTTAATTAGAAAATAAAAATAAAAAAAAAATAAAATGAAATAAAAAGAAAACAAAAAAGCAAAAGTATGTAGTTAAAATTAAAGTTCTTATCGTATGATTTTGTGAATTTTTTGTTAACTGTAAGCTTTTTGCAATTTGTATTTTAAACTTGTTATGACGTTGTAAAAATTAAATTTTAAAATTATAAGATCACACAGAGATTCCTACCTAAGTTACTGTAAAGTGTAAAAAAAAAAAAAAAAAAATAATTTTGATCGATTTTTATAACTCACAGAGGTATTATTGACATCTTTTAATAAGTCATAAAGTCAATCAAAATGAAAATCAATTAGTTTTATAGGTAGTTTAACACTATAAATACCTACTAATAAGTTCTAGTAGTGTTATGATGAACGAAACAATCCCTGAAAATAATTTTGTTTAATAATAATTGTAATGTCCAAATAATAATAGAGAATAAATATAATTGTAGTATAAAATTATATTAATAAATAAAATTTAGAGAAGTAGTTTTGTGAAGTTACAAAAAGTGTGATGATTTTCAACCAAAAAGCGTAAATTGGTAAATAAGCGCTGATAATTTGCTATATAGCTCAGAAAAACTATAGTTGGTTCTATGTTTATGAAGATATGAAAACCTTTGGCTTTTTTCACTTTCAACTTCAATTCAGTACGAAATTGTGCCATTTTTATATCACAACTCGATATATTTTATATATATATATATACAACTGTGTATATATATAAACGCTTTTGTACTTTTTTCTATAAGTTTGTGTGTTTATTTAAAATGAAAGAATTTTTATAAAGCCTTTATTAAAAATTTTCTGTGATTAAAATTGGAAATAATATATATTTCTATACTTGGAAATAACCGTCATTTACTTGGTGTAAATATTTTAAATGTTTTAAGTATTCACCACCAAGAACTTGCTAAATTTTTTAAATATTTTTGTGTTTTAATTTACTATTCAACTAACTACTTACCTTTTGACTCACCATTTTGTGTATTTTATATATAAGATATAATAAATTTTCCATTAAATACGACGTTCCTAAACATTATTGATTTTATTTACTGTTATATTATTACTAGTAAGTCAGCCCGTTTAAAAACGGGTCCCGAGTAAAATCCCGATACCGAACTTTTTTTCGAACATAATAACTGGCCCCAAGAACATAACCACAGAACCAGTGGTCCCAAGAAATTTGTTTTCTAGAAACACTTTTTTGTTATAATTTAAAACAAATTAATAATTTATTTTCCATCCATTTTATTTTCCATCCATTTTATTTTTTTTTCACAATTTAATTGAAAGGAAAAATATTTTTCTTTTAGTAAAAGCAAAAAATGTCAAAAAGCGTCGTGTACAAACATACAACTCTGGTCTTTTATATAAATAATAATTTTGCTTTCAGTATTTTTTCTTCTTAAACAGTTCAACCATACTCATTAGTCTTTGGTATAGTTAATTTGAAGAAATCTTTATCATTGGTATTTCGGTTAAAACATCTCTTCTAATGTAGTGCCAAATATACATATTATTATTTCTAAGGTACTTGTTCTATGCACCTGAGCTTCGTTCTATCTAGATGCATTTTTTATTTAACATAATTTAAATATAAAAATTAAAATTTAATAAAATAGTGTAAGTTAAGCTTTTAAGTTGTTGTATTATAACATTTTTCAAATGTAATATATTTAATTTATATATTGTTAAAATAGCCCACTGAAAAAATGAATTACAAAGAAAATTTTCTAAAAAGGAAAGCCCACAATTAGCCCACAAGCCCAATGAAATTGGCCCACTTATTAATAAATAAATAAGATTTAAAACCGACATTTTTTTCGATATAATTCGTATCACTTCCGAAAACTCTTTATTATTATTGTTTTGGGTCATACCAAAAATAAATATTCTACAAAATATATACGATAACAAGCCATAAGTAAATCATTTTATTTAAGCTGTAAATTAAAATAAGTACATTACAAATATCTGATTCAATATTAGAATATTTTTTTAGAATATCTTATTCAATATTAGAATATTTCATTGATATTCTTTTAAATGATGGATATCATAATGGAGACGTAGCGAAATTAAACATATTTTTAAATTTTCAGTTAAAAATCTGAATTTAAAATTTCATTTCATTTTATTCATCAAATTGCCGCAACTCACCAAAGTACAGAGTTAATTCTTTCTTCGCTAAAATTAAATTTATATTTCATGCTTTTTTTAAAATAAATTATTACATATGCGGTTGTTGTCTCAGATAAATCAATAAAACAAAATTATATAGTACTAAAAATAAACGGAAATTATATGGAAAGCAACTCGAATATTGAGGAGCGGATGAATACTAATTACATTTAATTTTTAAATTCTAAAACGGTAAATTCCGTAAATTTAGTAGAATTCGTTAAAATAACCACTTTTTATTACAAAACTAACCTGTTTATAGACAAAGTTATGTACCTTGGTAAATATTAAAAGTTAATTATTTTTCCTGAAGTTTTCAAGTTTTAAAGTTCATTGTAATAATTAAATTTTTATTGTTTGCAGTTCTGTTGAATGGAATTTATTTTATTTTTACTGTTAGCAAGAAAAAATCTAAATTTTATTTAGTATCTATGCCAAACAAAAATAATTGTTTTAATAACTTTAATTTTTTTAAAATAGTATTTAGCAAATTTACATAACAGTATCTCTGCATATAGTAAGTTTTACGATCCATTTTGACGAAAATGTAGAAGAGCGGAAATACAGATTTCTGTAAACTGGCACAAATTTGGCTTATTAAATTAATAATAAATTGTTAAATCTAGTAATTATTATTTTCTTTTTTTTTTAAGAATTCATTAAAATCTTAAATTTACATTACATAACATAAATTCAACTTCATAATAATTTAAACCACAGTTAATTTAATTCTCATTATTTATTTTCGTTTGATTTGCTTTTTGCAAGACATTTATTGCACTTAATAAGTTGCAATTTCCAATGTTTTTTTTTTTTAATGTTAACAAAAAAATATTTTTATTTTGGTTTGTTTTTTTTTTTTTTTGTCAAAGGGAAAGTATATTATCTGCTATTTTAAATTTAATTAAAATTTAGTAAATGGACAGCATATTTTTAGTATGGTCATTTTAATGACATTAAAAACAAAACCAAGAAGAAAAACAACAACACATTTATGAACTTATTGAAAAGAAAGAAAACCGCACAACTTTAATGTCATTAAATGTAGAAAAAAAAGGAAAATACATGCATACATACATATAGAGTATAGATATACATTAATATTATGTATGGAATGTATGTATGTATACATATAAATTATTTTTATTTGAAAGTGAAAGCCATATACAATTGAGATTGAAAATCGTAACTTTTGATAAATATACTTTATAGAAGATTAATACAAAGTTTTTTTAACTCTTAAAGAGATTTAAAATAAATTAAAAATATTATTTAAAAGCAAAAATGAATGGCAATGTCAAACGACTCTGTTTTGTTTGAAAAAATGTTCGAACATTTTTCTACTTCATCAAATTTTTGAGTTGAATATTTTTATTTTTTATAATCAACCAAAACGTTATGGTTATTACCATTAGCACTAATGTACCGCTTGGTTGGGAGAGTATAGAATAAAACCATAAAGGAAGTATACGGTATTAACATAGATTAATAAGTTAACAGGCAGGGGAGGAAAAACAATTTTAATCGCTCATATAAATAAATACACTATTAATTGAGTACCATTAAATACTGCCCTAATTGGTTTGTGAACTCGCTAACTCAAGTAGAAATGTATCTATTAAACAATTTATTGACGTTTTGTTTGAAAGTCAGTAAGTAAAATAATTATCAGGTTTTGTTATCATATATATTGTTCGTAAAATAAATATTCAAATACATATCTGGTGCAAGATAATCTGGTGGAGGTTTTCCGTGATCATAATAAATAAAAAATTCCATTCCAATTTTTCTTGATTTGAAAATTAATATAACCGGAATTATAACTTTCATCAAGAACAAATGATCGTAATTTTAAGCAATCAAACAAAGAAGCACAACATATATGAAGAGGTTGTATATAGCATATTGTGGCGACATCTTTTGGTTACATTTAAAAATGTATAAATACGTATTATTGTGTTTGTTTATACGCGTTATTTCAACATTTTCATTATTTATATTGTGCTTTATGCTCGTACTTCTTCTAGATAAATCTTTTTTGTCAATAGTGATTTCTACTTCAATAATTGGTATTTTGTAATACAAATAAATTTTATTTATAAATGTTAATCTTTAACATGTTGACTATCAATACGCATCATTATAGTGTGCATCCCCATTTTCGTTTTTAATTACCGCAATCACTATTGCTACGGACATTTTTCTACTCCAACTTAAAAATTCTAACATTATAAGTATCACAAGTGATCACAGTACCTGGGGGGACAAAAATAGTAATTATCATTCGTGCTATCTGATACATATTGTACCTGGAGGTAATTTGTGTATCAGTAATGATTATGGTTGCAAAATTGTTATTCGAATTTTTTTTAGTTTACAATAATTATACATAGTTTTGTCTAGAGTCCGATTACAAAACATTGAAGAAGTTTGCATGTAGTACACAAAATAAGCATAACATAATAATTTTGTATAGTGAGTGTATTTAGTAAAATTTATTTGAAAATATTCGGTTATTTTCAATAATTAAGATATGACTATAGCTATTCCCGGTTAAGCATTAAGCAAAATATTTATATCCTCTTCAACATTTAACTCAAAACAAAGTTTTCTATTTCCGCAAAACAATTTATTTTTCTTGTATTATCAATTTAAGCATAACATGCTTATTCTATAGTTTAGTTCTATGGTATAGTTGTTTCTTTCTCTCATCTCCTTGTTGTTAGCTCCGTGCAGTTATCGATGTACAACTGTCCATTCTGGTTTAAATTTTTCTTTAGCATATACAACGGAGACACCCGCGTAGAAGTTGGTAATTTTGTAATTTCAGCACCCAATTGAAGAAATAGTTCATATTGGCTTTGGTATGTTCTCTTGATAATATGTTGCTTCTGGTAGTTTTCCTATAAGAAGGATTTTTATCAAATCTAGTGAACTATTAAAGGAAGAAAACACACATTTACCACCATGGCAACAATAGAAATATTGTTTTGTCTGCTTGTCAAATTTAATGTTTTACAAATTAGAAATATTTCGAGATGGCTAAAATTCAAAGACACAAACCAGGGACATTTAAAAATTTTTAATTTTGTTATGACTTTAAAAAATCCTTCTAATTTGAAAAAGCTTCATATTTTATTGATTTTATAATGTTTTGCTATTATTCAAATCATTTTTAATATTTGGTTCTTGTCTGAAATATATAGTTGTTCTATATGGGTTTAGAAGTTGGATATGTTTTAACATAAATCATTTATTTGAAAGATAGGGATAAAAATTAGGACCTTTTAATTTTTTATTTTTTTTGAATCGGTAATTTTTTGCGGTAATATTATAAAAATCTTTTCGAAATATTACCGCAAAAAATTACCGATTCAGAAATATAACAAATTAAGAAGTACTAGTTTTTGTATTCATCTTTGAAATAAATCATTTATAGTAAAACATATCCAAGTTCTAAGCCCATATATTTAAATTTTTTGGCTCTTGTCACAGTTTTCTTTGTTTTAATTTACCAAGGTGGAAAGTTTTATAGACATTATTAGCGTATTGATACATTAGATGTTTTAGTAAATTTATATATATCATCTGCGTTAGCTACAACCTATTACGTGCCACACCTGCGTTAGTTACAACCTTAATAATAATCAAGTGAGTTATTAGATATCATTTACGTAAGTTGCAACCTATGTTTCCGTGAGTTGGTTCATATCATTTACGTTAGCTCTGCAACCTATGATTATTATGATTAAGTGAATAACAACATCTATGTTAGCTCTGCAAACTGTGTTATGAATATTATGTTTCTGTGAGTTGATAGATATCATCTACGTTAGCTGCAATCAATGAATATGTTTCAGTGAGTTGGTAGATATCATTCACGTTAGCTCTGCAACCTATGATTACTATGATTAAGTGAATAACAACATCTGCGTTAGTTCTGCAACCTGTGTTATGATTATTTTGTTTCAGCGAATTGATAGATATCATCTACATTAGCTCTGCAATCTATGATTATTATGATTAAGTGAATAACAACATCTGCGTTAGCTACAGCCTATGATTATTATATTTCTGTTAGTTGATAGTTGTCATTCACCTTAGATCTGCAATCTAGGATTATATTTGTTATATTTGACAGTGATATTACTAACGCTATAGTTGCAACCTCTATTAAACAAATTTTTATATGATTTTATCTAAAATTCTTAAAATATCTCCATTTTAAATAAAAAATGACCTTCCAAATTTCATACAAATAAATAAATAAATTTTAAATAAATTTCTAATGTATATGTGCTTGAATTCTTTTTGTTAAATTTAAAATTAAATTCATAAATAGTTTTTAATTTAAATAAAAATGTTCAACTGTTGCTTTTGCAAAATACAATTTTACGATAGCAAAACTTTACTTTTAAACTCTACATGCTAAAAATTTCACAAAAACTATTTTTAATAATAAAAATATAAAAAGAAAATTTTATATTTTTGTTTTCCAATTGAAATATTTAATTTTTCCTTTAAAAAAAGAGTATATAAGTTATGAAATATATATATATTATATATATATATATATATATATATTTATTTATTTAAATACGTTCCAAAACATTCACGATATTTGTTTTTATTTATTCGTATTTCAGTTTTTTTATATTTTACTAATACCGTAAGAATTATTATATTTTTTTTGTTGTTTTTTTTTTTTTTTATTTTATTTTTCTTTATTCCAGTTTCATTTTATCATAAATACTTTTTTTCATAATTCTATTCTGCATATTTTCGTATTTCTCCAAAATAACCAGGTCACCACATCACCAGGTAAAAAAAAAAAACAAAAAAAAAAAAAAAATATAAAATTCAGTTCACATCACCTGGTTGGCATAAATACAGTTCGTTTTTCTTTAAAATAAGCATAAAAAAAAAGATAATAAAATAAAATTCAATATTTAATCTGCATATACTTTACTGCTTCAGTTTTGCTTCTTTTAAAAAATAACAAAAATTTTTTACTGCATTCATTCACACCACACACTTGATTGAAGAAAAATAAATAAAAAAAAACAAAAATAAAAAATGACGAGACTTTTATTATCCACATGTTTTGAAATTGAAACAAAAAAAAAAAAAAAAATATATAAAACTTTTTCTTAGTTTCGTTCAGTTCAGAGATAGTGAATACGATATGGCAAAGCAATTAGAAGAAAGTTGTTAACCTGCTTCCGGTTATCAATAAATTGGTGTTGGTATTTTCCTTTTTTTTGTTTTTTTTTGTTTTTTTTTGGGTCCCTTATGGTGCTCTACAACACACCCGTTATATAAACTATTTTTGTTTTTACTTCTTTTCAATTCTGTTATTGTTATTGTTTTTGTTTTCGATAAATATGAGTAAACTGTAAATGAAATCGAGACAATAATATTATAATACAGTATAATATTATATATGTCCCCATCCGTTATTTTAGCAAATTTCACTTAGCAAATGGACATTTCGCAAAATTTAGTGAATAAAATAAACATTTGGCAAAAAAAAAACTCTCTCAACTAAACATAACACTTGCCAACGGTATATTTTTAGTATCTAATTATAATAATTGCGCAATGAAATATATAGGCAATTTAATAGGAGAAATTTTGGAATGGGATTCAAAGTCAAGGCATTTTGTGTTTTGCCGTCTGTATTTTCTGTCCTACTAGAAAGTAAAGTTTTCAACTAAACGAGGGTGGCTTTGGGACTATATTCGTCACTTATAAAAATTTCAAACAGCCTTTGACAAAAAAATATGTGCGGGATTTAATTTTGTTGTTGTATTGCTATCTGGCGGAAGGTCTGACGTTTTAAAATTCAAGGTCGAACGCTTCAAATCCGGTATAAATATCATATATATCTGAACCCAACTTAATAATAATATATTTTTTACTTCTTATGTTGCCAATCCATCGACTCAATGTTAAGTGATCACTCAAATAATTAGTGTAAGCTTTTAATGATGTTAGCATACTCTTCTCTACATCAAATGAGTCTTCTCCGTCCAATTTCAAATGTATCTAAGCCATGATATTTGTTTTCTACCAATAGTCCTCTCCTCTTCAATTTTGCATTGAATAATCAATTGAAGTAGTTCGTACTTCGGGCCTCGTATCATGTCACCTATTTGTGACTTATTTTTCTAAGTTTGACATTTAGAAGTAGCTATTTGTTTATTTTCAATCTTGACAATCGTGTCTCTGTCGGTGTAAAAAATTTTCAGCATTCTACAATAACACCACATTTCGAAAGCTTGTAATTTGTTTAATGCAGCCACTTTCAACGCACATGTTTCTACTCTGTATAAGAGTACAAATCAGATATAATATTTTAGGTATTATAATCTAAGTTAAGTACATTTTGATATTTTACAAAGCAGCTTAGATTCTACATTTTCACTTCTTTATCTGATGTCTAGCTTTCATCAAAATACCAATTTATATATTTAAAGTTAGAAACGCGATCGATGGGTTCATTGTTGATTGTGATGACATCATTATGGTTCACGTTGTTTCGTTTACTGACTATCATAAACAATGCTTTTTGGATGTGCATGTGAAGGCCGGAATAATTGCTATGTTCATTGATTTTGTCAACTAGACAAATGTTTGTTTGCCAAATAAGATTTTTGCGAAATGTCCAAAGACCGAATATACATTTGCGAAATGGAATTTTGCAAAATGTACTATGCCAGCTGTAATATAGTAAATAACTTTCGAGTACTGAGCATAAATACCTCACATTCTTTAAAAAAAATGTCATCAACAGTGAATAATTTTTGATATGACGTGTAGTAGAAATGGATAAATAAAATAAAATAAAATAAAATTTATTTGAAATTTTTCTTTTCTATTCCAGAATCATTTGAATGTTTTATATCTGGTAGATAGACTATAGATTTTACTAAAACTATATGCTGATGTAAAATAACTGTATCTGTATCATTTTGATTTGTATACGATTTTAAAATAGGGCAAAAAGAAATTATAATAACACGCATACAAATTTATAATATGAATTTTTGAAATGAAGTCAGTATTTCAGCCGGTTGTGGTTTTTGTGTTGAGATGAATATCATGAGGGAAATTTGTTATTTTGTCACGATATGAGATTTTTTTTTCTTATTATTGTTATTTTTTTTTTTTACTTTTTGATTAAATATTTGTGTTCAACTTAATTATTCAATCAATATTATTGAATACACAGGTGTGTATTTTAAGTGAATTTTTGTTGTTCATGGATAATTCATGAAAAAAAATTTGTTTTTTTTTTTTGTACCTATACCAAATTTTAAATTAATTCAATGAATTTGATTTTTTTTACATAGCTCTAGAAGATAGTAGGTAGTTAGTTAGAAAATATTTATAGAACAGTTAATAAAATGTATACTGTGGGTATATGATATAACCAATGTAAACCTTATTACCTATTGAATTAATTAGTTTTGAAATATGCATATTCTAGGAGTAGTTTGGAGAGTGAATACAGAGTGAATTAAAGATTTTGTTGCAGCAGATAATGTTACTAAATTTAGGTTCGTTAAAATTAAAAAAAAAAATTGTGTTTTCCGTAATGATTATGTTAGGTTTATTTCTGTGAAATATTCAACAGTTTTTTTTTTTATTCAAATGAATTATTATTTTAATCTTAATCTTAAGTAATATTTAGGGTTTTAAAATTCAGTTCACATTTATTATTAAAACTTATAATTAAATTATATTAAGTATTATAATAGAAAATATTTATATTCGATTTAATAAAAACAAAAAGAAATAAGCAAAAATTAAGTTTAAGATTAATTATAGACTAGGTAATTTGAAATATAACAATAGGATTTTAAGACCTAGCCTAAGCTGTCTGGTCGAATTGGATATTATAAAACAATTTTCATTTTCCTAATACTTATTATAGCAATCACATGTGAATATTTACAAAACTATAAAACAATGTATTTTACTTACATGTATACCTTACTTACATATAGTTAATAATTATTGAATATAAAATTAATGAAATGTTCAATATTAAATAAATTTTTGTTGATTTAAGTTCTTTAACAGAGTGAAGTAAAAATATTTTCGTTAAATTTTCGTTTAATTATTTAAATTTAATATATTTGAGAAATAATGATTATGCTAAGTTTCTTTGAAATGAAAATAATGAATATTTTTTTTGTAAGTTCAATTTCTTTCACAAAGTGAAGTAGAAATAGTAATATAAAAGTTTAAATTTCGTTAAATTTTTGGGGATTGTTTTTTTTAAATTTTATTTATTTTATGATTATTTGTTTTAAGAATATGTTAAGTTTCTCTCTTTGAAATGTAAATATTGAAAATCAATGGTTCAAATTCTATTGAACGCTACTTTGATAATTAATGTTTCGTTAAGTTGCCCATATAATAATATTAAGGTAATAATTATATTAAGTTTATTTCTTGAAATACAAGCATTTAATAATTATTGATTTAAGTTCTTTGACAGAGTAAAGTAAAAAGTATTTTCGTTAAATTTTCGTCAAATTATTGATTAAATATATTTGAGAAATAATACATGATTATGTTAAGTTTCTTTGAAATGAAAATAACGAATATTTTTTTTGTAAGTTCAATTTCTTTCACAGAGTGAAGTAGAAATAGTAATATAAAAGTATAAATTTCGTTAAATTTTTGGGGATTGTTTTTTTTAAATTTTATTTATTTTATGATTATTTGTTTTAAGAATATGTTAAGTTTCTCTTTTTGAAATTTAAATATTGAAAACCAATGGTTCAAATTCTATTGAACGCTACTTTGATAATTAATGTTTCGTTAAGTTGTCCATATAATAATATTAAGGTAATAATTATATTAAGTTTATTTCTTGAAATACAATTATTTAATAATTATTGATTTAAGTTCTTTAACAGAGTAAAGTAAAAAGTATTTTCGTTAAATTTTCGTCAAATTATTTAAATTAAATATATTTGAGAAATAATACATGATTATGTTAAGTTTCTTTGAAATGAAAATAATGAATATTTTTTTTGTAAGTTCAATTCCTTTCACAGAGTAAAGTAGAAACATTCATAGAAAATTTGAACTTTCGTTAAATTTTTGGGGATCTTCTTTTGTTTATATTTTATTTATTTTATGATTATGTTAAGTTTCTCTCTTTGAAATGTAAATTTTGAAAATCAATGGTTCAAATTTTATTGAACGTTACTTTTATAATTTATGTTTCGTCAAGTTTTCCATATATCATTAAAATTCTATTTTTTTTATGTCGGTTAATAACATTTATTAGTATTATTATTATTATTATTATTATTATTAATCAATGGTAATAATTATATTAAGTTTCTTTCTTGAAATACAAATATTTAATAATTATTGGTTTAAGCTTCTCTACAAAGTGATGCACAAAATAAGTGATGTACTACAAAATAAGCTTCGTTAAATTTTCCTTATATTCTGAAAATTTTATTTTATTGAAATAAAAAATATTATAATGTCATAATAAGTTGCTCTACAGAGTGATGTACAAAATAAGTGATGCACTATAATATAAGCTTCGTTAAATTTTCGTTATATTTTGAAAATTTTATTTTATTGAATTAAAAAATATTATAATGTCATAACAAGTTGCTCTACAGAGTGATGTACAAAATAAGTGATGTACTACAAAATAAGCTTCGTTAAATTTTCTTTATATTCTGAAAATTTTATTTTATTGAAATAAAAAATATTATAATGTCATAACAAGTTGCTCTACAGAGTGATGTACAAAATAAGTGATGCACTATAATATAAACTTCGTTAAATTTTCGTTATATTTTGAAAATTTTATTTTATTGAAATAAAATATATTATATAATCATAACATACAAGAAAATTATTTTAATATGCATTGCATTATGTAATTTATTTATATAAATCTGGTATTGTAAATTATGTGTAGGCATTTTGACATTCAACAGTTCGTTATATCATTCGTTAAGTGAAATTATAATAGTCAAAACGAAACTGTTAAAATAGTACACGTACAAATATTAGACTTTTGGCTATTGACGTAAGTTATTAAGTTAACTGCAGAACTAAGTCAAGTTGCTACTTATAATTTAATTTTTTTTAGGTGATTTATAGACAATATACTTTGGTACACATTATCAGAAATAAAATGAAAAATTTAGTAGGATCAGTACAGTAGATCCTTTAAGTAGTCTCTACTATATACAATATGAATGACATCGAGTTCTGGAATCGATTTTTATATATTGTTAATTGTAGTACTAGTATAATTGTGATAATAGTTCTCTAATATTTGATAATACTGGTCGAATTTCTGATATTACAAAGTGGTGACGTCTGACTTCCATCGTTTCAATGGAGATTGGATACAATAGAGATACAGGCGATACAGATTTCTTACCAATATATAAGGGGTACAGATATCTTACAGATGTCTTACAAGTGTCTTACCAATGATGATGATGATAAAAAAGAATGCATTACAAATCATAAAATAAAAGTGTATATAAAAATGCCAGAAATCAGTACACTTACAATGTATATCAAAATTTATTATTTAATTTTCTTTACATGTTCATACATTTTACTTTTTTATTTATTACAGTGTTATTTCTTAAACGACAGAAAATAAAAATTATTTTAGAAAAAAAAATATAATATTAATTTAAAAAATAAATAAATGAAGTTATTTCCTCAAGGATATAAAATACTTTCCATCTTGAAAAATTTATTTTATAAATATTTATTTTAATATTTTTTTTTATTTCCTTTTTTTCTTACAGTATTGCCCAAGTCTTCTTGTTATCTATACATATATATATAAAAAAAAAAATATTTGAAAGGATGAAATTGGTTATAGTTTTATGCGTTCTTAGTTGCCTGCTATGGGAATGCCAATCATCACCAATTCAATTAGTAGAAAATCACGAATTAGTAACAAAAGAGAAAGCACATGCTTTTGGTAGACAACAGAATGCTTCACCTGCAGCATCATCATCTGATGATGATGATGATGACGATGATGATGACGACGATGATGATGATGATTTAGAAGCACTTGTCGATGATGATGGTTAATATTATATAAATACATTCATACATACTACATAACAAACACATACATTCATTCATTCATAAAATAAAAAGAGTATCATGTTTTTTTTTATATAATATATAAAATATATATATACATACCATTATGTAGTGTACTGGTACTATTAAATAGTATTTAGTACAAGGAAACTAAAAATTGATTCATTTTTTTTTTTTTTTTTTGTTAAATATTTTTGCATTTTTCATTATTCTTGTTATCTTTGAACGTGATATATCTTTAAATAAGATTTTGGAATTGCAGATGATGATGATGATGATGATGATTCTGAAGAACAGAATGCTGTTAGAGATTCACCAGCAGCTGAAGCTCAACAAGTTGCTGCTAATGCTGTTCAAGGTAGTTCTTCATCGGATGACGATGATGATGATGATGATGATGATGATGAAGATTATCTTGAAAGATTATTTGATGATATTCTTGATGGTAAGATTTTAATTTTTAATAAACAATTGACATTTAATATCTTATATTTCTATTTATTATTATTATTATTATTTGTAATTATAATAATTTTTTTTTTCGTCAACAGATGATGATGACGATGATGATGATGGTGGTTCAGTTGCACAATCAGTATCAAAACCAGTTGTACAAGCTGCACAAGCAGCTGTTCAATCAGTTGCTGTACCACCAGAGGCAGCTGTTGGTGAAGCATCAGATGTAATCCCCGTTGGACAATCAGCTGATTATCCAAATGAAGGTGAACAATCGGTGTTTTATGATGAGTCTGAGAATACCGGAATTGATACAAAACTAGATACACAAACATTAAATAAACCTTCCGCAGACGTTGCTGGAACATCACATAATGCCGCTGGTGATAATAATGGTGTAGCTGGTGATTCAAATAACAGTGTAAAATTACAACACACACAATTAACAAATTCAATTGTACCAGTTGCAAATCCAGCTGTCAATGAAATTAATAGTAATGATTCAAATAATGATGATGATGATGATGATGATGACGAAGATGAAATTGCTGGTGCATTAACAGGTGATGACGATGATGATGAGGATGACGATGATGATGATGAATTAATTGGTGAAGATGTTATTGAAGCAAGACATACACGTGAGTCCAAATCAAAGAAATTACTACATCAATCATCAAAAAAATCATTAAATAAAAAAGAGAAAAAAACATTAAAATAATTTATGAAATATAATTAAAAAAAAAAAAAACTTAATACAACAACTCAACGCAATTAAATCAAATTTAACGAAAAATATAAACAAAAAACAAAGACTTTATTTACAAAAAGACGTTTAACAACAAAAAAATTGACATGAACAAAAAATTATACTACGTATAAGGTAAATGACAGAACAAAATTAATATTTTTAAAACTTAACGAAACTTTAACGAAACAAAATAATTTTTATTTTTCTATTATTTTTATTATTTTTATTTATTTTTGTTTTTGTACTTTTAAAAAAAGTATTTTAATAATTTTTATATTTTCTAGGAAAAAACTTTTTAATAGAAAAAATACAAAACTGACAGAACTGACACATTAATTGACAGTAAAAACTAAAATGACAATAAATTACGTTATAAAAGTGAAAAAACAAACATGAACAGTAATGAAAAGAATTATTAATTGAAATGTACAAAATTTAAAGAAAAAAAAATTTTCAACAAAAAAAAAACATAAAAATATAAAAATAATGTAGTTTTCTATGAATGTATGGTTGGGTGTTGGTTGCAAAATTTCTTCTAAGTAAAAAAAAAAGCCATAAAACGCTTGAAAAACTTTTGAAATTAATTTAAAAAATTAATTTTATTTATTTTATTTTTATAGAAAATTGTTAATTTATAAAAATAGAAATTAGGTAAAAAACCAGCCGGACATTTTATGAAAAGACATTAAAAAATTAAATTATTAGAAATTTTTTTAATACTTTTTTTTTTTTTTGTATATGAATGTGTAAATTTTAGAAGTCATGTTTTTAGATAATATTTATTTAATTTTTCTTTTATTTTAAATTATTACTTTTTTTTTCTTTTTTGTTTGTTTTTTAATTTATTCTTTTAATTTATTTATTTATTTATTTATTGAAAAAAAAAAAAAAGAAACAACAAAAAAATAAAACAAAAATGTTTAAGTTGTAAAAATTAAAATTAATTAAAAAAAAAAAAAAATTAAAGAATTTTGAGTTTTATTTAAATTTTTTTTTTTTTTTTAAATCTCCTATAAAATTAAAAATACGTTTATATATTATTATCAAACAAACTAATTCGTATTTATTAATTTTGTTTTGTTTTATTTTGTTTTTTTTTTCAAGCGTTTATGTGCAAATAATGTTAATAAAATTTCTTCAATATTTTTCAATCTTTCGTTAAGTTTTCTTTCATTACTTTCTCTATTATTTTCTAAATATTATTTTGATTAGTCTCTTACTACAATAGTACCAGAGTTGTAAATTAATGAACTTATTGTTTTTGAACTCAAATGAATTCAAATAATGAGTCTATTTATAATGTGTAGAGTGAATATAGGGCTAAAATTTTTAGTTGAAGTAAGCGATCACAAGTTGCATAAAATTTATGTTCACAATGATGTGAGTGCATTTTAGTAACGGATGATTTGAGTATGACTCAATCAACTGAAATGCAATGAAAAATATTGGAAAATATTAAATTTTAGTAAATTAATTAAAATGTTGAATCTAAAGAAAATATTGTTACAAATTAATAAAAACAAATTTATTAGAAATTAATAATAAATTTTTTTATTGAATTTAACTTGCTTCTTAGTAGAATTCAACTATCTATTCATATTTTGTTGACAACTGAATACTTGTAACATACATGTATTTAACTTGAACGTCATGTAAACTTGGCTAATATCACAATAAGTTTGAGTCAAATTTTGATCTATTTACAACTCTGTTACAAACTATACTACAAATAATTTTTTTAGTAAATTTACCTATTATTTTATTTTATTTATTTTTATATTTTATTTATTTTTTTTTTAATTTGGGTATTTAGTGTAGTATATTTTATTTAGAAAATTATTACTTAACGAAACTAATTTTCTATTCCTATGCATACAATCTATATATGTGTATATATATATTTTTGTAATGCTTTGAATGTATTAGGGTTACTTTAATTATATAAAATTAATATTTTCAATGATTAAATAATATTTAAATATCTCTGATTTAATTGATAAAATTAAATATTTAAATATTATCTACTTATTTAATTTATTTTATTAAATTTAAATATTTTATTGATAGTAATCTTTGTTTAATTATATTTGATATATTTTTTATTATTGAGAAAATTTTTTGTATAAAGAAAATTAAAAAAAAAATATTGAGGAAATTTTGTTTGCACATGCACTTTTGAAAAAAAAAAAACAGAATCACATAAAAATACACACACAATATTCTATCTTGCAAAGCAAATTTATTTAAAAATTTTATTCCACATACCTAATTTAATTTTTTCCCACATTTCTGAATAAAATTTTTATGTATTGCAAGAGTAATAATTATTTTAAAATTATTGGAAATAAAAATTAACATGATTGAGTGGAATTCGAGTGACTGCTCCTACTAGAACAGTCAAGAAGTCTCTATACCACAATTTTGTTATATTTGGAATTTTTAGGAAAAACAATTAGAATAGGTTTTTCACATCATATTGAAATAATTTAATAATGTGGAATAATCTATTTTGATTAGCGAATATCAGTCCTAATCATGGTCCCTACTCTTTTCTTTAACCGTTTTTGATTTTTAGTTACTTCCACTAGTCAGCTTCGATATTCATCACATATATAAGTCTTTTTAATTTGGCAATGCATTTAAAATTCATTTTCTAAAGTATTTTACAGCCATTTAGATTCCACATTCGAATTTTAAAACCCACAAGACAAGTGAAGTATATTTTTTATACCATTTAGACTCCACATTAGAATTTTAAAATCCACAAGACCAGTGAAGTATTTTTTATACCATTTAGATTCCACATTCGAATTTTGAAATCCACAACACCAGTGAATTGTTTTTTATACCATTTAGATTTCACATTACAATTTTAAAACAAAAAATCCTAATTAAAGTTCGCATTTGACGTGGAATGTGGAACGTAAATTATTTACATTCCACATTACAATTTTTGGAACTGAAAATTTGTATTTTATTAAAATCTTTACAATCATTATAATCGGTCCTACTGACGTCGAAAAACATTATTTTTTTCATATCAAATAATTTGAGTGACACCACCTAGTAGAACCAGTACTTTAAACAATTGTGGATCTTACGCTAGTAAAAATATTGTGTTACCACAGTATGAGCCACTTAAAAAAACCGTTAAGTTTACTTAAGCTTTCAAAAAAGTGTATACTCAAAAATACTGCTAGCTCAAAAATTATTTTCTTTTTAAATTGGTAGTAGCGCTCAATCCAAATCAACGATCATTTAAATTTTAATCGCATCAAATCTTGTTAATGCTATTCTTTTTTCTGGTTTTAGAATTTTAAAAACGGTAAGTAAAATTTTGTAATGGATCCAAATATTTGATATATTATATTTTTTTGTAATCCTAGTTTTACCAGAAGTATTATTATTTTTTTATTAATCGATATAGGATTAATGTAAGCTGTAATTTTTTTTTTTTATGATACATATTTTCTTTTGCACTTTGCACACCTATTTCTAACAAATTTTCATTGTGTAGGTCAAATATTTAGTGACGATTTTAAGCACTTAAGGGACAAGAGTATAGACAATCTGACCGATGCTCATGAAATTTAATGGGACATCACCGAATGTGATCCTCACTCATTCAAAAATTGTACATTTTTCAAAGTATAGTTTCGATATATTCATAATTAAAAACTTGTAAGTTTTATAAACATTTTTTTTTAAATAATTCATAAGTGAGCTCAATAATGCTCAATTCCTTTTCAATATGGCTCATTATATTACAACTGCACTAGGTAGCCATTTAATAAAGTTCACTAAAGATATTATTATATTTTAAATACACCACCTGTCACTATTTCAATCAGAACAAAACTGTTCTATTCTATTCTTTTATTTTTACAAATATTAAGACTCAGTACAACTCAAATAATAGTACCGTTTCGATACAATACAAAAAATAATGGTACAGTAAATAACAAAAAAATTTAATTTAATTTAAATAATAAAGGGCACAACAACAGTTAACATTTTATATTATTGTTTATAATTAGATTTGTTTTCAGTGATGCTGTATTTAAATAATAGTCAAATTTATATTCACTTATATAATATATTTTTTTATCGACACTATTCGGAACCAATATATTTTCTTTATCACTACTTGCAACTAATTCTAATTTTTTATTTTTGTTTTTATTTTATTGCTTGTTTTATATACTCTCTATGTTTTTCTTTTTAAAATGCTTTTATTGTAGTATTTATGTTGGCAGGATATTCAATATTCAAGTAAGTAATATTATTAATTTATTAATAGTAATTAATAAATTTAAAAATCTTAAAACATTTAATAATTTTAATAATATTAAATAATAAAATTAAATTACATAAAATATAACATTGCATAAATTAACATAACATAACATTTACATAACAGTTATTAATAAATAATACAGATAAACATTTTAATATACTTAATAAATAGAAATTAACATGAATGCATTAAAAAATTAATAACAATTAATAATCATATTTAGAATATTAATGTAGTAATATTATTAATGTAGTAAACATCAGTGTAGAATTTGGACTTACAGTGGTATGGTTTTGTAAGACATTTTTGTTTTTCTTGTAACAGAAAATTGCTTTAAATTTAATTATGTAACATTATTATAATATAGCAATTTATATAAGAAAATAAAAATAACTTTCTTTTTACATCTTTATATAATGTAGTTTATTTATTAATTTTTAATTACTCTAAGCTTTCTAAATTTACTTTAACTTTTTTTTTTTTAATTAAAAAAATGTATTTTTTTAGTAAACATTATAAATTTAACTTTTAAATAATAGCTACTTCCTACAAAATTCACATTAATTGTCAACAACATTCTTTATTTAGACACCTACATTTGACATTCAAAATTTAATATTTTAATTGACCCAGACCACCTGTTATAATTATATTATTACCTACTTACTATTACCTACACGTTAAAATTTTTCTAATTACTTTTTATTTAAATTATTTGATTACTTCACATATCATAACATTTTTTTTTTCTAATTCTAAAATATTTTTTTTTGTTTGAATAACGGAAATTTTTAAATTTATAAAAATAGGTTCAATTGCTGAACAAAAAATGCCAGAACAAATGCAAGATATTGTAATTGATAGATATAATCGTTTTGTTGATAATATATTTGATAGTATTAATAAAATTTTACGTTCATCATTTGATCCGGTTCGAGTACGTTTAACTGGTAAAAAGAATACAGGATCAGTTACAGAAAAAACGAAAAATGTTGATCAAAATAAGTGAGTATAAAAAATAAGTTAATAAATCTATATTTTTATTACTTTAATACTAGAATATTATTGTAGAAAAATATTTGTTGTGTAGTATACCCAATCAATAGGGCACTATACTTAAATAATTTAACATTAACGCATTGCTTTATTGAATTTTTATTCTATTTATTTTATTTTCAAAACTATAGCAAATAAAAAAATTAAATATTGTGTTTATGATTCGAAATGTGGAACCCAACTACTACAAAAATTTTAATAAAAACAAGATATTTTTTTTTCAGTTTTGTGATAGCTATTTGTTTTTATTTTATAAATGTTTCAAACGATTATTGCACAAAAAAAAAATTCAAAATTATTTAACAAAAATATTTAAAAAATATTATAATTTCAAAGGTATTGATGGAACTCATCGTAGCATTTTGTGTGTAACGATAAAACTATATCTCCAAAGAAACAAAATTAATATTTAAGAACTGTTTTACTCTTACAGAATGTTAATCGCTGTCTTGCGCCATTTTAATCAGTTTAATCAAGCTATCGTACGACTTAGAGTCTTATGATATTAATTGTGATGACCCAGGATTACGTCCGAAACACATATTTTTTATTAATGCGTCTATGGTAGTTTTTAATAAAGCAATTGTTATTTTATTTATAGCTCTGCATAAATGCCACGTATTCTTCCAATTCAGTTTCTGAAAAATGGTGGTAATTTCCGATTTCTTCTAAATATTTAGTTATATCTTTCACTTTTTTAAAAAGTATTGTTTTAATTGTAAATTGTTCTAATCTATTGTTATAGTTGTTGGCATATATTTTTTTTAATTTATTGTGAGCTAATGGAATGCGTATATTATTTTCGATTACTTGATTTGGCACGAACCATGCAGTATTTACTATAGATTTTATAACTTTATTCTGAAAAGTTGGATTGTTTTTGTCATGCTTTTACAGTAGGACAGTAACCCACCATAATCCAGATTGGTTTAAGTACAAAATTGTACAATATGAATTGTAATATGACGTCGGAAAACGAATAGAAAGATCCCAGCTTCGGCTTTCAACGAAGTCAAATGGCAGGCATGGTCCAGTACCGTTTGTCATTGGGATAAAATAAATGATAAAGTATTGATTATCACTAAAAATAAAAATGGAACTATATTATTATGAAAGCATAGTTACCCTACAATTGATATAATTTTAAACTTTTAAATTAGCAGATATAATATAATAACTCTAAAGAAAAAACTATTGTGTGTGTGTAATCTTAATTTTAGTTAAAAATAAAAGACCTTTTTTTTCTATAGTTTTCAACTAAGTGAAACTTTAATTCTCTTTCTTATATATCTCAGTAGAGTAAATATAATGAAATATAAGTAAGTAAATTAAATATGGACATAACAAATAATTAGTGTTCTTCCAACTTCGAGGTTAATTTGTTAATCTGCTACAGTATCCCCCTTCTAGTGATAATTACTAAATTGAAGTAGTTGATTCTAACTCTGGGTTGGCAATGAAAGCTGACTTTAGACAATCCATATTAACAGAAGTTTTAAGATTTTGATTTTATAAAATTTCCTAAATCTTTTCAAAATTTCATAAGGACCATTATACGGGGGTGTAAGCGTCTTTCGTATAATGTCATCTCTTACAAAAACATGAGTACAGCTGTTTAAGTCTTTCGGGATAAATTTTGTTTGCATCGTTTGATGATTCGATGTGTAGACTGGTCGTAATTTTTCAAAGTGGTTTTTCAGTCTTTGAATTATTACTTCGTTTTGTGTTTACTTACAACTGCTTTCGTCAACTAGTTCCCCTGGTAATCGGATCGTAGTACTAAAAACGAGTTCAGCTGGTGAAACTCCTTCCTTGAGAGCTGAACGCAAGTAAAGGATTATCAAGGGTAATCTATCTAACTAATGGTATTTATCATTGCATAAAATCGAAGTTTTTAGCGTGCGATGCCATCTTTCAATTAAGCCATTGGATTGCGGATGATATAGCGTCGTTTTGATGTGAAAATTTCTTAGCATTTTAAATGAATTTTGCATTAAATGAGATTGGAATTGATTAATTCCTTGGTCCGTAGTGATAATTGTAGGTGTGCCATATCTGCAAACCCTCGACGAAATGAAACCTTTTGCTAATGTTTCAGCAGTTATATCCGGGATTCGTAAAGCTTCAGGCCATCTCGAAAATCGATCCAACAGTATCGTTTACCGTTATTTAGTGGAAATGGTCCTACAATATCCATGTTTACGTGCAAAAAACGTTTATCTGGGATTTTAATATTGTCGGAAAGGGATTTGGTGTGGGATTTTGCAATGCAATGTTTAACAAATTTGGCAATATCTTTCTTCATAGACGGACAAACGTAACGTTTTGTGATTAGTTTCACTGTTCTCTGAACTCCTGGATGAGCTAAATTGTGTAATAATCTGATAAAGTTATCTCGAAATTTTTTTGTAATAACTGGACGCACACGGTTAGAGGATGTGTCGCAATATAGTTTTGTACCATCAGGCATACAAAATTCGCTTAGGATTGATGTTGTGTTATTTGTCAATAGTCCTCGTATTTCTTCGTCAATTAGTTGGTCTTCGGCTATTTGTATATACTAAGTCTCTATGTAAAATCAATTAGGGTGTTCATACCATAGACTTGGAATTATATTTAAAAAAATGAGCCAATACATGATTTTTTCAGGTACAAGCGAAACAAATGGTTTGGGCTCCACTTAAATGATTTATTCAGAACTTGCTGAAAATTTGATGAAAAAGTAGACAAAACAATGCTACATCTTTTTTTTATTTGCAACACATTAATTTATTAAAGAAAAACCTATTCAGGATCATATTTTCTAGATTAGATACTGGCTGAACCAGTACAGTAAATAAACTAAGTGCCTCCATCGTTTTGTAAAAAACCGAATTGACTAAAGATTGATTTTTGGTATCAAAATACACTTCTTCAATTTATGTGTACTAATTTTGATACCAAATTGCATATGCTACGATAATTTATTAAATTTTCTAAATAATATAAGGGCACCAAAGAACAATTATTTTGATTTTTAATTTTCTTGGTTATAAAGAAAAATACCGTTAAAAGGTGTGATGTGTGCTATGCAAGAACATTAACGCCTTATTTAAATAAATCACTTTATAATTATAACGTCAGTCAAAAATTGATAGATTTTCAGCAGCAGTAAGCAAAACACATATAAAAATTCTATAATATGCCTTCTTATACTAACATTGAATAGGGTCTTTTGAACGTTAAGTTGGGAGGTTATAAATTGTTAAAACCATATATAATATGATTCTTACAAAATTCTTATTACTCCTAAAAGATATTTTAAAAGTAGGTACTGTTCTGGAAGCTTTAAGTTTTCAAAATGTACTTAATAACTTTTTTCTATGAAATTTGGGCTTTGTTTGCGAGAGGATTCAAGCGGAAGTGGCAAAAAAAATAAATTCTACATTATCTACGATAGTAGAGCAGATTAAGACAATTTATACACCATCATATCGTACCTATAGAATGGGATTGTGTAGATTGGCTTAAAACACTGACGAAAACAAACAAAGAAATAATAATGTAGATGTAAGGGTATTTTGGAATCACACAAAATTAATCTGAAAACTACCTAGCCACAAAAGCATTGGCTGCGATTGTCGTAGAACTAAGCCCGTTTTACCGGATACTCTTAAGCATATCCAAAATGTAGATAAAAATTTGACTGGAATAAACATTGGGGATTTCTCTAATCGTCAATCTAAAAAGCTTATGCTAAACCAAAAATTAAAGCGCTTTTCAGTCACAATAGGAAATAGATGCACATCATGGCAGAAATAATAACTAGCTAGTAAAGAAGTGCAGCGCATTTAGCACACAAAAGTAGATTACCCTAATGTGTGTATTGACCTATGAATATATTCACTTTCACACTTAGAATATTACACTCAAAATAAGATAATTATTATGATAAATTGAATGCAAAATATATTAAAGAAGGAGGTTCTTGTTCAAACCATTATAATAAACAGGTAAACCATATAATTAAGAATAAATAAAATATATATGTACTATAATTTGGTGACGCTGAGGTTAAGTAGATGTATTATCTATTGAAAATATGTTATGTGAATGCGAACGGCTCACTTGGAATAGACTGTGCCATCCGGAAATAATGTAGAACAAATAGAGACATAATGTAGACAACAGAGCATTCTGGGATTTACCCCAACGTACAATTCAAGAATATTCAGAGTACGATCATTAAAACAGGCATTCTTAAGGTTGCAAATATCGAACTGCATTAATACGGGTAATAACAATATGCCGGCCCTTAACCCAACCCGCTAAATTTTAAAGTCTAATCTAGGGAAATTCGAAATAAAATTGCTTGTTAACTAGTATAGTTTAAGGTTATTTATTTGCCAAACACTTGCATGATTCCGCAGTTTTATTATTTATTTTATTTGCTAGAGTAGACAATGAAGACAAATGTGTTCAATATAGCGATGAGAGTGTTGTTAAACTCATTATATTAAGTTTCGAAAGAACTATGTGGATTATTTCAACGGTATGGGAGTTATAAAATTATAAATTTAAATCATATTTCTATATTAAAGTAATAAGTCATAGCTTCAATTATTTTTTACCTTTAAATGTCTACTATATTCAATCATTTTAATTTAATCAGCTTAATCCTAATAAAAATTTTCAAATATAAAACAAAATACATTTCAATGAACTTAGGGATTTAATTATAAAAATGTTTTACAATATTATGTAGACTTATATAAGTTCTTTAACCCATTTGAGCCCAACTATACATAACAAAGTTTATTAATATTCAATTTATTAATTTATTTTTTTGTATAATAATTTTGAATTGAATTAAATTTCATTTCAAAATGAATTTTTAATTTAAAATTCACTCATACAAACGAATAGGTACAAACAAATTCTATTCACATCAATACATTATATACACTCATATACATAACATAATCAAATAATACATAATATATTTATAGAAAATCAAAAGCATCAAAACAAAATCAAATTGGAGGACGTTCAAATGATTTCAACTCTAATAGATTACAACAAGAATCAAACTCAGCTAAATTAAATGTCAATAAATTGAATGGTGATGATAATGTTGATACTGACAACAGTAATCAATCTGAAGAAGTTCAAAGTAAAATGATTGAATCATCAGGTAAGTTAAAATGAAAATTTATGAAAAATAAAACATAAATATGATGATGAATGAATTAATAATGTTGGTCTATACTCAATACATACATCAATACAATCAATATAGAAAAAGGTGCAAGTGAAATGCTTGATCAAATTCAAATTTAATTGAAAAGTTATAGATTTTCAGGATTTCAAAAAAAAAATAATAAAAAAAAATTGAATTTCAATGGAATTTATACACGACGACGAGATATGAACATTGAATGATTAGGATGTCATTCAATATCAGAAATTTACCTATGAATATTTATTTTTTATTCAATCTAACTATAATTTAGCACCATTCTTTATAGATTATCCTTCAAAAAAAATATATATATATATTTATGTCTACTAGTGTATATTTCTAAGATATTTTTCTATTGAATTAAAAAATCTATAGATATAATATATTTCATTAATTTATTTTAATTTGGTTTCAGGTACTTTTAAATCATCCGGTTCAAATAAAATTCAAAATCAACAATATTCAATTCAACAACAACAACAACATCATCGTTTACAACAGTATAAACATAAATCATCACCATCACCATCACCATCCTTATCTGCATCATCCTCATTATCATCTGGTACAACTATATTAAAACATAAAACAAAACAAGCATCCGGTATACATTCTGGTTTTCAACAGAATAATGATAAACCAAAAAGAGCACAAGGTACTCTATTTGGTATGGCAACATTAAAACGTGTGGGTAATGTTAAAGTAACACCAGAAATAACAGCAATAAATGGAGCTGGTAAAAATTCAACAATTAAAGCACGATTTACATTAGGTCCATTAACATTGCGTGTTGAAAAATCATTTAAACGTGGCTCAAATCGTACAATACGTAGTGCAACTGCTAAAACAAATGAATTAATTGGTAGAATAACATTAAAGGTTATTGATGGTGCTGCAACATTACAAGCAATAAAAGTTCAACAACCAAAACAGGTGAGAAGTTTACAGTTAGTTTGATAACATTAAAATCATTATTATATATTTTGTTTTTTTTTTGCTATGTATTTTCTAATATAATTAATATGAATTCATAGGGGATGTATAGTAGATGTAGGGGATAAAGAGTGGGTTATTATTTTGGATAGGAAAGATTTAATTGATTAGACATGAGAATATCTACTTGAGAAAATTTATAACCAAAAAAAAAAATGTTACTATAGTAAAAAATTTAAAAATAACTGTATTTAATAAATTACGATTAAAGAGTTGTGGTGCCCTATTATAGGTAACATTTTATTTCAATTTATTAAAAATGAGTAATGGAAAATCTAATTAAGTGTATGAAAGATAATTAAGAACTCAAATTAGTATAATTATTGTGAAGGGATTAGTATAATATGTGTTAACTTGAATACCGTTCATTTGATTTCAGTTAAAGCTTTAAAAGGTATTGGTGTTGTTGAATTGTTTCAAAGTGCAGTTCATACACTACTGTGGTAGAGTTAATTGAATCCAGAACAATTATATATATTTATTTATTAATCTTTTTTGTTAATTGTATTATTATCTAGTAACAAAACACTTATTATATTAAATGTTCACACTTGCAAAGTTAAAGCCAGAGAAAGAAAGAGCCTGATGATAATATCTACCGTTTTATATGTAGCATATTATAGTAATATATACCGGGTGTACCAGAGCATGCGTATCAGCTTTTTAAGAGGGGAAGGAATCGTTATTTTAAAATTTAAAAAAAAATTTGTTAACTCGAATCGAGGGTGCTCTATCGGTTGGTGGTATTTTCAAAAGACTGAAAATCGGTTTTTTAAGACAAAAAATTGCCGAAACTGGCCAAAGTCGAGATCTTTAAATGGGAAGGTGTAGTTTTTTATGCTTCTTATTTTTTGACGTACAATTCGAATTTGCATACAAAAAAGTACCTCTTCCCATTTGAAAATCTCGATTTCGGCAAATTTCGCCGATTTTTGGTCTAAAAAAACGATTTGTGGTCCTTTCCGGAAGTTGAAAATACCATCAATCGATAGAGCACCCTCGATTCGAGTTATCAAATTTTTTTTTAAATTTTAAAATGACGGCTCCTTTCCCTCTTAAAAAGCTGATACGCATGCTCTAAACAACCCGGTATATTTCAGTAAAGTTATATTTGGCGACTATTCCCATCATTGATTGCCTCAACACTATATTATTATATTTCTATATTTCTACAACTATATAAGCAAAATAATAAATAAATTAATGAAACATTTTTCGGTCTACTGTTAAAATCTGTTAAAATCTAAAGCAGTTCAGTTTGTACAAGCTTGAAGAATAAAAATTTGACGACATGTTTTTTTTTCGATATTGTACGCTTTTGTATTGGTAAATCATTAAATAATGCTAAATTACGCAATAAATTTTTTTGTAATTTCTTACATGACAGATTCAGATCATCTTATTTATGTTGGATAACTCAAGTTGCACGAATTGGAAATATTTATAGTAATAATCTAAAATAATCAAAAATGGGGTCCCATAGGGATTTGTTTTAGTACCTCTTATTTTTTTTATTTATATAAAATCACTTTTCCATAACAACTTTAATGGTCTGGAATTTATTCTGGGGTTTTATAAATATCTGTTTTGAAAATATATATTTGTTATAGCCAGTGTTTCAAGCACCTCTAAACAATCCCATATCACAGACGAGAAAAAATAAGATAAAGAAAATTTAAAACAGAGAATTGAGAGAAAATTTTTAATTAAAATATTTTGAGAAAGCTTGGTAACGGTAGCTATGTACCTATATGAGACTAGCCAATTACGAACTATATGAATTTACAGAAATAATGAATATATAGTTAAGTTTGTTAAATCAATAAGATTAAAATGGCGCCCGGACACTTAGAGTCAATTATAATAGAAAAGTATTCTTAATTGAAATCCACTACTAAATAGAGCAAAAGGGGCCACAAACAAAGTGGATTGACAATTTCAAAATGATTTGTGTAGCCTAAAAATTATCAACTGGTAGAAAGTAGCTTGAGCAAGAAAAAGGCCAGAAACAAGATGAATCGATAATATTCAAAATGATTTGTGTATTCTATCAACTGGCAGAGAGTATCTCGATGAAAATGATTCGGTGGAGTTCGGAAGATTGATTCGAATAGACTTGAAATACGAAAAGGAGTACATCCCATTCTGTGAAGTAACGCTAAAAATTTATTATGATTAAATTGGGACTGGTTTTATTATCACAGGTTAATTATTACAAGACTGAATACCACAATTATGTTTTTGAATAATGTTCTGCCTCCGCCATAAAAAAATTTGCAATTTTATTTACTGAGTTGCAAAAAACTCTGGTTCAGCATTAACTAGAGTCAGTCTTTACAGTCCGGACTTTAGATGAGTAATTCGCTCACAATGTTGGTTGAATACAATTATAATCGTTTGAGTTGGCGCTTCCCTTTCAGTCTTAGGCTACCTTGACCGCGTTCAAAATCGCGCAGTTCTTCTAATCGACGACTAAACTGTAACTGTAATTTATTTTGGACAACGTCGTATTGTTGTAGCCCTTTACCTATTTTATAGATACTTTGTAGATGTACGCATGGTCATTAGAGATCAAAAAACTGTTTCCTCCTCTTAAACAGTTCCAATATCAAACAAGAGGAACCGTAGATGCCCATCCCTGTACAGTAGAAATACTTAGATGGCCTAAAACAGGTTACGAAAATTCGTTCATAGTTCGAGCTTCGCGAATATATAATCATTTCCATAATTTGCAGAAATCCAAGAAAAACATTAATAGCATCATTCTTCAATGTCTTGCCAATTCTTTCAATAGCTTTCTTCTTTCTTCCTATCCTGACCTATATCATCCCAGAGGCGTACGTAAGTTCGCTTGGCGATTTATAAAAAACAAAATTGAAAAAACAAAATAATTTGACTCAAAGGAGAATCGAACGCACAAACCTGTGATACTAACATGACTTCTTAACCAATTGAGCCAACAACCGCTTACAATTATTTCTTTAAAATACAGATATAAAATAAAAATTTATTTTGACCCCTACATCGCAGTAGGTGTTATCGCAGAAAGCACCCCCTAAGTAAAAATAGGTGTTATTGCGGAATGCAAAATTGATGATATGATCAACCTTCTCAATCGCACAAGGTGGCTCTAGTACTGAATTCGTTTAAGTATTCACTTCAGTGGTAGTACCAAATAGGCGCAATTAGAAGTAACTGGAATGGTCACCTCTGTCCACTCTACCTATCTGTAAAAAATGTATGATTATTGATTAATAATCTCATGTGATTTTGAAACTGGTGGTCGTACCTACTTTGGTGAATATAAATGCTGTAATATATGTTTTACTATAATTGAATATGCTAATTGATATTATTATCAAAAAGTTCAGATAATAGATTAAAATGGCATATAATCAGAAATTTTGAATTAACCAAAAAAATATTCAAGATCAATCCTGAAGAAGGTTTATTAAATTATTCTTATGATAGTAAACTATATTATGGTGAGCTTGTGGTAGGGAAGTAATTTTTCAACAAATTGAAACCGATATTTGCATCAAAACTTTTTTAAATTTAATTACCTACCTCTTTTCATTCTGTGATGCACCTCTGCACTTATACATGCGTATGAGCATGAATTTTAAAATTTTGGACTTGTGCTGTACTTAAGATTAAAATAAGGCATTTTTTCAATATGTTTTTTCTGTTTAAATATTTTAAAGGTTTAAAAATATAATAACAGTTATTTTAAGCTATATTGAATCACTGAATCTCTCTACTATTCAGATTGAAATGATTTGTAATACTGTAGTAAAATCTTCATAAAAGTGTAATTTAGTGTGAGACTATATCCACATCATGGCAAAAAACGTGTTAAGTAGTTATTTAAATTTTTTTGAATTATTATAAATGAAAAAAAAACAAATAACAGATATTTGTGTTTATTGTTATTCCGGGTTGAACGAAATTCATATCCATATTTCAAAATTCTGTATGTATGTATAGGTGTGATATTAAACTTCCCCAAAGGCAATTTTTCAGTTTCACAATGTCATTATAAAACAATTTTCTTCAAATCATTGATTTTCAGTTTTTGAACAATTTTATTTCTAACATTTTTATTATAAATATAATATATATATATATATATATATATATATATATATACAATATATATACATATTCGAGATTTCGCAAACTGAATAAATTGATAAATGTTGTTTCATGAATAGTTCAAGGACTCTTGTTCCATAATGCATTATTTTATATTATCATTATTATTATTGTATTCGTATGTAGATTTCTATCATGTACATGAACCTAGAATAAAAATGTTGAATGGAAGTTATATTGAAGAACATTTTTTGTTTTTTTTTTAAATTCTTGACACGTCAAGGATTTTTCTTTTCGAATTTAATTTTATTTTTTTTATTTTAGAAAATTTATATAATAAAAAATAAAAATATAAATAAATTGAATTTTCATTTATAAAAAAAAAAAAAGACAAAAGTTGTGTTCATCTTAGGAAAGTATTCAGTACAACAGAAAAACAATGAATTAATTTGTAAGTCCTTGTAGTGGTGCAAATGAGGCAAATTTTTTAAAATTTGATTAAAAAAGTTACATTTAATTGAAATGGGGTTTCATAAACTTCTGTTTAGATTGTGTAAGCCGTTTTTTTCAGGTAAATTTCATATTTGTGAGGATATAGCCTTGAAATTGGAATTAGTATAGAGTTAGAGATGAAGTAGTCATATTTTGTAATTAGAATAAAATATTGTAATGATAAGTCTATTAAAGAATTTAATATTGATTCCAAGACAGATCAAAATAAAATATAAATAAATATAGTCACTCAGATATATCCAAATATGTTCTAATACGAGTGAATGCGGGCTCCTTTTGCGATAATGAATGAATGGATAATAATATTAACATGTTGAGTCCTACACTGACCCAATGTATCGCCTATGAACATCACTCACCGTACATCAATCATACGGGGTTCACCGGTGAACATATAAATAAACTTACGTTTCGAATGTAACATCGGCAGCTTTTTAAAGGTTTTCAAAAGCCTGTGCAGCTAAGGAACGGTAAAAGATAATTCATTTCTGTGAAAGAAGAGAAAAGCAAAAAAATAACAATTGTTACATTATTTATATATACTAGTGAATCCCCTGTGCAATTGCACAGACGCAGTTCTTTCAGGTACGATTTTATATAAGAATAAATATTTCTTTTTGTATATATTTGTAGTTGTTTTCTGAATCGCTTGATTATTAAATATATATAATGAAATTAAAATATAATACCTAATACTTTATGACGAAATTAATACTAATATCAATAAGACTTAACACAATAAAATTCTGTTACTCACAACGTAGAAGATCCATGTATTTTAATTCGTTTATAATCAAAAACGTTTGTAGTCACAATTCTGTAATAGTCAACAAATTTTTTAAACGAAAGTAATAAACTTCATAAGTTCATACAACCGATGCCGTTTATAGTCACATTAAAATATAACGCCAATTGTTTCAATAACACAAAAAAATAAGTCAAAAGTGAATTATTTTATTAAAAAACTGATTTATTAATTGTCCTTTTCTGATCTTTATTACGAATATGTATATTTTATGATTACATAACTGAATTGCTATTTATGAATAAAATAAAGCTTAAATTCGTATAACAAGAAAGATATTTTATTGAATTTGATTTTGTTTATAAGGATGCAATTTTTTTTTGACTACGCCTATAGTCACAAAACGGCAGAATTCAGAAATATTTTCTGAAATTTAGCGAATGACTATAACCGTGTTATTTACTGTGTATATTGTTTTTAATAATAGCAGAAGCAAATGAACAAACATTTATTATATTATTTTTGAAGAGTATGATCTGGTCTGATTTTTGTTTTTCTGTTTTGTTTGTGTTTCTGTTTTTGTACTTTTTTCTATAAGTTTGTGTGTCTATTTAAAATGACAGAATTTTTATGAAGCCTTTATAAAAATTGTCCATGATTGAAATTTATTTTATAGTATAGATGTTGCTCAACTTAGAAATAATCGTCATTTATTTGATGTAACTATTTGAAATGTTTTAAGTATTCAGCACCAAGAACTTGCTAAAATTTTATTTTTGTGGTGTCATTAATTTACTATTCAAATATTCTTGCTTTTTTACTCATCACGTCGTTCATCCTTGTGTATTTTAAAACACAAATAAAGCAAATATGAAAAATTCAAATTTTTAACATAACAGAAGTAAATAGTATACAATTCAGAAATGTTTAATGGAAAATATAGGTGGGACTGAACGTTAGTTTATTTATATATTCACCAGTGAATACGGTATTTTAAGTACGGTTGCGTGATGTTCGCCGTTGATACACCGGGACTTAACAACATGTTAAAACATAAATGTGTTTGTAGCCTAATCTAAAGAATGAATTCCTAGGTTTCAATAAAGAAAAAATATATTTTTATTTCTCTTACGAATATAATTTGAAACTGAGTATTGTATATCTTAGAATAGACCCTGCTGCGTTGTGCATTTTTGTTTTTTTACAATCGTGGCAGTAAGTTAGGTAGAATCTCCTTTTCGTGCTTAATTAAGTACAGTACTTCAAATTTACACTATAATATCAACAATATCTTGAGTGTTTATTAACAAATTACTGGCTTATCTACTCATTAAATGTGGAAAACTACTTCTATTGTCTGGACCTAAGCCTTCTTAAATAGAATAGTTTCATTTTATTTAATTCGTTATTTCAACTGAAGTATCACCTTTCAGTGAAGAATGCCAGAATAATATGACGGTTAAAAAATAATTAAAAGGAGACGTAGCGAAACTAAGTATTTTTTCCAATTTTTTTAAATTTCAATTACAATAATTATTAATATAATATTATAAAAGATAATTAAAAGGAGACGTAGCGAAACTAAGTATTTTTCAAAATTTTTTTAATTTTCAATTACAATAATTATCAATTGAACATTTTTGTTACTATTACCATGTGTAATTAATTTTTTTTTTTTTATATACATATACATATACAAATCAATAATAATACAATAATATAAAAATACAATAATATTATATACATTTTATTTTTTCCCAATATTTACTTTCGTAAATTAGTCTAGACAAAAAATTACAAAAAAGTTATTTTATATTATTATATTTTATTAACATCTAAGCAAAGTTTTAGTTTCTATGTTAGTTTCATTTTTTATTTTTAATAATTTTTAACGCTATTACTATATACAGATTTTGCCAAAATTTATCTCTACATTATAATATCGGAAAAGTTGGTAGTAAAACACTTTTAACGTAAACTAAAAAAAAAAAAACTTGGCCCAACTTAATCCAACTTAAAAATGTTTAACCAAATTAAAAGCAAAACAATGTGCTGCATTTTAGTGGTAATTCATATTAGAGTTGTCAATCCCAAATAGTTTGATTTAGTTAATTTTAATGTCTTAAACTAAATTTGTTTATAGATTTAGTATGTATATTCTGGATTGATCTGAAATGTTTAATGTATGCATTTCCCCATATCTGTTATGCATATAATAATTAGTACTATGGAACAATGGATAAATAATATTTAATAGTGTATTTCTGATATTTTGTGTACTCATTTAGCTAATTAATTTTTAAATATTTGATATTCTTACTTTTTTTAATTGATAATCATAATCATTATATTTAATCTGTAAATTGAAAAGAGTACCTATGGAGTACAAATATCTGAACCATTTCACAAACAATTTTCATTATTATTAATTTTTAAAAAAGAGACGTAGCGAAATTAAATATTTTTTAAAACTTTTTTAATTTTGAATTAAAAAATTTTAATTTTAAAAATTTCACTCTACATATACATATACACTTTAAGGCAACGCTTACAGTTACGTTTAAAAAAATTTGTCTAAAAATATATACAATAAATTTTTGTTGTTGTAGATAGATATTCGACTTTAAGCCGCTACTAGAAAAAATCCAATTAATATTTTTTTTTTCAAATACTATTTTTAATCAAATTAAGTTTTCTAATTTTAATTATAGATTTATTTAAAACATACAACAAAAATTAATTCTATATTAAAAGAATCATGTGAAATAAAAATTGTTAATAAAAGCAATATGCCAGAATGGTTAATAAAAGAAATTAATATAAAATTGAAAGGTGAGATTTAGAAACAAAAAAAAAAAAACAAAAAACACAAAATAAGCACCAAAATCACAATTTTCAAGATTCTTTAAACTTCTCAAATGTTTTGGAAAACAAAAAAAAATTAAACAATTTGAAATTTTGGAAAACAATTATTTCAAAATTATCTTCAATTCTATAATAACTTATTTTATCTTTACTTCTAATATTTACTTCTCTGGTGTTTCATATAAAAAAATTAAGTTAAGCACGAATTCTAAATCATCACAAATATTTCTAGAAGTTTTTGCTTTTTCTATTTTTCGAAAGGTCATACAAAATTTTGGTACATATTTAAAAAAAAAAAATTTTTTTATTCAATTTATATTTATTAAGAAAACATAATTTTTGACATTAATAAGTCCTAACTACGGTTCTATATGTTACATTAAATCTATGAAATCCGAAATCAACTAATATAAATATACTAAAAATAACAAGATGGTCCAACATGACTTATGCCAATATTTTCGACTCCAGAAAAACTAGTAAAATATGGTTCAACATCTCCAAAACTTAAAGCTGTCTAGTATCGAGCCAAACTCATTAGACCCCCGTTTAATATTTGGAAATGTTGAATATAAGAAAATTTTATGGAATAACCATCATATGACCATATATGAAGGAATGACATTGCCAGAAATACCGCGAGATGTTTGCTCTTCAAAATATGCTAAAAATCTATTATAAATCTAATATCCGACTTAAGTTGGGATACAATTCATATGTCGGTACCCCACGAACCGTATTTTAATTTCCTTGGCAAAGTTGAAAAGCTTGCCATTCATCTTATGAACAATCATAATGAGACGTCTTCTGTTGTACCTTCTGAAAAATCATTGTATTATGACTTTCCCTAATGGATATCTCGTAGGTTTATGTACTTGTTCAGATGTAATAAAAACTTGTCGCCTGTAAACAAAAATGTAAAGAAAAAATGTCGCTTCATAAACATTTTTTGAGCTATAAACACGCTGAGGAAAAGTAGAGGTAGGTATGAAATATTGTCCTCCCTAAACAGTGAAAATTGGTAGGTGGCTTATTGGAGGCTGGCTATAGAAATTTGTTTGTATTAAAATTTTCTCGAACATGCAACCATATTTTAAACAAATGTGATTCTACAATGCAAAAATATACCTTCATACAATCTACAGAAGTTCAAATATTAACTAATTTATTCAAAATATCCCTACTGCTCAAAGGGACATTTTTCTTTCTTCAAGCTGAACAGCTATAGTCCAAGTTTTATAAGCGTGTATAAAATTATCATTTGGAACCTAATGTTTGGCTAAACTTAAATAGATTTACCGTAATACTTAAAATAAATTACGTAGAAAAATGCATTTTCAGAAAAACCAGGTTTCCGATAAATATTAATATGGCTGTCGCAGATAACTGGAAAAAAGAACAAAATTAATGTTTATTATATTTGTTGAAAGTCTCGGGGCTCACATTTATGTGCTGTCAAGTAAATAGTGTGTTATATCAAATTGAAGCAGAACTTTGGAGGCTTAGAAATGAAAATATTCGTTATAATTCGTTTTTTGGTGTACTCGCTGGTTGGATGAATATTTACTATTTTCCAGAATTTTAAATTTAGTTCCTAAAAATGTAAAATCATTTTTTTTAATAACTATTAATTTTCGGCAACGATGACAAAACAACTATATTTCTATATTTGTATAAAAAAATTTATTTCATGAATTTTTGTTCGCAAAATTGTTATCAGTCAGCCTTTGGGTAATTTAACATAATTTCAGTGGAAGGTAGAGGTTTCATATACATATTATTGTATTTTGACTACTGTATGTATTTTGACTACTGTAAATGAAAATTTATTTTATTTTATTTCTTCTCATACAAAATCAGAATTATATTACTAAATTTTTGTAACAAAGTTTTTCACTTTCTTCATATTTCAATATTGACTGATTTTGTATTACTATGAGTTATTAGAAGCCACTACTAATCGATATTGTCATGCATTTTTCTAAGCAAATATTTTAATTAAAAATTAAACGTATTTCCACTTACTTTTCTGACGTTGGTAGTATGAAACTTTTTTGAAAGATTTATTATGTATAGTTTTAAAGCCCATAAACTTAAAATTTTGTAAGAAGTGCAATAAATGAATGTTGACTCAAATGACAATAACATGTTTTGAATTAGCTATTTAAAAAAAAATTACCATTATTATTTGGTACACCACTATTGGTACAAAAAAAAATAATTACGGTAAAAATGCCCTAAAATGAGTACGAAATAAGTACATATAAAGAAAGACAGAAATATATTTAGTTAGACTGCAATTTATTGTTGTTTAATTAATTGAGTTATTAATAATTAATCAGCCATCATGGAACGTGGTCAAAAAAAAAAAAAACATATATCTGGGAAATCATATGGCAACATTTAGGAAGATCTAAAGTTAGCTAGATCAACAGTAGCAAATATAGTAAAAAAAAAAGCACAAAATAATAGATCTATCAAGTCCAATGAAATTAAAGAGGATAACTAACAAAAATTACACAACGTGATAATAGAGTATTGCCTGAAATCATCAAAAAACATAAAATAAGTGCAATTCGTAGCTAATCACAATAGTGGTCACAAACGAAATGTTTGGACGATTAACGAAAAATCAGTTGGACGAACATGCATAAACTCGAGTTTGGATTTAGTTAAGGTTAGGGTGATAAAAATTATCAAACGGTTAAATTTTGTTTCAGACAAATTAAATTTGAATTTTATTGGCCACAGACTTCTTATTAACGATTTTACAAAAAAATAAAAAACCATTTAGATATTATGGGTTAACACGAGAAGGTTATTGGATGACGAGACAATGTGACTTGATAATTTTTAGATTAGCAAGACTGAAATACTCTAAAATCTTCATTTTTGGACCGATTTCAATATTTTTTCAACTATTTTACTTTGTTTAATGAATATTCTAAAAGATAGTTACAAAATAAAACCATTTTGAAAAAATTGAAAATTGTGATGCTAGCAAGCAAAGCCATAGCCAAACAAGCACATAGTCTAAAACAGACAGTTAAATTTCCAGCTAATGTAATAGTGTGGGGTGCTTTTCTTCCCAAGTTGTGGGTAATTTAACTTTTATTGACGGCATAATAAACGCCCAAAAATGTTTAATAATTTCAATACCAAGTTTTACAACATATGAATCTACTTTCCAGCAGAATAGTACCTACTCCATGCCATACTGTTAAACTTACTAAAAAATGGTTGGTTTAAAAATAATAATATTAATGTTTTGCAATGGCCATTATCTAGTCCAGATCTTAATCCTATCTAATCATTTTTGGCCAATCATAAAACGCCGACTGAGAAATGATCAATAACCAACAATCGAAACTTTAACAAACAAAAAATTAAAGAAATATGGGATTCCATTACTATGAATGAATAACATACATCCGTGATAGATTGTAAGCATTGATTAAGATGAAGGGTGATGTAATTTAATAGAATTTATCTATGCTACATCAAATTATTTTACTGTAAATAATTAAAAATATGTTATTGTTATTTGTTGCAACCCTTTTTTATTTGATTTGTTTCAAATTTCTTAATTTTAGTCTTTGAAGCTTACATAAAAAGCTATGAAAAAAGTTCAATATTATGGATAGAAAGGTAAGTTGAAAGGTAAGTAACTGTAATTATTTAGGAAAAATATATGACTGTACCAATTAATGGTGGTTAAGGCTAGTGGTTAAGGCCGATAATTCATTACACTGCATAAGATATAGTCATAAACATTTTGAAAAAAAATGCCACTTCTTCTGCACCAGAATCAAAAATATTTCCCCTAAATTTAAATAAATTATCCCATCTTTTTGCATATTTTGTAAATCGAATTTTCAAATTATTCGCACATTCTTTTCATATTAATATATTTCAATAATCATATTTTTAATATATTCCAATTTTATTTAATTTAAATAAAAATATAAAACTAAAAATATTATTTGAAAAAAAAAAACTAAAAATAATTTAATTTTAGGTTCGTGTAGAAAGCTCCGATAATCATGAACGCACCAGGGAGTTTATTTGGAAAAGGACACCCCAAATATCTCATTTAGTGTCAGAACAGCTAACAATTGCAACTGAATCATTATTACAACCAATTGGTACAAGAATTGAACATATTTAAGACAAAACAAAAAACAAACTAAAACCGATTATATTTATTCTAAATTAAAATTAATCAATTATTGTTTAATTTACAAACAAAAATTATTTATTTAATTTATAAAATTTAAAAATATTAATAAAAATTAATGTTTTTTTTTTTAGAAAATTAATTGAAATTGCATTTTCATAGCGATCTAGTAAAAATAATTAAAATATTACCTTAGGGTTAATCAAAATAATCAAACAAAATCATAATAAAGTAATTTAATTAAAAATTTTTAATTAATTAATTAAAAATAATATTCACCTATTTAAATCCATTAATATACTATATATTATTAAAACAAAAAAGGACATTTATATTTATTTTATAATATTAGTTTTTATTTATTGAAATTTTTTACTTTTTTGCTATGAAAATGCAAAATTTCATAAAAAAAAAAAATAAAATGTATATTTTTATATATCTTTCTCTTTCTCTCAATTTTTTATTTATAATTTCATTATAATAAGAAATTATTTATAATTTTAATAATGCATTATTTATTTAAATATTATTTTTAATAAAGAAAAATTATAAAACATTAAATTAAATTGTGTTGGTTTTATAATTATTAAAAATAAAAAAAAAATACTATAGCTAATTAGATTGCAGGAAAACTAATGGACTTTATTTATATTAAAAAGGCTATAATGAAAATCTGAAGGTCATTCAAAAATTTGTTTTTTTTTTTTGTTTTACTATGCATGTTTACATATCAATATTATTTTAATTAATAACGTTAATTTAACCGTATGAAAATTTAATTGTAGTAATTTTATTTATTATGTTTTATTCAATTAAGGGTAAAAAGGGGTTTGGTAGAGTATATGGACAATTTAAAATTAATATAGAATAAATATTTTAGTTTAAATATTAATATTTATGCCTAAACTAATGTTAAAAAGTTAAAAGGAAGGAATTTTTGGTGAAAAGAATATAATTCGAGTTTGAGTTCTGAACCGAAATCGTACCATTAACCTCAAATTGTAATTTTTGGACCGATTATCTGAGATTGTAGAAGTTAAACCAGTTGTAGAAGTTGTATATCAGCTGTACAAGTTATATCAGTAATCTTAAATTGTAGATTATACCAGTTGTAGAGTATTATACCATTATCTCAAATTGTATTATTTGTATCACAAATCTGAAGTTGTACAAGTTGTAAAAGTCATATCAATAATCTTAGATAATTAGAGATTTATTATACCATTATATATTTACCATTATATATTATACGATAGATATTATACCTTAGATAAATATAGATTTCTTATGCCATTATATAATATACCATTATACCAATTTATTATATATAATTATACCATTATCTCAAATTGTATTATTTCTACCACAAAACTTAAGTTGTAGAAGTTGTACAAAATGTAAAAGTTATATCAATAATCTTAGATAATTATAGAAGTTATACCAGTTGTAGAAGTTAGACCAGTAATTTTAAATCATTTAAAATGTGTAGAGTAATTTTAAGTACACTTAAATAATTTTAGAAGTTGTGTCTATGTTCTAGAAATTATATCAGTGATCTTAAATTTTAGAAATTGCACCAGTTGTAGAAGTTATACCAGTAATCTTAAATTGTAGTTGTAATTCTATATTAACTGTAGAAGTTGTATCATTAATCGAAATTGTGCCAGTAATCTTAAATTGTGAATTATACAAGTTTAGAAGATTATACCATTATCTCAAACTGTATTATTTGTAACAGCATTTATTTATTTATTATTATAACTCTCTCTAAAAGACCTTGAAGCTCATACAGAGTATATATTGTAGAAGTTTTCCAAGTTGTAGAAATTAATCTTAAATAATTGTAGAATTTATACCAGTTGTAGAAGTTAGGCCAGTAATCTTAAATTGTAGATGTGGTACAAGCTGTAGAATAATTTTCAATACACTTAAATCATTTTAGAAGTTATACCTGTTCTAGAACTTATACCAGTAGTATTAAATTGTAGATGTTGTATACCAGTTGTAGAAATTATACCAGCAATATTAAAGTGTAAAAGTTGTATATTAGCTGTAGAAGTTATATCATTAATCTTAATTGTGCTAGTAATCTTAAATTGTTGATTATACCAGTTTTAAAAGATTATACCAGTACCTCAAACTGTATTATTTGTAGCGACAATATTAAATTATAGAGGTTTTACAAGTTGTAGAAATTAACCTTAAATAATTGTATAATTTATACCAGTTGTAGAAGTTAGACCAGTAATTTTAAATCATTTAAAATGTGTAGAGTAATTTTAAGTACACTTTTTTGTACTAATTTTAGAAGTTATACCAGTACTAGAACTTATACCAGTAATCTTAAATTTTAGAAATTATACCAGTTGTAGAAGTTATATCAATAATCTTAAATTGTAGAAGTTATCAGCTGTAGAAAATGTACCAATAATCTCAAATTATAGATTATACCAGTTGTAGAATATATACCAGTATCTCAAGTTGTTATATTTGTACCGGTGCTCCTAAATTATAGTAGTTGTTGTATATCGGCTGTAGTAGTTGTACCTTGTACCATTAATCTTAAATTATAAAAATTGTAAAGCCGATGGCCCTGGTAGCTAGTGCTGGCTTTTATTGTAATTTTAATTAAAATAAAGAAATAATAATAATAATAAAAATTTTACCGTTCAATTTTATCGCAGAATTTATACCAGTTGTAAAAGTTATTCCAGTAACCTTTAATCGTTTACTTGTACCGGTAGTCTTAAATATTGTAGAAGTTGTATACCAATTTTAGAAGTTAAGCAATCTTAAATTTTGTAAATTTACAATAATTCGGAAGTAAAAAATAATGCCCTTTCAGAGGCCACAGTATTAGAAGATGGCATTCAAATGTATTAAGAAACCCACAATATTTCGATATGATTTTTGTAACATCAAATCATTTTTCGATTTCAGTTCATACCTAATAGTTTTTCAAAGTGAAAATGGACATTTTTCCGGAAATATGACAGCTCTAGGTTTTTGAAGTATTAAAATCGATTCTGTTTTTTAAGCCCTAATTAGACGTATTTCCGTCGAATCTTGGTTTAGGGAACTGGCCATAATTGTTGTTTTAGTTGATACAACGACAGCATGAAGATTTCTTATGAAAATTGTAGGATGCGACGAGAGTGCTGTCGTCTGCAAAGTTGTATATTGGACTTAAAGTGGTTTAAAACAAGTCATTTATAAATATAAGAAATAACATTGGTGAGAAAATTGATCTTTTGGGGACACCAGCATTTATTTGAAATTGGTCGGACTTGAATTAATCAAATAAGACTTGAATTGTACGATTTGAAAGAAAACTTAAAAGTACTTGAATGCTGTTGTAGTTTCTTTTAATTTATTATTGGAAATGGACTAATAAATAGACATGGACAAATGGACAATGGACAAATATAAAGACATGTTTACAACATGTTCAACCAAATAAATAAAACTTAAATTTTTTTTATTATATTCCGAAAACTAATATTTACCAGCCTCGTTAAAATCAATTGATTCAATATAATGTACAAAATGACAGTGTCGAATTGGTTCAAAAAATATTTGAAAAAAAAAAAACCAAATTCTGTAAAATTCATGACCATTCAATATTGAAATATTAAAATTTCAGTGGTGGGGCAGCAATCTCAATAATATAGAGTCCTTTTGTTAACTTCTGCTCGTTCACAACATTAACAAATTTATTTTTTTTCAGTGGAAAACAAATTTTATTTCTAAAAATAGCACAAAAAAATACTTATAAAATACGATTTCTACTTCTCATCGCAATCCAGATATTTTTTTATTTCTGATATTTATCAAGGCTAATCATTATCAGTATATAAAAATGATAATTTATATTATTAATGATTATTAAATCATTGAAAATCTCAACGGAAAATACACGTGACAATAAGAATTTTTTTCGGATAAATAAAAACAAATAAAAATAACAAAACAAAAAAAAAAAAACAAAAAAATCAAAAAAAATCAAAAAAAATCCGTGTAAGTAAATTTTTGATTTCTCATTTTATCCACTTTGATCAGAAGAATTTTTCGGTTACTGATTCTATTAGATTAAGGATATGCTGTTAAAGTATAAACGAAGGCAAAAAAAACAAAAAAAATAAAAAAAAATTACAACCAATAGATCTTGAAAGGATCAAAATAAACATTGCAAGAGGTTTTTACTCATCAGTTTTATTGTTTGTGTTTTGAAGGAGAAGAAAAGAAAACAATAACAACAACAACAACAAAAAAACGAACATATTTTTCTTGTGTCATTCGTCAAATAATTTTTGTTTTTTTTTTTTTTTTGCTTATACAATATTGTCAAGGCACGTGGCATTTTTTTTTTCTGTTAAGACTTACTTTACTTATCTTCCAAAATTTTCCATTTTATTCAACCTGGGAAATGTAAAATTATAAAAATAAAAATAAGAGCATTAAAAAATAAAAAATGTTTTTTTCTTACAATAAATAACAAATAAATCATGATGGTTTCGGCAAATTCATTTGAATTTTATTTTTTTTAAGAAGCTTAAGGTACCTACGTTCTTATAATTATGAATTTTAAAGATTATTTTATATAAAGTGAATTAATATTAATAACTTAATCTATGTATCAAAATAATTCTATTCAGGTTTATTTACTTATTAATTATTTATCATAATTAATTTAGATATTATGACTTTGAACTTGAATTAAGTTTATTAGGACGTAAATTTTGTATTAAGCTTCCGATGTGAATTTGTAATATCTAAAAAAATATATGGCTTTTCAGAATTTTGCCTTAAATGGATATGGAAGTCTTAAGTGGGTGAACGCTCGTATAATGTTATATATATATTTTTTATGTTCTTAACAGTATAGGTAGAATCACCTTTTCGTACTTAGTTAAGTACTGTACTGCAAGTTTGTATGACAATATCAAAAATATGTATGTATGACAATATAAATAAAGTATCATAGGTACATCACGAGGATGAACCATATCTAATTCCACTTCAGATTAATTCTGACTGTGAATATACTTTACTGGATGGTTGAAATTTAAATGGTCTTCAACAAATTTCTTCAGTGAATAATTGTATTGATAGGCAACTTGATCTTATTTTTGTAACAGATAAGGGCTAATTATACTTTTAGTGTTCCTATTATGCCCTTAGTAAATGTTGATAATTTTCATCCTCCTATATTTCTTTCATATTGTTATAATAGCCCAGTATTACCTGCTTATGATCTATCTTATAAATATAATTTTGCCAACGCTAATTTTTCTGCGCTAAATAATTTTCTTTTATCAATTGACTTTGATTTTATAGTTGAAGATGATGACATCAATAAGGCGGTTTCTTAATTCTACGAAATTCTATCTAAAGGTTTGGAATTGTATGTACCCTTGGCTCGTAATAGAGACCTTAGTTCTAGTCCTCCTTGGTTTAATCATGAAGTAAAAAAATTAAGAAATAAAAAGAATAAAGCTTGGAATAAGTACTTAAAAGAGAAAACCAATAAAAACTATCATGAGTTTGTAATTTTGTTCAACTCCTACAAACTGACATTAGATTTCAGTTATAACAACTATTTAATAAATGTTAGCTCTCAGCTAAGGATTAATCCTAAGTCCTTTTGGAAATTTGTTAACTCCAAACGTAAATCTGATCAATTTCCCGTCACCATGTCCTATAATGATGTTAGTGCTAACTCTCCGAACTCTATTGCACATCTCTTCAAGCTATTTTTCTGTAGTTCTTATTCCAAAAATCTCTTTGAAGTTGATGAAAATAATTTTAATCACATGATAAACCAACCTGAAAACTAAGTTATCTCAATAGATTTCTCTACTCAGAAAATAAAGAGTTATTTGAATAATCTCAACAGTGATGTATTTCCTGGACCTGACAAAGTACCATCTTTAATCTTAAAAAACTGTTCTGAATCTTTTGCGTTACCATTATCCCTTTTATTCAATCGATCGTTTACTTATGGAATATTTCCACAATATTGGAAAAATTCATTTATTCGCCCTGTTTATAAAAAAGGTGCTAAAAATATGGTCACAAATTACCATCCAATAGCAAAACTTTCATGCATACCTAAACTTTTCGCATACCTAATAGTTTTTGATTCAATTTATGATATTTGTTCTAAACATTTATCAATTAATCATCATGGTTTTGTAAAGAAAAAATCTACGGTTACAAATTTAGTTGAGTCTTGCTCACACTTCCTGAACACTATGGAGGCTGGCTTTCAGACTGATGTCATTTACACAGATTTGAGCAAGGCATTCGATTTACTGCCTCATAGTGTTATTTTATAAAAAATTAAAAAACTGGGATTTCCTAAATTTTTTATAATGTGGATTAAATCATTTTTATCCAATAGATCTTATAGTGTAATGTTTAGATCAGCTTTTTCTGAATCATTTTCTTCCAACTCTGGTGTACCACAAGGCAGCCATCTAGGTCCCTTACTATTCATTATCTCAATTAATGATGTCAACAATCTCATTAACAATAGTAACGTGATCATATATGCTGATGATATGAAAATTTATAAAAAAATATCTTCATATAATGATTGTACTGTACTACAGACCGATCTTGATTCATTTTTTAAGTGGTGCGGCTATAATAATCTTCTCCTTAATATTGATAAATGGGCTGTTATTTCCTTTACTCGTAGATTGATTCCAATAATAACTGATTATACTTTTAATTCTAAACTAATTAACCGAGTTTCTCATTTTAAAGACCTTGGCGTACTTTTTGACAATAAACTCACATTTAAACTTTACTTTAATAGCATAATTAACAAGGCAAATTCTATGTTAGGTTTTATTAAAAGATGGTCTAAGGAATTTTATGATCCATACATTACTAAATCTTTATTCACTACTCTTGTTCGCCCCCACCTTGAGTACGCAAGCCCTGTCTGGTCACCTCACTATTCCACTCATATTAATAGAATTGAATCTATTCAAAAAAATTTTTTGCGATATGCTCTATGTAATCTTCCCTGGTCTAACCCAATAATCCTATCTCCATACATAAATCGTCTGAAGCTTCTTCAGATGAACACATTGCAATCAAGAAGGGTTGTTGCAGATATCTTATTCATATCCAAAGTATACAATGGTGAAATTGATTCCAAAATTATAAAAGATCAGATTAACTCGTACATTAACACCAGTACGCGTTTTCGTATAGAACATCTTTTTAATCTTCCTTTCCATAGAACTAATTATGGTAAATTTGAGCCAATTAATAGAATGTTAATGGCAGTTAATCAATACAAAAACAGTGTTGACTTTTCTTTGAACAAAACCAGTTTAAAGAAAACCTTGTTTCACTTGCATCCTTAGTCCTCCTAATTAATCTTGTTTTTCCGCTACTAATATTAACTAATTTGTAGTGTTATAATTAACTTTTAATACTTTTAATAACTTTTCATCTTCTCTTTTTTTTTCTGATGAAATTTATTTTATCTAATTTTGTTTTTTGTTTTTTATAAAAACTATGTTGTATTAAATTTCAAAGTAATTTAAACTTTAAATCATAAATCTTATTTGATACACTAGCTTTGTAACCCGTCATAAATGACGGAAGCAAAATAAATCCTAGTTTCTTTTCTTCTTTCATTAGATTCTTTATTCCGAAATTACAGTACTTATGTTTATATCACTTTTTATTTATTTTTATTTATGTTTATATTGGCCTAACACTAATCTTTTTTTTTTATATAACAGAAAAAGAAGTACCATACCAACAAATTTGTATAAAATGTTTGTATTTTTGTGTGGTATACTCGTACTCACTTCCATTTAGTTATAATTCGTTAGTTGGGTTCCATTTAGTATAAATTATACCGTATTAGCGTTATTGTGGCTTCTGGGAGAGCAAATTTAAAAATGGTATCTTATTTTCATATAAATTTTGTCTTTTGTATAATGTATAGGGATCTTATTTTGCTATATGAATAAACTGTTATTATGGTATTGTGTTATTTTTAAAAAATATTCATAATTTATATATTCAAAATTTTGTATCTAAATTGGTAAAATTTACAAAAAATACAAAAACATTTTCATCAATAATTTTCAATTTAAAAAAAACAATGTTTTATTATCCGGCGTAGAAGTAGAGTTAATTATCCTACTCTACTTCTATCAAGTTCTATTGCTTGAACAGTGAACCTGAACAGTGAAGTGAAAAGTGAACACTTAACACTGAAAATAAAATAATATTTTTGGAATGGAGCATATAGAACATACAGAATACAGATACAGCAAATAATAAAAAAAAAAAACAAAAATAATTTTTTTTGAGTGAAGTGAGTTACGCACACAATAATGCCAAAAATAAAAGGTAGAAGCAATAAAGTAGTATAATGTATAATATTATACAATACAAATATGCTGATACACATGTGTATTATTATTATGTATAATTTTAAGTAATAAGAATAACCTTTGAGTGAATTATGTTTTTTTTTTGTGTTAAATGCTGTTTGCCTTTTGGTTATTATACCATATTAAACTATTGATTAAAATTCTATTAGTCCTTATTATTATAAATCAAAAAAATTGTTTGTCTTATTTATATTATTATTATTATTTATTATTTTTCCTTATTATTTGCGAAGAAGACTAACATTAAATTAAAAAGATATAGTTCATGCAATCAATTTTTCCTGCAAAGGTTCAGCATGGTAGACAGGGGTTAAAAAAAAGCACCAAAGCAATTTGTATATATATATGCATTTGTATACATATGCAATTTGTATATGTGTTGGAGCGTTCCGTCGAACTTACAAACATCCAGATAAATGCAGAATAATATATATATAATTGTGTTAATTCAAAATTTTAATAATTAAATTGTATTATATTTTGTAAACTGTTTGAACTAAATAGTAAATAAATAAATAAATAAATAAATATCTACAATGTTTTTCGATAATTTATTTATCCAAATTACTGGCTTATCAACCCATTACATGCGGAAACCTACTAAATTTAAAAACACTATTGCGTAACATTTCGAAGCCAATTCCGTTGTTCATCAAGAGACTCACCTTTGGTCCTTTACTTCTTGTTTTATCTGTAAATTATGTTAATTCAGCCGTTTTTAATCGTAAGCTTCAAATGTTATGAAAATCTTTAAAAATATTTCATCTAACCATGAAGCTATCCTTATCCATATGGTAATTATATTATTCGTACTTTGCAAGATGTTTGAAAAATTGGTTATGAAAAACCTAAGGCCGATTATAACAAGTAAGCAGTTAATACCTAACAGGGTGGCAGCGGTGGCTCAAAAATAATATAGGCAATCTGTTTTGTGGCGCCCTCTCTACTAATGAAAACAGATACGTAAAGAAAATAATTTTGCTCCATGAAATTGTTCTTAGCGAATGTAGGGTAAAAAAAATTAGAGTTTAAAAAAAACAAATGAATACATATAATTATTTATTATTAAAAATGGTATAATATTTAAAATGATATATATTTTTTTAAATTTTTTTTTTTTTTATTTAATTGTCCCCCTCGTTTTCCTGATTAGAATTCTTTTAACTTTGTTATTTTTATCTATGTAAATATATAATAACAATAATTAGAATTCATTTGTAAATAATATCTATAATTATAATTGACAAGCATTTAAGGTCCTGCGCAGTAGACACCTTTTTATTTTATTTCGATTCTCCTACTCCTTAATGAATTTCTAATATATATAATAATATAAGATTGTATATAAAACAAAAATGCGCACACAGTTGAAAATTTTGTACTCATATGATTTTATTATTCAGCAAATACATTATGCATAAGTGAGATATTATGAAAATAATAAACAAAAGTAAACAAATCAGTTATTATATTTTATATTATGTACTTGCGTATGAATCTATGTACATATGAAAAACAAAGAAACAAATTCATCTCAAATAAAAAATATAAAAAAGCAAAAACAAAAAAAATCAGTTGAATTGTTCATATGACTAGCAAATTCATTTTTATATAGTAGAGTTAGAGTACTTCATTTTGATATAGTAGGTCACTTGAATTCTTCATTTTTATCTTTTTAAGTAACTGTTTCTAAATTTTTGTTATTTGTAGTAATAATATAGTTTTTATTAAAATTATGTATTATGTAGGTACATTATGTATTATGTAGGTATATATATACATACCTCTTTAATAACCACACTTTTTATTTTTAGTAATTTTATCACTAAATGCTTCTTAGTATAGGGAATATATCGGAAACGAAGCAGTATATGAGGGACGTGTATTTATGGGTCCTAAATAAAACTTACTAACCACAAAACTTTTTATTAAACACGAGTGGTTTCTGCTATATCGTGCGAAGTCTATATCAGTACGTAAATTACTGTTTTCTTAAAAACTTTAAATTTGACTTCAACTTGAAATATAATTACTCAACAGGGGCCCCTAGTATAATGTATATTAGAATAGTTAACATACTGTAACTTACATTTTTACATAAATCACAACAGTTTAACTTTTCGCGCCTTTTGTTCGGCGAAATCAGAAACGCAATCTTCGACATCAATGTCTAGGACATCTCATCTTCAATTGATTGTGTTGCCAAGCCGACAAGTTCTCGTTCTTGAACCATTTTTGAGCGAAGATAAGTTTTAACTAATTTTTATTTCAAAAAAATTCTTTCACCACTTGCTACAGTAACAGGTAACGTTAAAAATATTCTTAAGGTGATACAAATTTTTGGATAAATATCGGTCAACTTCTTATTGACAAATAATATATAAAACATCTTTCGGCGACGAACTATGTTCAATGCGCTTAGAAATAGATTGAAGCTCATTGAGATATGTCTCATGATCGATATGTTTAGAGCCATCATGATTTAATGCAGACTCAAGCTTAGCACATGATGCATATAGGTGTTGTGTTGTTACGTTTTGTAGGCTATAAATGTCAAAAATGAATCTAAAAACTTACTCAAGATTTTGCATTTGCTCAAATCTATCACTGACGGAGTTAATAGCAGTATCAAGGACTGCCAAGTAAAAATTCACTTTAAATCGTTGCTGAGGGTTCTAGATGAAATAATCTTGCCATTCATATGAAAATTGTTTTTTTTTAATCGAATGCGAACTGGTTCTGATTCAAAATGTGTTGGATAGTCAATTTCTTTCGCAAGTTCAGAAGCATCTACTAATTATATTGGCAAATCCGATACACTCCTTAAATTCTCTAAAAACAATTTCGTATTCTGTAATTGTTGGATAGCAGAAATAAAAGTATAAAATATAATAGTATTGAAATTATGAAATTACTTATATTACTCTTTTAAACTTTTTTTTACTTATGTTACACTTTTAATTTTTTTTAAAATTGTGAAAAATGTTTTTAAATAAATTTCTTTTTGACAAAATCACAGTACCAGCCACTATAAATTTTTGCGAATAAATAATACTGTATAAATTTTCAGAAAATTTTAAATTCTGTGAAAAGTCATGGCCGCCTAAGAAATACTTACTCAATTTTAATTCAAAATTTGAATATTTTGTTTTTATATATAACTTTAAAAAAAGTAGTTTTATTTTCTCTCTCGAATTTTGGCGCCCTAACAGCTTAGCGGTCTACGCAACCGCCTAAGCTGCCTATATGGTAGAGCCACCCCTGCAGGCTGGCTTTAGAACTGAAAAATTGGTTATGAAAACCAAAGGCTGATTATAACAAGTAAACAGTTAATATACCTAATCAACAGTTTGGCTTTAGAAATCAACATTCAACAATACAGCAAGTGTACAAAACAGAGTAGTTGAAAAACAAATAATAACTTCAAATGTAAAAAATATTGTTCAGTGGCATTCACAGACATTATTATTAATCATTCGGTAAAGTGTGGCATGACGACCTACTATTTGTATGTTAAAAGATTATAGATTACACAAAATTACTATCAGCTAATGAAAGCATATAAAAATAAATTTATGTATCTTATTAATAGCAAAGGTACCCGACGTTGTTCGAATCAAACACAAATTGTATAGAATTTACTTTAATAAGGTTTGATTTGAAGAGTATCTAAGTGTAAATTTTCATTTCCGTAACACAATTTTGTTTTGGAAATATTCCTGATAGCAGCGACAAGTTCTATGGCACCGTTGTATGTAAATTTTAATGTCTGTGACACATTTGGCTTTCAAATCATTTTGATGGGTGATAGAAGTTGTACGGTAGCTACCCGAAACTGTACGGATTAAGACAAACCGTAAAATTCGTACTTGTTTATTTTTGATAGAGGATCTATATGTACAGATAAATTTTCTTTTCTGTAACACAATTTGTTCTTGCAATATTCCTGAAAGCTGCTAGCAGAACCCGTACCAGTACAAATTACAATAATTACCGGTAACAGTGGTATTTCTTTATTCTTTAAACAGTAAATTTGCATGTCTGGAACACAATTTGTTTTTGATATATTTTTGCTGGGTGCTAGGAGTTGTATCATTAATCAAAATTGTACCAGTAATCTTAAATTGTGGATTATACCAGTTTTAGAAAATTATACCAGTATCTTAAACTGTATTATTTGTAACAACAATTTTAAATTGAAGAAGTTTTTCAAGTTGTAGAAATTAATCTTAAATAATTGTAGAATTTAAACCAGTTGTAGAAGTTAGACCAGTAATCTTAAATTGCAGATGTAGCTCCACTTGTAGAATAATTTTCAATACACTTAAATAAGGTTTGATTTGAAGAGTATCTAAGTCTAAATGTTCATTTCCATTACATAATTGGTTTTGGAAATATTCCTAATAGCTGCGACGAGTTCTATAGCACCGTTCTATGTAAATTTTCATGTCTGTAACACATTTGGCTTTCAAATCACTTTGATGGGTGATAGAAGTTGCAACTACCCGAAACAGCCCGAATTTAAACTAACTGTAAATATCGTACTTGTTTATTTTTGATAGAGGATCTATATGTACAGATAAATTTTCTATTCTGTAACACAATTTGTTCTTGCAATATTCCTGAAAGCTGCTAGCAGAGCCCGTACCAGTACAAATTACAATAATTACCGGTAACAGTGGTCTTTCTTTATTCTTTAAACAGTACATTTGCATGTCTGGAACACAATTTGTTTTTGATATATTTTTGCTGGGTGCTAGGAGTTGTATGGCACCGACTTGAACCAGTCTAAATTTTCGAAATCGGTAATAGTGGTATTTCTTTATTTGTGTGAGAGTATCTATAGTATCTATAACAATTTTGGTTTTAAAAATATTCCTAACCGGGAGTTCTCTGACAGTTACCCGAATGACCCACACAAAATTTTGGAATTACTGTTACAGGCATTTATTGTCGAGAGAATATCTAAGTACCATTTTGCAGGTCCGTAATACCTTTAGTTTTTAAAATATTCCTAATAGGTACCGAGAGTTCTCTGACAGTTACCCGAATCATCCAAACAAAATTTTGGAAAACAGTAATAGGCATTCATTGTTGAGACAGTATCTGAGTACCATTTTGCGGGTCTGTAACACCTTTAGTTTTTAAAATAATCCTGATGGATATTGAGAGTATGACAGCTATACAAACTACTCATAATACCGATCCAAAAAATAGACATAAACAAAGCGGAGCATCTATCCAAGTTATGGCGTAAATATGATCACCATAAGTTTAGTGGTTTAAAAGTTATAGTAGTGGTCCCAAACAAAAGTGCTTAGAATTTTATATAAATATAGATAAATTTAATTAGAAATTATTATTAAAATTTCTATGGGATTTAATAAATAAAACAAAAAGCAACCAAATATAGCCAAAACTGTTAACGATTATTTCAAAGAACAATGAAATAACTACAAACAGCAATAAAAATCAGTTAATCCAGAAAGAAATCCAATTATTCTACCACTTTCAACTACTACAATTATAAACAAAATAATGTTTCTTTAGACTCCGCCTGGAACATTCAATATATCTCACGCATATATTATATTAGAGCATTCTACTATCAGAGATACTAAAACAAGTAGTATTCTGAGTTCCATCCGGCTCTACACCAATGATTTACCACAAATGGAAAATATAACTGTAGCAATATGTATTTTATATAACTGTAGCTGTAACTCCGTTGATGGCAGTAGGATTTAATATGTATATAGGCTACAAATAAATTGCAACGAGCAAGCGACAAGCTGTACCATCTGGACTAAGAAATAAAAAACTAAACTCAATGAGCTAAAATCTATAAGTGTAAATTTTATAAATAAAAAATTAGAAGTTCAAATATTGGTAAGTTTTAATGGGGTGAACATACCACAAGAAAACAACGTTATATAGCTGGGAATGGCATTAAATGTTAAACTTAGGTAGAAACAGAACGTCAAAAAGAAAAAAATTTGAGCTTGATAATACTTATAAGGCGTTTTCGCTTTTTAGTTCAGAGCATAGATCTGAGCGCCCCTCTGACTTAAATGAGCACGCTCTGAGCAGAGCATGAATAGATAAGCTCTGAGCGCTCAGATTTAATTAAAAAACACGATTTGAGTAATTTTTGTTTTAAAACATCCCTTTTTATCATTTAATACTCAAGCGCTCTACGTGCTCTGTTAATTTAATTCGAGCACATAGAGCAAGCTCTGAGTGCGCTATGGACGCATAAAAAAATACGGATTTCAAGCTCTGAACGCTCTGAGCAGAAAAAAAACACGAATCTGTTTTTGACAGTTCGTGCTCTGCTCTGAACTTAAAAACGTAAACGCCCGTAGAGAAATGTATTGTCTCCTAGGTCGATTGTTATATAATTAGATAATCAAACCGATATGGTTGTACGGCATACAAATATGGGTATGTGCCAAACAGACACATTTACTTTGTATACAAAAATTCCAAAATAAAGGCTTACGTAACATGGCAAATGTCCCTTGGTATGTTCGCAACAGTGACTTGTACAGAGGTCTAAAAATTCCTTGTATAGCAATTGAAATAAAAAGATATGCAGCAAAGCATTTGGCTCGTCTGAAAGGACATGTTAACGTTTAGGTCACTCAACTGCTGGAAAATCAAAATGGTAACGAAAGGTTTAAAATAACTAAGTTAAACTAAATTGCTTTCACTTTTTAAAATAATTTTAAAACTATTTGTGTTCATTGCTAAATAATTTGTATTTAGTTGTTTAGTATAGTTAGCAATACATGTAGAACTAAAATACATCCTGTTTTTTTTTTATACTAACCATATTTATTTAAATTCAAAAATTAGTATTTTTTCATCGATAACTAAAAAATGAAACATATACAAAATACAAATAGTTAAATTTAAAGCTTATAGCTATTCATAATCAAATATTTTCATTGAGTAGAAAAATCATTCAAATATAAAGAAGTTGAGTTTTTATAGCTATACTAACCGCCATGATATAATTGGAAAATTATATATATCACCTTACATGTCCATCATTTTTTATTTCCGTTTTTAATTTTTGTTTTTTTTTTTGTCCAAAGCAATATAAATTTTGTTTTGCTTTTTTTTTTTGCTAAAGAATTACTACATCATCGCTTCAACAGCTATACTCAAAATGAAATAAAAAAAAAAAAATCTTTTATATTAGATAGAATTTTCATTAAAGAATCACCTCATTGCAATACAAAATTTTCTTTTCATTATAAAAACATGAGTTCTGCAGTTGCATGTTTATTCTAAATTACAACAAATATACATATAACATGTATGTATATATATTCATATATGAATGAAATAACTAACCACAATCTAATTTCGAATTCAATAGAATAACCTATAAACAAAATAAATTTCTACATAATATGAGTTTAAGTGTATCTTTGGTACTCTATGTGGAATGAATTGACCATTCATACGTATTAAAATATACATATATAACTACATATATATATATATATATATAGAAAATAGAAATAAAATTGATAACTAACTAAAGGATTTTTCAGGAAGACTAGGTGCTCTTTCGAGATTTTATGAGATTTAAAAAAATATGTATGGAAAATGAATTTCAAAAAAAAAAAAAAAACAACAAAAAAATAAAAACAAAAAATTTATTTCGTTTTTCAATCGAAATGAAGTTTTTTATCTTGGTTGTGTATCTTGTTAAGGTTCATGAACTTTTTCATAAAAGTCTAAGTAGGTAACTGAGTTAAATTAGCTCTTTATATACCAATGATATTATATATGTACTTATAGGTGTATATTGTATTAAAAAACAAATCTGTTAAAACTGAATTTTTAAAAATAGTTTAAAGCAAAATTAAAATTTGATGCATTTAGAAAATAATAATTTAAGTAAGAAACAAAAATATGAGAATCTTAAATAGAAAAATATTATTATTAAAATCGAATTAAAACCTACCTGGGGATACAATAAATCTAAAAAAAAACGGTTGTATGATAAATCGCCAAAAACTGAAAATGGAAAATGACCCAAAATATTTTTTGAGTAAGTTTTTATTATGAAAAAACCCTAAAAAAAAAAATTTAAAATCGCCCAAACAATTTTAGGTTCTTTTATATTATACAAAATAGACTAAAAAAAATACAAGATCATCCATTTTAAAAACCGTTATTTATTTAATAATAACCTTTGTTAAGTAGTTATAATTTGCATGGTTTCATGTATTGCTTAGCGACAAATGGCGGCAAATATGTATTCATGAAAATTGGAATTTACAGTCGGTTACAAAGTCGAAGTTATACATATCAAAAGTACATATTCTGGAAAAATGGTAAAAACCTGATTTTTATATTAACTCTGAAATCTATCATATTTTATGATAATCCATCTTATACATATGTTCTGGAAAATGCATATAATTTTGAATTTGTAACCAATTATAAGTTCTTCCGAATCAAGAATGTATTATAAAATTTATATTACATTTGATATGATATAATTGCGGTTGACTTTTGTAGTCCACCCGAACATTTTTTTAACTTCAGGCTGATCTTACTCAACTTACCTATTAAATCATATGTTAATGCAAATATATAGTTTGAAATTGTGTTTTTGGAGAGCAGCGAAAAAGAAGCAAACCAATTCACAAAATTGAAAAAAAATAATATTTTATTTATTTATTTATTTATTTAACAGTGACCTACAAATCAATCTGCAGGCCAAACTACTGTTAATTTTATTTATTTTTAAACTTATATTTCAATATCGAAAGTCTTAAAATCATTATTTTTTTCACATAATTAAAGAAAGTTTAATTTCCTTAAAAAAAAAAAAAAAATCATCGAAAAGCTATACAGCGATCAGTGCTTCAAAAGTTATGAGCTGTGTAGTATCTTTTCTTATCAGCTTAACATCTGATAGGGTTAAAACAAGTCACAAATGTTAACCTGATGGATGTTAAGGAGACTTAAATTTTGAAATTTTCTTCATGGGTGCTGATATGTCAGCTATCCATACTAGTCAAAATTTCGAAAAACAAGTCACAAATGTTAACCTGATGGATGCTAAGGAGACTTACATTTTGAAATTTTCTTCATGAGTGCCGAGAGTTATATGTCAGCTATCCATACTAGTCAGAATTTCGGAAAACGGAAAAAGATTTGATAGTTTATTTTTCAGAAAGTAGTTGAGCTTCAAGCCTTTTATACCTTTGACTTTGAAAATATTTGTCATCTCTTTTAGGACTTGTATGTCACATACTCGAACCAGCTAGAATCATGGAAAACGATAAACATATTTATTTATTTTCAGGTCTGTAACATTTTTGATTTTTGAAATATGCTTGCAGTGTGCCAGGAAATGTATGTATCGCAACTAGTCCCAATTTAACAGAACGGAAAATTACATTTTTGGTTATTTTTGATATAGTGCCAGAATAAAATTTTCGTTATTTTTGTTAGATGAAAATACATGGATAAGATTAGATTAAAATTAATAAACAATAGTGGACAATTATTTTCCAAACGATAATACAAAATTTTTTTACGGGATTAAGAGTAAAAATTGCAGACAATAATGACAATAATTTCGAATTTATTTCAATATAATTTACACACATTGTATGTCTTATACCCTCAGTACCATAAGAATTAACAACGACAGCAAAATTAAAAAATAAAACAACGAAAGGTAGAAAAAGAAATAAAATTTATGTGTCAAGAAACGTGCAAGAATAAAAGCAATTTTCAAACCATATTTTTTATGTTAAATTTTTCATTCCTACTTTTTGAATTTTGGTAATATTTATTCATATTAAATCAAATTAATATTAAATTTCACTATATTAATATATAAATTTTATTAATAATCAATAATAATTTTATTTTTTATATTTTTTAATCGGCTTTTTATTATTATTTTTAGTGATAATTTTAATTTAATAATTTAATTGTTGTCAGGTTTCCGTTCACTAATATTTTTTTAATATTTGATTGCAAATATAATGTTTGTGACATAAAATTTTATATAAAACCACAACTGTGCAATTGCACAGGGGTCCACTAGTTATTATGTGTAAGCTACCAATACATTTTTTTTCATTTAAAATTATAATTGTTCAAATTTATTTATTTATTGATTACAAAAAATATATTAATAATTAAATTAATAATTAATTAAAACATTTAATAACTTACATACCCAGAAACATAAAAAATAAGAGCAACAGCAAAATTAAAAAATAAAATAACGAAGCGTAAAAAAAAAATAAAATTTAAATGTCAAGAGATGTGCAAGAATAAAAACAATTTTCAAGCCATATTTTTTATGTTAAATTTTTCATTCCTACTTTTTTAAGTTTGGTAATATTTATTCATATTAAATCAAATAAATACTAAATTTCACTATATTAATATATAAATTTTATTAATAATCAATAATAATGTTTGTGACATAAAATTTTATATAAAACCACAACTGTGCAATTGCACAGGGGTTCACTAGTTATTCTGTGTAAGCTACCAATACATTTTTTTTTCATTTAAAATTATAATTGTTCAAATTTATTTATTTATTGATTACAAAAAATATATTAATAATTAAATTAATAATTAATTAAAACATTTAATAACTTACATACCCAGAAACATAAAAAATAAGAGCAACAGCAAAATTAAAAAATAAAATAACGAAGCGTAAAAAAAAAATAAAATTTAAATGTCAAGAGATGTGCAAGAATAAAAACAATTTTCAAGCCATATTTTTTATGTTAAATTTTTCATTCCTACTTTTTTAAGTTTGGTAATATTTATTCATATTAAATCAAATAAATACTAAATTTCACTATATTAATATATAAATTTGATTAATAATCAATAATAATGTTTGTGACATAAAATTTTATATAAAACCACAACTGTGCAATTGCACAGGGGTCCACTAGTTATTATGTGTAAGCTACCAATACATTTTTTTTCATTTAAAATTATAATTGTTCAAATTTATTTATTTATTGATTACAAAAAATATATTAATAATTCAATTAATAATTAATTAAAACATTTAATAACTTACATACCCAGAAACATAAAAAATAAGAGCAACAGCAAAATTGAAAAATAAAATAACGAAGCGTAAAAAAAAAATAAAATTTAAATGTCAAGAGATGTGCAAGAATAAAAACAATTTTCAAGCCATATTTTTTATGTTAAATTTTTCATTCCTACTTTTTTAAGTTTGGTAATATTTATTCATATTAAATCAAATAAATACTAAATTTCACTATATTAATATATAAATTTTATTAATAATCAATAATAATGTTTGTGACATAAAATTTTATATAAAACCACAACTGTGCAATTGCACAGGGGTTCACTAGTTATTCTGTGTAAGCTACCAATACATTTTTTTTTCATTTAAAATTATAATTGTTCAAATTTATTTATTTATTGATTACAAAAAATATATTAATAATTAAATTAATAATTAATTAAAACATTTAATTACTTACATACCCAGAAACATAAGAAATAACAACAACAGCAAAATTAAAAAATAAAATAACGAAGCGTAAAAAAAAATAAAATTTAAATGTCAAGAAATGTGCAAGAATAAAAACAATTTTCAAGCCATATATATTTTTTACATTCAATTTTTCATTCCTACTTTTTGAAGTTTGGTAATATTTATTCATATTAAATCAAATAAATACTAAATTTCACTATATTAATATATAAATTTTATTAATAATCTATTATTGTTGTAATATATCTATTGTTATAATATATCTAATTATTGTTGATATAAAATTTTATATAAAACCACAACTGTGCAATTGCACAGGGGTTCACTAGTTATTATATATAAACTACCAATACATTTTTTTTCATTAAAAATTATAATTGTTCAAATTTATTTATTTTTTTATTTATTACAAAAAATAATATTTATTAAGTAAATTAATAATTAATTAAAGCCTTTAATTGAAAACACCTTATAAAAGGTTACTAAATAATGTTGTACAGGTGTGATATTTTGGAAGATTATCTTAATAACAAAATTTTAACTATACATCCTACATCCTATGTAAAAAATTATAATTAACAAAAATTTATGATGGTTCATGTAGATATGTACATAACTATACTTGCATGTGTATAAAATATTAATTTTTGGGAAAAAATTTTACATAATCTCAAAAAAAATATAATTTTTATTTTCTTATATCCTTATTAGATACCTAATTGGAACTAAGCTTCAATTTTATTGATTGGTTGTAATCCTTAAACCTATAATAAAGGTGTTTATTACTTTAGGAAAATATGGAAGATAATTAATTGAATTGAAAACATTTTTTTTTCTTAACTAAATATAATTTATTAGACAAACTGAGGTAAAAGTGTGTGTGTAGAATATAGAGTGTAGAATCAAGTAGGTGAAAATTATTTACAAAATTTTTATTGATCGTAGCTATATGGGTTTTAGTTTTTGTTATTGTGAAAATGATTGAACGTTTTTTGATTTTATCGTTTTTATCTATTTTGAGAATTTATCAAATATGTGATGGGTGGAAATAAATTGATTAATTACTAATTATTGAGAGTATTATTATGTAGGTAACATGTTTTATTTTTATGTACCTATTTTGTTTCAGGAATATTAAATTTTTAATTTAATGATAAAATTCATATTTAAGGTATGATGACAGAAGGTAATAAGAAAGATAACCTATGAGAATATAAAAAAGAATTCTACCGGTTACTTGGGCTTAATTCAGAGTTACTAGTACAAAATAAATTTATGATATATGAGCAGATATTCAAAATTTGTGTGGACGTACGTCGATGTTTAATTATGAAGCAATCAAAAGCAATATCACAATGCTAATTCCTCATGGCATGATGTATGTAAAGATTTTCAAGAGTAGCGATGGCTAACTCGAAAATGACAGCCAGTTCTTGAATCAACGAGCTGGTTTAAAGGTCTTGTTTGTGTCTTATTACAATATTAAAATAATAATATCACAATGAAAATAAGTTATTTCTAGGATCGGAAAGTTAAAACGATTTTGTTAATTGTTTTCATTCCGCAATATCATCTCTTTTTTTCTTTCGTTTATCCTTTCCTGTTTAATATATCATATATCATGACTGCATATATATTAGCAATTCAATTTGAATTCCTTTTTTTTTATAAACAGTCGCGCGCTGGGATAGAACCTTTAATACTTACGTACGCTTGGCTGGGATAGAGAAGTAAAAGGAAGAAGGAAAGTGTGGTACAAATTAACAGTGTTAGCAAAAAACGGTTGATGTTTGACTTGAACCTATGCAGATAACTCTACATAAGCACTCTACATGAGCTTACATGTATAGCTCTTCTGGTATTATTTTTGAATAAATAAATAAATAAAAACTATACAACTAGCTGTTCTGTTATTATTTGATTATGGAAACACGTTGCGGGGGATGTGATTCCACATTCGCGACGCTCGGCTTATAAATGAATCCTCATAACAATTTTTTTGCCATCGTGGGATTTCCACTGTGTAGGGATGGGCATTTGCCGCTCCTCTTGTGTCGCGTTGGAACTGTTTTAGAGGAGGTAGTAGGGATTTGATTTATACTGAACAAGTGTTCACACTTTCGAGGTATTTATAAAACAGAGAAAGTGCTCCTACTGTGCGACGATGCCCAAGAGAAATTAAGTTACATTTGGGTCGTTATGAGACGTATGGCGTGATATTGAACGCGGTGAAGGTAGTCTAAAGCTGAAAAGGGACCGCCAGCTCAAATGTAATAATTGTATTACATCTTTTGGTCGTATAAATGTTTTATAGATATTAAGGAGTTCCAAAGGTGAGCAGAGAGCTTTACAACGACCTAAATAGCCTAAACATTTTATTAGGTTAGGTCGCAAATCTGTTAATTTATGACTTGTGTGAAAGTATAATCTTTAAATAAATTTTAGATACACGCCATTTAGATTGCATTCAAGGTGGATGCATATTGAATTGTTAATATGCAGTCATTATATATTACACCTGATGGTAGGGTCAATGGACAACAATGGATAGCTCGTTGTAATATATCATTTACACCATTTCAGAATTTCAGAATTTGATTCTATATGAATAAGTCATTTTGCATTGATTATTATGAAGTATAAAGGTTATTTTCAACCACATCCCATAATTGTAAAATGCAACAAAATAAAACAATTATAATTTTAATTAATTATAAAACTGAAAATATTAAAAAACTTTATGCAAACTTGGAACAAGCAAATAAAAATAAGCTATCGTCAAAAAAATTAAATTTAATTTAATTTAATTAAACAGTGGACCTGCAGATAAATCTGCAGGTCCACTTGAGGTCCTTTTCCCTTTCGGGATGTGGGCCTTTTTAACAAAAAATTAAAATTCTTACAATTCATTATCTGATCTTATATCTAGCTGATGTACTACAGAAAAATTAAATAAAAGAATAAACTATAAATATAAGAAAAATTAAGGTTAAATTTCATTTTGTACTTAGGTCTAATTTACGTACTAATTAACATTACATTACTAACTCTATTTTAATAAAAACAAAAAAAAAAATGAACTAAATACATTTCATTTGAGCATTTACATTTCATTTGATTTGTAAATTAAGAGAATTCCATGTAAGTGTAAATCTAAAAAAGACTAAAAGCAAATATTAATTTATACAATTATAAAAAACTTTAATTAACAAAAACAAAAAAAGAAGAAAAAAACAAAAAAAAGTTATTCTTTTTATTCCTGCTTTTATCCAGGCCACTGAGCCTAGATGTGCAGTGGATTCTATACAGTAACGGTGTTTTTGATTGGTTAACTTGTTTTGAATTGAGGATTGGCTGAACGGTGGCGTGCTATATTTGTTCCCAGATGTTGTGGTGGGTAAGGAGTGATTTAATTAGGGATATATGGGATGAATTTGAAAATTGTAGGGCTTTTAATGGCGTAAAGGTGTATTGGGACGTGATTGGACGGGACAATGAATACATGTCGGTGGTGGTGATCTGGTGTAAAGGTGTTTGTGGGTTGGAAGGGTGTATCCTAGGCGTACCCGTGTGAGTTTTACACCTAGGACACGGGATTTAAATTTAATTGGACCTGGGATATTAGCATTATTTTTGTGAGATCTGGCAAACCGATTGGAAGAATTCCAGGTTGTTTGGCGGATGTGCGCCGCGTATATAGCAATGGTCCTTTTAGCATGGGCATAAGACATTATTGAACCCCTTGTAAGGGGGCTTTTGGCCGCTATATTTGCCTCAAGATCTGCTTTTGTGTTGCCATCTATGCCTACGTGGCCTGGAATTCAAACCAATCGTAGTTTGCCATTGTTTCTGGCTAAGGAATTTCTAATATATGTTGACATGTATTCATTGTTGTATGGATTTTTGATTGACTTGATTGAGCTGAGGCTATCAGTTAGTATTGTATAATTTTGATATTGGGTTTCGGTAGCTTGGATTGCTCTGTATATGGCGGTAAGCTCAGCTATGAGAATAGAGCATTCCTCCGGCAGTGATTCCGCCTTCCAGAGTGAATTGTTTTTGACTATCGCCCAGGCTACGCCTTGGGGTCCCTTTGATCCATCGGTGAATATTTTGGAATGTGTGGGGAGTGATTCTTTTAATTGGATGTACAGTTGTCTGTACTTTTCAGAAGTTGTATTTTGTTTGGGATATTGGGCTAGGTTATCGTGTATGTATGATTTCCAGTTCGTCCATAGGTGCTCTGGCCTGTAGGGCTTAGGAGACTCATACAGGTCGAGCCCCAATGGATCAACAAGAGGGATCATTTTATTTATTAAAGGTGTTTTGTGTGGAAGGGAATCGTATTTTAGGAAATTAGTATATATTTTATGTAGAGGATGTTGTGGATCAAAGTTGACCCTGGCTATTAGTCTTGACGACAAGACATCCTTCTCTCCTCTATGGACGGGAAGTTTGCCTCCACTCTCAGAACTTCTATAGCTGTGTTTGGGAGGGCGCCCAGGGCAATCCGAGCCGCCTGATTGATGGCAACCTGCAACTTTTGAATGTTGCCTTTGGTTGTGTAGCCATACAATGTGAGACCGTAGTCGATTTTGCCATATTGAAAAAAAATTAAATTCTGTCTCTTTATTTTGGGCTTAATAACCACCTGAATTTTATCAACATTTTTAAGCTCAGTTTAATTTTAGAGAAAAATATTTCGTTATTCTAGTATGTACCAAATTGAGTCAAAGATGTAGAATGAAAAAAAAACTTTATTACAATTAGAAAAATGGCAATTTTTTTTGTTTTATTTGCAGGTAAACTTTTTAAAAAAAAAGCCTAACAGGCCGACGTTGAAGAGTGTTTTCGAAGATATTTTTACCCACTGGAAACAACCACTTTCATAATAGGTTTTTACTAAATCAATCATTTATTTTTCTCTAATTGTTTAGTTTTTTTTTTTCTATTTTTTTTTTTTTTTTTTTTTTTTTTTTTTGAAAATAAAAGGCGTGACTTGTTCCGCGATCAATTACGAATAATTTAGCTACAGGTAAAAAGGTACAAAGGTCCTTACTATTTATAATAAGTTCAAAAACCTTTATTAGTTTACTGTATTTTCATTTTTTATTATTAATCAGTAAACCTGTCTTGAGATTTATATGACGATGAAGATTAAGGCATGCACTATTTACCTATTGTGATATTATTGAAATTATTTTGAGATATTTGTTAATATTATTGAGAACATAATTTACTCTATAATATTCGCAATGCTTTGTAAAAACTTTTTTTTTAAATTTTTAATATTTTAAAAGTCAATTTGCAAAAGTCTCTCAAGTGTATGGCATATACAAATAAAAAAATTACGTCGTGTATTGTGTCATAGCATTTGCAGGGATGAGTGTATATCAACACTTTACGCAATTCATATTATATTCAATGAATGTTATTTCTCGTTTTGATATTAATCGTCATAAATTTGATAGGATCTTAGATATAATTGGTAAAATAATTTAAAGAACCCGTCTGTCATATACCTAAGATATAATGGTAAAAACGGGTTTTTATTTCTCTTTGCCAAGACTTCAGTATACTTTGGAATATGTTGCCACGTACCAATTAGGTTAACAATTTCACATTAAAGCAATTCAGTTAAAAATTTTAATTATCTAACTATACATTTTTTGTATATTGATTTTTAATTAGTTTCAGGGTCTAGTTCAATGTGTTAAATGTGCTGGTTCCCACTCAACAATTTATTGTAAAAAAAGAATGAATATTAAGCTTAAATGTGTTAACTGCCTTGAGGCACACCCAGCGAGTTATTATGGTTGCCATGTCACAAAAAGTTGCCAAAAGAAAGAAATTACTACAAAATGCTTCAAAACAGACGCAGAACATAGAAAAGAAATACAAAATCTAGGCAATTTTAAACACAAAGACAGACTTGCATAGAAACTCCAAAAATAACTAAAACTTTTACGTCGAAGAAAGCCGTAGAAGGCTTATCATATTCACTGGTAATAAAAAACAGCCTAAGTCAAAAAAGAAACCCCAAAGAACAAAATAAAGCTTCAACAGAAAAGTTGGGACTGAAAATACTATTATGCAGATGGTTGCAGATTTTGATGAAAACACTGAACGAAATCTCATCAAGACTATGCACATTTCAATACAAACATAATGAAAAATACAAGTATATACCAAAAAATAAATCCGCAGAGCATGGATAAGAACAAACTTCGTATAGTCACATGGAATGCCAATGGCATTATGACCAAGAAAAATAATTTGGAAATTCTATTGAGAACACAAAATATTGATGTGTATCTGCTGACAGATGACAGATATAACAGATAAATCATCGCATCAAATAAATGACTATACATGCTACAGTGCAAACCATCCGCAAACCTAGAGTAAAAACCAAGTAAAAACCAAGTAAAAACCAAACCGGAAACTACATTCTAAAACTTTTTTCAAACCTATTATTCACCGATCAAATCAAATAATCAAGAAGACTAGATCCAATATCAGAACATATTTTGTTAATGTTCTGATATTGGATCTAGTCTTAAGTCAATGTTCTGATATTCATGTCATTTTTCAATTAATAAGAGTCATGTCATTTAATAAGAATATATGCTCAAAATTGGTAGATCATAGACAGCTGCAGATTCTAATTAGAAGAAGATGAATCCTCTTCTCATGTTCCATTTGTTGAGCCACAGCTCGCAAAAAACATAAATATTTCTATGAATTCATGTATCATCATCAAAGTATAGTGTTCATCAAGGACATAGACCAGTAGTTCTAAAATGATCAACGGGGAAGTATAATAGATTTTAAGAGATTGCATTTACATGGAACGCCCTAAAAATTAGTTTATTTGTTTAATTTATTTAGATTTATAAATTTTATTTTTTAACACAAAGAAAAATAGTAGTTTCTGGCATAGAAAATAATTTACATCTTTGTTTGCCAATTGCTTTTAGTTTTTTTTCCTTACTTTTCGTGGGAACTTCTATTTAACACATCCATTGTACTCTATTGGTATTTTCTGTTTTCGCTTGTTCCAACGTTATGTTTCCTTTTTCTAGCTCTAGTTTTATGTCTTGCACATGCAAGGTGTTCCTGTAGTAGGTGTACAAACTACAATATCTCCATGACGGCGACACCAATTATCATTAAATAAATGTAAAAATGTGCTCCAGACCGTTATTTTTCTAGAATATGTAACAGAACATATATATAAGTTACGTGAACTCCTATAAATATGCAATAATAAACGATATTATTGTTATACTAATAATATTGTTTATTATAATAATGCATGTAACAGTCATTATCGCCACATATCGGACGAAAGGGGAAGCAATATAATAAATTAAAAGATTATAATAATATGCAAAGAATCCACTATCGTGCCTGTAAACTTAAAAGCCAAGTTTTTTAGTGATATCCGGAATAGCGTTGGGGAAAACCAAAAGTTATAAAAGAGATATTCGAAGTAAAACTTCCCTCCTTCTTTTTCGTGACGTATTACTGATGTGGTCATAGTGGCATAGTTATTGTAAGTCCATTAATATATTAAAAAGTGTAAATTAAATAATAAATTAAATAAGAAGTGCATATTTAAAATAAATAAAAATAAAACTTTACTTATTTATCGAATAGATCAACAGATATAACGGTTTTTATACAAAAACATCAACAACGATACTTTCAAATGTGTGGTGCATATTATCCTTTTCGTCTTTAAAGGATAATATGCACCACTATATGGTCTTTAGGTCCTATACGCAGATACAACTTCCCCCTCAGAATCCCCTAGAATTGCATGTAGATATATTGAAATTTGAATAAATTAAAATTGATATTGTAATAAAAAATTTAAACAGAGTAAAATTTGGCTCACCCCGATATCTTGAAAAAAAAAATCTCAAACTAACAAAAATCTCGAAAAAAATAAACCACGAAAAACAAAGTCTCGAATGAAGAAAATCTTGAAAAAAAATCTCGAATAAAAAAGTCTCGAATTAACTAAAATCTCAAAAATAAAAATTTCGAATAAAAAATATTGGGTATACATACAAAAAACTATCTTAACTGAATTTTTTGAAATTTTTTCAAAAAGGCACGTCATGACGTCGAATCAAGTCGAAATAATTATGGTAGATATTCTGGAAAAATGGATATATCCGCTTTTTTGCATCCAACAGCGGCTACGCATAAAAATAATTAAGATAAATATTCTGGAAATAAAGAATATCCTTATTTTGATTCCCACACTAAAGTCTTTTCTGATCTAGCATATACACTTGCATAAGTATTCTAGTGAAAGAAGTACCCTGTTATATTTTGATTTGCTTATTTTGAATCCTACTCTTTAATTCCCTCTAATTATTTTTATATTTAACTTTTAAACAATTACTTTTTCCAATATATTTTCTTTTCAATTTGCTTATATTATAATTGATAAACGATTTTATTATGTAAATAAATGTTATTAAAAAATCTCGAATTCGAGATTTGAAATTCGTGATTTTTTTTTTCAATATATTTTTTTCAAGAATTTTGCTTTCCAGTTTTTTTTTGTTCGATAATTTTCTTTCGAGATTTTTTTTTTTTTCCAGATAATGGGGTGATCCCCATAAATTTATATAATAATTATTATTGATAATCTAATTTAATTTTTACTTCCAAAATATCGAGACTTTCATAATAAAAAATATAAAAAAATTACAGAATATACAACTTTTATTATATTTGCCTTAATTAACTTGCCTTGGACTTTATATGTTTGTTTCAATTTGCTTCAATTTAACAAAATACCCATTTCAATAACCATTTAACCAAAGTATATCCATAAAAAGAGTATGAACTCATGTATGTATTCATTTGTTTGCACACAAATTCATAATATGCAAATTTGATAAACATTGTCAGAAATAGACGATAATAAGTATTTTACGTGTAAGAAAAAGAAAAAATATAGTAAACAAAAGAGATTAACAAAAAAAGTTGGTTGAAATTAAATAAATAAAGTTTATAATTTTGAAAAAAATTTTGGACAAAAATTTCGTTGAAATATTTAACAATATTATTTTCTAAATTATTATTTTCTAACTATGCATAAGATTTTTAGGAGACCTAACTAAATCAGCGTTATCATATTCTTTAAGTTCTGTGATTTGTGAATAGATGTTGTCCTCAGAATTATTTTATAATCGTATACCAATATAATAAATATTTAGGTTTACTAATATAATTAATAAAAAATAATAATGTTTGTAACTCCAAATTATTACTGACAAAAATATTAATAATATTTTATATTATTGTAATGTAATTATAATATAATATTTTTAATAGGTATATACGAAAATAATAATGTTTAAAACGAAAATATTAAAATTATAAAAGATCAGAATTAATCATCGTATAAGGGAACAAACTAAATTAGAACTAACATTTTTTGCCAGCCTGCCTCATATAAATAATGGGAGGAAACGTAAGCAAATTCAAAGGAGAATAATGAGAACGCAAAATTATTTTACAGTATAAAGCAAAAGGCAAACATCTGTTTTGTACCTTTTCTCTCTCATAATAAATTTGGTATACGATAAGTAAATGTAAATTTTACCTCTTTTAACTAATGATATTTTGCTCGGTTTGATATTTCTTAAAAATTAGGTTGTCGTAAAATGGGAGTGTATATTCTTGTTAATATAGATTATAGATATTCTTTGCATTCAACTAAGGTGAAATTTACATATGTGTGTCTACTAATAATGGAATATGGATATTTGATAAAGTTAAAATTTGGTTTCTCTTTAAATTCACTATATTTATTGACATTTGTATGGTGTAAAGAAGCAAAAAAAAAAAACAAAAAAGGAATACAAAATAAATATGTGCAATACAAATCATTATCATTATATTTCAATCATTTTCTATTATTATTCAATTTCAATTATTTTCAATCATAATAATGAAAATATTTTTTTTGTGTTTTTAATTTGGTTTCTTTTATTAATCTCTTTCTTTTATTATTTCTCTTTCTCTCACTAAGCATATGTAAATGTACGTACATGTGTTATATAGGACTTGCATTTGTTACATACATAATCATATGGCTTAGTTTAATTGAAAATAAAATTCAAACATTATTTATGGAAGAAAAGAAAATTTGAACCTATCAGTTATCTATCACTCAGTTAGAAATTACTCTTCTCGAATGTAAAAAAAGTTTAATTTCGATTTATGCATGCATATATTATACTTTTATATGCCAATTTATGCTTAGGCAGCGTTTACACGTCGGAGAAAATCTAATTTTATCCAAGATAAAGTCGGATGAGTGTTTACATTTCAGACTTTTTCTCAGATTTTATCTACGATTTTAAGTCAAATATTTTTAATATAAAATATAATTACACATTTGAAGTATGAGCAATAATAACCAAATTGCGTAAGAGTGAATTTTAGTTCCATTTGATTATAATATGTGTTCTTTGAAAATATATTATTTTTCATTAAAAAAATATTTTCACTAAAAAGTCGAAAATAAAATAAGGAAAAAAAATTTTTTTTTAGAAATATTTGCCTTCAATTTAAGTGTACTAAAACTACAAAAATAAACTTTAGAATCGCAGCTTGATATAATGTTTTCATAGCAAGTTATGGTTATAATTACGGAATAAGCAAATTAGCAAAATTTTTTTTTTCCTTATTTTTTTGTAATATAAATTTATATTATAGTGGTAATATAATTTTGTGTCGCGACATAAATTAATTGCATGACATTATTACGAGTATTTAATAAAATATAAATTTCCGTAAAACTAAATAACCTTGAAATTTAATATGATAACCTTATGACATCCTTTTATTTAGCACTTTTTTTTATTTTTTTTTATTTTATTTCCACTAACTGTTTAATTTGAAGATCACAATAAAAAAAAGGATATTCAACAGGATTGAATATTTTATTATAAAAAAAAAAAATAGAAGTAAAAAATTTTTAATGATTCGATTTTATGAAATTTATATTATTATTGTGTCCTTTTAAGGGTCCTTTTATTTATAAAGTTTTATTCAAGGTTATTTATAGTAGTTATATTTTTGCTCAAAATGCCTTTAACAGTTTTGGTATTTTTCAATCTGTATAGTCATTTAAATAACAAAAAAAACATTGAAAAATATTTTAATTGTATCTATATGTAAAATTAAGGACCAAATATATATATATATATATATATATAATATAATATATATACATATTATAATGAAAATAAGCCTACGGACATCATTGCTGATTAAAGGAAGCTTACAATTTTCTTCTTTTCTTCTGCCCTTCTGTTTAGTTTTTTTTTGATATTGTTTGTTTTGGTTTCTTTATTTTGGTGTATTTTTGTTATTATTGATAAGAAAAAATACAAAAACAAAAAATAGAATAAAAAAATTATTTCTAAAGGATTTTTTTTTTTTTTTTTTTTTTTTTTGAGGATTTAAAGTATCAAAAAGTGATCCGTTTGTTAGCATTTGTTTTTAGTTTATTATTTTTTTTTCTGTTTTTGGGAAATTTTTATTTTTCTAGAAACCAGATTTTCTTCGAAATTGAAAAACAAAAAAATTATTTCGAAGAAAATTGTTTAGTTTACAAATTTTGTTGGATGAAAATAAGAATAATAAACCAGAAATATAAATTTTACTTGCGGTGATTTCGAATTTTATTGTTGGAATTTTATTTGAATTTTTTTGGTATTTTTCTGATCCTTATTCGTAGTAAAAAAAATAGGTAATTTCTTTTTTGCCCAAAATATCTTCTTAGAAAAGGATAATTTTTTTTTTGTATGAAAATCAATGGGTTTAAATTATTATTTTTTGAATTTGGAATTTTCTTTAAAATATTATTTCGAGAATTTATTTTGATAATTAAACTGAAATTTTTTTTTGATTGAATATTTTAAGTATTTTGAAGGCCATACATAACGGTAGAATTTTTAGATCCAAGGAATGGAGTGGATTTAACTGTAAAATATATGGAAAATGTTGACTTTTAAAGAGCAATAAAGTAAGAGATTGACCTGGAGAAATTACAATTAATTTTAAGAAAATATGAGTTATATTTAAACCCAGTAAATTAATGGCTCAAGGGTGCAAGAGTAAATTTTGTGTTTTATTTTAATTTATATTTTACCAGTTGTATTTGGTCCGCTTTGTTGCCCCCTTCAAAAACAGTTGTTTTAATGGCTTTGTCAGTTTTATTTTTGATATTTATTTATCTGGTGAATTTTGCTTTGCTCTGCTATTCTGGCTTAGATAGCTGCCATATAACTCTTAGCACTTCCCAGTATGAAATAAAGAATATTTCAAAACCCAAAGGTGTTACAGACCTGAAAATGGAGATTTAAGGACTTTTTAAAAGATAAACAAACATATCTTTTAGCGTTTTCCGAAAACTTGTAGTGGTAGCTGTCATACATAACTCCTAAAACCCGCTAAGGTTTTTTGGTTTTGTTCAAAAGCTTAAATTCAAGTAAACTAACAATGTTCAATTTACATTGTGCAATTTTTATTGAAACTTATTCATTTTAATATGGTGAGTATTTCAAAGGGTCGTTTTACGATAATTCTGGTGTGTTCACGAATAAATCAAAGGGTTTTGCAACGCTTGAGCTGGCCACATACAGTTGTCCATGTGAGAAATTTGTAAATTTAACTTGAATCGATTAACAAATTTTACAATTTCTGTTTAGTATCGAGATGAGGGAAGTTATTTCAATAAAATGTTGGCCAAGTTGGTAACCAAATTGGATCATCATATTATTGGGAACTATATTTACTAGAACACGGTTTATTACCAATCATTTTCAGATGATGAGAGTCAACATACCTTCTTTTCAAATACTGGAAGTGGTACATTTGTCCCGAGATCTCTTCCGATTTGTTCCGAAATATCGGCATTTGTATAAAAATAACATAAAACAATTTAGTAAAAGAAAGCAAAATTATGCATTTTTGTTTTTTAATTTAAGAAATTTACTACAAACGGTGAAAAGTAAAATATAAATAAATATCGTTTGGTTGATTGATTATAATACGTACAAACACTTGCAAATTTTCAGCAATGTATTATAAACTTCAAATTTATTTGTTACAAATTACGAATAAATTTAAGAGAAAAAAATATATCACACTCCGGGTAGTGCAGTATGTAGAACGTCTGCATTTGAAAGATCTCAGGCTCAAATTGCCTATGAAAATCAAATAGTTTATTGGTCCCAGTCCAGTACCGTGTGTTATTGGAATACGATAAATCATAATAATAAATAAAAGGTCCACATCTCGAGAGGGAAAAGGGTCTTTAAGTTTAACTGCATATCAATATACAGGTAAACTGATATATAAATAAAAATTCTTCAATAGAGACACTAAATCACATCCATTGTCAATTTAAGATGCAAAGCACCATCTTTTTGTTCCATCACTTCATTCAATCAAACTTAAACAAAAATATTTTTATTTTATATTCGACAGAAGGCACCGGAAGCACTGATGCTTAAAATATTTTCTATCATAATAATCATTTCAATTTTAACCCTTACAAATATTTTGATAAAAAATTTCAAGGTCTATAATTTAATCCTTTAAAATTTTATCCACATTTTAAATATTGCGTATTTTTCTACTTGATCCATTTTTATTTTATATAGGTATATGTATTTGTGTTTTATAGATAGATTCAAACATTGAACAAAAAAAAAAAAAAAAAAAAAAATGAATAAACAAGAACAAACTTTGAATGTCACCATCCATCATTTTTATGTCATGTATGTCAAAATTGTCAAAAAATTTTATATAATAAATATTTATAATAAATTCAAGATCACACGTACATATATATATATATACAGATTGAAATACGTATGTATTTAGGATTTTATTAAATACATAATGTATAAAATAGTATCTATGAAATTAAAAATAAAATCAAGACAAATCACTTTTTTTTTTCTTCAAGTTATTTTAAAAAACAAGCAGAAACACAAAAAATAACAAGAATTTTTTATTATTCATTGTAATATTTTTCAGTTTTTATTATTGTTTAAATTTTGTCTAATTTTTAAATAATATCAAAAAATAATGATACCCATTAAAAAATAATTCTATAAATTTAATACATTTAACATTCCTAGTATTTTACTGTCGTTTTTATTTATTTAGACAGCATTAAAATAATGCCGCAAAATATAAATATTTTGTTGTTGTTGTATTTGTATGTGTTTATGTTTGTTTTGTTTGTGATTTTGTGCAGCGTTATATTGCGGTGTTATTTCTTAATATGGTGGCATCAATTCATTCAATTGCGGTCTCAATCAATTTAATCTTGTTTTTCAAAATTAAATATCGTCCCAAAAATATAACCAGCTGCTAAAATTAATTAATGGAGACTGAAATAGTGGTAAATTCAGTACTGTCCAAATTTTTTTTTTGTTATGACAGTACTAGCAGTAATATCATTAACTTTTGTTCTGCAATGTGGGCAGTGAATAAAATATGATAAATTTACAGATATAGCTTAATGGGTTTGTAAAGCTATAATGCATTTATTACAATACTTTGTTTGCATGGTGTTATTAGTAGAAGGCTGCAACCTCAAATATCCCCTACTCATTTATTGAAACCCGGTTTTTGTAACGGCAGATAAACGTAGACGGTAAGGCTTCAAGAAAACACATAAATGATGAGCCTATTTTTTCAAGCCCCTGCTTCTTATTTGTAACTAATACAATTGGACATAATATGGCATGAAAATGATTGATTGTGCCATTCAACGATTCGATTGTGACGTTGTTTTTTTTTTTTAAGTAAATCCAAAATTTTAAAAATGAAACAAAAAATGGATTATCTAAGTTCAAAATATTTGTTTTATTTTTAAAATTATTCGGGTGTGGTTTCTTCTGATTGGCTTTGGTTTCGTTAATTTTGGAAAAAAAAGTAAATTCACTTTTTCTAAAATTGTCGAAAGCAAATCGGAATGTCGAAAGCGAATGGCTTTCCTTTCTGTTTATCTAGCTTAATGTAATAATCCACACCAAAATATGTAAATAAAATAACACAAATAAAATAAAGAAATAATGCCTGAAGCAAAATGAAATAACGGCACAAAGAAATGAAGTAACACTGTATAGAAACGAAACAACACCGCAATGAAAAAACGCCCTAATGTTTGCGGTGTTATTTCATTTTTTTTCGGCCTTATTCCATAACAAAATTTGCGTCGTTATTTCAATTTTGATTGTGACGTTATTTCATTCCACGATTTATTTATATATTAGTAAGGCAATCAGGCCTGTTTCAATTTCAGTTCAGCAATCAAGTCCGGTTCTATTTTGCCCATTATTTTTATTGGTTATATATTTTATTCAAATTACAAAGGCTGTTCTGAACCGGATCGAAATTTTCATAAAATATTTTGTTTTCATAAACAATTAAACTTGGAAATACATGGTTTAGAGGCTAACGTGTTTGTCTGTTCATTATGTACCGAAATAAACTTGAGAGGGTATGCTATCGGGTGCAATATGCAGTTACAGAACTTAGCGACCCAATTCATCTAACAGAAATGTCATGGAAGTGTCTGTGAATATCAAGAGTTCATAATTACATTGAGGTTAAAGACAGCAAATTTAAAACGCTTTGATCGAAAAAATTATTAAAATGTATCTCTTTGAAGTACAAAATCAAAATTTATCTTTAACCAAAATTTAAACAGTTCGGATTGGTAGAAAATTAAAAAAAAATTAAATAAAATATTATGGAAAAATCAGATATATTCGTTTTCATATCCCATCAGAGGCTACGCATAAAAACTAATTAGATTAAAATTTCCGAAAAATGCTAATACTTTTCTATTCAAAAAGGACTACGGATAAATATGAATTAAGTTCAAAATTTTGTTTAACATAATTTAAAAAAAAAAGTAGCTATATATCAGTTTTTGTACTCAAGAAGTGGCTACGCATTGAAACAAAAACGTTAAACCACTTTGAAATGATTGCGTTAACAAAAGACAAATTTTCATTTATAAGACACGACCTAACTATTGCATCAATTTAATCGAACTTTGCTTTTGCATTTTTAATCAAATTTCTCCTTTCCCCCGCTCCAATTTTTTTTAATTGTGATTTTGCCAAAATAAAATAAAGCAAATTGTAGGCACGAACTCAAACCGCGACTACACATTGAAACAAAATCGTTAAACGATTTTAAAATGATTGCGTTAACGAGAGAAAACATTTTTATTTATAAGACACGACTAATTACTGCCTCAATTTAATAGAACTTTGCCTTTTGTATTTTTAAGCAAATTTTTCCTTTCCCATGCTCCAATTTTATTTAATTGTGATTTTGCCAAAATAAAATAAAACAAATTGTAAGCAAAAACCACCTCCCGTCCCCATCATCCCATTCCATTTCTTATTGTATCTCTGACTTTTCCAAAACAAAATAAAACCAAAACAAGACAGTTGCAGTTTAATATTAAAAAAAAAATAAATAAAAAAAGGTTCGAATTTTTGCGAAATATTGAATTTTATATTTTGAAATTTGTTTTAATGAATTATTACACCATCCCCAGCAAATACAACTCTATAATATTTATTATCAAAATAAGTACTGATATAAGTCACTTTTTTAGACAAGGGATATTTTTCATTATAAAAAATACTAAAATCTCAAATGGGGTAGTATCCCTTTGTCATCTTCACAGGACATCATATAGAGGTGTTTATAAAGTCATAAAAATGAAAGTGAAAAACACTTGACTTCAATGTCTATATATTTATTTGTCTGTGTCTGGGAATAAAAATTTTTCCAGATAAAAAATGCAAAAATTTTACAAAATCAGATGCGAAATATTAAAAAAAAAACAAACTTTTGAGCTTTTAACTAGGGTTTTTTTTGAACACATAAATATTGTAACAATAGTTTTAATAAATAAATGAATTAAAATACATTTGATTATGAATACACACTTTAATATACAAACACAAGCACCTAAATATGAATATTAAAATATCCTTAAATTCGGGATTCAACATTCAAAATAGGTAGTTTTCCATTAAAATATAAAAATCTCATTGAATGTCCGTAACACAAAAACAAAATCCAATATGAACAATATTAATATAAAACTGTTATACACGAGTACTTTAAGTAAATATTTTAAGTATTTTACTTACTTGCTACAAGCGACCTTAATTTACATTTTATTTATTTATTTTTTGATTTTCTGTTTTTTTTTTATGTGAAGCTATTTTGTTATTCTTAACTGTAACCCGCTTTCTGAACGAAAACAAACAAATCCTTTAAAGTTATACAAAAAAAAAAAAATAAGTAAAACAATCATATAGGTAAAAGGATAAGGTGAATCTTTTGCATAACTGTATTATACAATGTGATTTTTAATGTCATCATCGAATTATTGTTATCCTTTTAAAAAAAAAAAATATTCTCTCTTCGGTTTCTTTTTCAAAAAACACACAAACATGTTAAAACTTAAAGAATTCGTTTTTTTATATTTTTTTTTTGTTTTTATTTTGTTTTTTTTTGTTTTTTTTTTTTACGTAATTGCTGTTGTTTTTCTAAATAATAAAAAAACAAATATTAAAATCCTTTTGGGAAATTACAGAAATAATATAACAGAAAACTTGGAAAAAAACAAAAAATAGAAAATGATATATGAATTGCGCAATGCGCAGTTATTTGGGATATTTTACTGTTTTATTACAGTTATATTATGTTCTCTCTCCAGAAACAAAAATAATAATAATAATAATAATATTGTGGTATAAAATGCTGAAAAAGAAAATATTCAAATATAATATTCTTGACCTGCTCTCAATAAAAATCTGTTAAAGTGTTCAATAAACTTTACACTATAATGTTGTTTTTTTTGTTTTTTGTCATTTAAACTGTTATATTATTATAGAGTGTTTGTGTTGATAAGGTTATGAAGAGCGTGCTAAGAATGCTGATAAGACTCTCAATAATTATTTAAAAAAATTGTTTTAAGAGTAAAATTTGTATTATAAAGTGTGATGGAAATTGTATAGTTATAGTTATATGAACTGTTATATTGAAGAAAATGAATGTACATAAAAACTGTTATATTGAAGAAAATTTTATGTTATTTTAAGAATAATAATTATTTATATAGTTTTAGTACTGGGAAATTTTACTCTTTAGAAATTGCCGATTATAATATAAACATTTAAAATTTGTTGTTTTTTCTAAAGAAATTAAAAATAATTCATTTTAAAAAATAGTTTTTGGTATACGAAAATTATTCTTCAATAAGAATGCGTTTACTAACATCCACTTATCATCTTATCAGCATTTTATTTTATAATTAATTTTATTATTTCTATTTCACTTATTGTATAACTTCACTGTTTTTGGTTTTAACTTTTGGCGGTTTGATCAAGTAGAACATTTTTTTTTTTAGTTATATATTTAGATAACTCAAAAGAGCCAAATTACTCGTGTATGTTATGTAGGGTGTATATCTATACTTAAAAAAGGTTAAGTGTGTTTGTTTGTTTGTTCAATATACACGTCCACAGTTTTAAAGATATAGTTCTGAAATTTTGCGTAGTTATTCACGGTCAAATAAGAAACCAAACGCGGTACTTTACAAAGCCTTCAAATGATACGGTCGGGTAGCTGCCATACAACTCCTACCACCTATCAGGAATGTTTCAAAAACCAAAGATGCTACATGCATGAAAATTTACACTTAGATATTCTTTCAAAGTTAAAGAAAAACGGCTATCGCCGATTTTGAAAATTTGGACTGGGTCGTGTCAGTGCCATACAACTCCTACAACTTCTCATGAATATTTCAAAAACCAAACGTATTACAGGCATAAAAATTTGCACTTAGATAGGCTTACACAAATAAAGAAATATGACTGTTACCGATGTCGAAAATTTGCACTGGGTCGGTTCGGTGCCATACAATTCCTAGCACCTATCAGGAATATTTCAAAGACCAATGGTGTTACAGGCATGGAAATTTACACATTTACAATTTACACAAAGAAATACGATTGTTACCGATATCGTATTAATAACATTTGTAATAAGCTAATGAATTTAACACAGGTTAAATGGTGATAGCCAAATTTTAGAAAACTTAAATGTGAAAATTGAAATAGCAACGATCAGTACAATTATACAAAGTATTGGAGAATTGACTGAAAAAGTATTTGCGAATTTTAGCAATCAGTATAAAAAATTTATATGGCTATGTGAATTAGCTATAAAAAATGTGACAATTCGTTTTATTAATCAGAAAATAGTACAGAGTATTCCAGATGTATAAAACCCAATAGATACAGTTATCAATGAAAATGAAGTTGTTAACTACTGAACAAAGTTTCTTTATTTGTTGGATTTGACACGGTTTCCTCCACATCAATAATTGGAATTAAGAGTAGCATCTCCAATATTGCTTCTACGAAATTTGAAGCAGCTAAAATTATGATACTAGATTAATAATAAGAACTTTGCATCCTCATTTTATTTTTAGTAAAATTCAAATTAAATATTGAAAAGGCAAATATTTATCTTTATTTCAAGAATATCGCAATAGCAAGGAACCTGTTTGTTTATACTCCATAAAAAAAAAACCCGAAATATTGTTTACAAAGAAATATTTTTAATACAGCTATAGCTAACGTTGTAGTATTGTTGATTTTGTTATCGTAGTGAAAAAAATATTAGAATATTTTTGATAAACCAACAACGTCGGACAACGTCGGGTAACTTTTCTTGTAACTAATATTAATTAAAATTTTAATCTAATATTGTAGTTATGAATTTTACTCTTAGTAATAAGCTTTGTGTTCGGTTTTATTTTATTTACATGTTATGTATTTGTAATATTTGAGCCAAATTTCATCTTGCTTTACTTTAGGGATTTTATATATTGCTGATGTATACGTTTGGTAAATGTACTACGATCAAGTTCATAGACATTTTTAATTGCCTTGTTTATGGTTGCCCAACTTATGTTCTTTGCGTAGGTGTTTCGCCATAGGATATCACACTATTTAATAGGCTAAAAAAGATATCACGTTTTAATTTTTGTGGAACTAGCTTTCCAGTTTCAGATCCAAGCAAAAATTCTACTTCGATTGATTTTATACAACTAAAATTAAATACAAAATCGGTGCATTTAATAAATTTTTTTTATACGATAAAACAAGACTCATCCACATTACATTTCCAATTAAAAGTTTTCATCAAGAACAATATATTTATTGTAATACAGATAGATAAATTTGCTTTTGTTTCTTTAGTTACCATAAATTTAGTTTTGCTCACATTAACCGTTTATTTTTGTAGTGATATCCAGTTATTAATAGTTATCATATTATCTTGGTTTATTTTCGTTTTCAACATTTCATTGTGACTGAGATTTGATAGTGCATTCACACAACAGTTAAACAATTTTGCCATGTTTATAGAAAAAGCGCTAACTCAGAAAACTCGATCTTTCTGTTTTATGTGGTGTTGGATGATACTTTACGCCAAATACCATAACCTCAATGTATAACTTTTTATATTTTTATTAAGAAAATTATTTGAAAACACTAAGAAAAAAAATCATATCTCAATATTTTAATCTTAAATACTAAACAAATCAGCAGTATATCATAACTCATAGGTACTGCTAATTTGCTTAGAATTTTTCTTTGTTTTGAAAGCGATTGTAAATTGTAACGGTAAAGTGTTGTAGTGAATACAATAATTAGAATGGGAGTAACTCTGAATTGAATTTTATTTTCTAACTGGAACAATAATAAGATATTCTGCTGACTTGCAAAAATAATAATGCTACCCCGACTAGAAATGTTTAAAACTGTAATTGTTATCAACCGTTTGGTAGTATATAATAAAAGTTTGGCTCCAGTAGGAACTAATATGGCTAAACAACTGCGGCACAAAAAATAAAAATTGGATACTTTTTTCATTTGACCTTTTTTTAATAAACTCAAATGAAATATCGGTTGAGGATATAACAATAAAGTATTTTGAGGCTGGTCATACTTTCAAGTCACCACATTAAAGTGGAATTATGAATGAAAAAAATTAAAAATAAATTATATGACTTCCAAGACTTTGCTCAAGCCGTTCCACATCCATATATGTAAATGACATCGTCACAATTACCATGAAAAGAGGCAATTACAATTTCTTTTATAAAGAGGATGAAATAAAAAAAAATTGTAAAAAATAAAATAAATAAAGTAAAGTTATTACCATCTCCCAAAAAGAGGACAATGCCAGCCAGCATATTAAGTAAGATTTAAAAAAATAATATAATAAAGTATCTTGGCGGTTTAATGTCAAATCGCTCAAGCTTTTGGAATAATCTTCTAACATTTAATTTATTTTTATTAAATTAATCTGAACTAAAAAATGTGTTTTAGATGTTTTTACCAAAAAAAGGATTTAATTTATTTATAATTATTTTTAATAAAATTGAATATTTGAATTAATATCAGTTGGTTTTAATTAATAATTAAATATTTGATCAGAAATTCTTATAAATGTAAAAAAAGAAAAAACAAATATCAATGAACTGGGACTTTTAAAAAAAATGGCGGCATATCACTTTTAAATAAATAAAAATACAAACCTAAATGACAGAATATCTCATTAAAAACCTAAACTACCACAATTTCATATTCTAAAATATTATATTTTTGGAAAATAACCTTAAATATTTATTAAATTGCATATTTTATAGTTTTATAAAATAAATTTTTAGGGGGTGCGAAAATAATTTTTACAAATTTGTCTTTTTTTCGAAACTTACTTTTTTGAGCTATCACTTTTTCAATAAGCGCGGCAGAATGCTGGACCCAAAAAATGTCCTTGTATTATGCCGTAGTCAATATTTTTGGTAATGCTTTTGATATCCTCATACTTTGCGTATAGCTTTATGTCCTTAAAATAACTACCTTGCTCATTATTCCAAATTCAAATAAGTTTCTTAACAATATTTTCCTGTCAATTGAATCAATAATGATAGATGGCATATCCATAACATTATTTAGGTCGATATTAATTGTTTATATTTTATGCTTATCTATATTATAATTTTATCAGTTCAAACAAATTCACAACAAACATTTTATGTTATTTCTTTGCATCATGACATTTTCAGAATAGATGGGGGCAAACTTCTTTCCTTAACTTTTAAATTAATATCATAAAAATTTAAATCGGAACTATAGACAATATAAAAAATTTAATAAGAAATTAAGTTGTTTCAGCATTTAAGTGTGGGATTTGAATCCTAAACAACTGATGGTACTGGAATACAGGCTACTATAATCATTAATTGATCCATTTATTATATATCAGTAAGAATAAATAAAATTTTTAATGTAAATTTATTTTAATGTAATCCTTCCATTTTAATTTGCTATATAATATCGATCCTAAATTGTTAAAAGTTCGAACTACTTCAATGTATAAAAGTTATTGTAATTAAAATTGGGATTTGTACAAATTTAATTTTCGAATAACATGATTTTGGTTTTCATTTTATTCAATAAAAGACGATGTTTGTTGACTTATTAATCAATGGTTTTAAAATTGTCTTTAATATAAATTTTAAGTCCATTTTCACTACTCTCAGTGTATGTTAGGCTAAATATATCCTTTTTTTAAGTCCTAACGAAATCGGGTCTAAGAATAGAATATGTGGAACACTTGTTTTTATTGTTTTCGGTTGGCTCACTACTCCGTTTATTTTAATTAAGATTTTACTTAGGACGTAAAAAATATAACTTGGTTGGATTGGAATTAATCTTTTCAACTTCTTATCAATCAATAATAATTTGTGGATGCTAATAATTGTAAATTGGAATATATATTTGGTCGATATATTCATGATCTGGGGGAAGTTTGATCAAATATTATTTATTTATGCTTAACAATGAATGTGCATAGTATTTTTAATGTTGTCCATAATTTTAATATTTATGCTGTTATGCTATTTTTTTAATATTTTTAATGTTTATAATCTTAACTACTTATTTAATCTGAACAAAATTTAATTTTAATCTGTTATATTAATTCTGTTACTTCCAATATAGATTACTCATATAATTTTTTCACAATATGATGATGGTCTGGATATTTTTTTTTTTAATTTGTAGTAGGAATCCCGAATTATAATTTTTGATAATATCGTCTCGATATTACATGCATGCGTTTTTTTCTATTATGTATTACAGGAATCGATTCAATATTTTTAGTTATCACCAAGTTCATAATAATTAATTTTATTTTTAAAATAATATTGCCACGCTTGTTGTATAATGTTATAAAAAAAAATCAAAAAACTCTTATGCTAAAATTGTTCTAAAAAATGATTTGCCTCTTAATACTCTTAGATACTCTTGAATGAACAAAAATTTCATTTAGAACAGATTTTTTTTATCTAAATTTAAAAATTCTCTTCTTCCTGAGCACAATACAGTTATTACTAATGAATACGAATGAAACTGTTATACACAAAATAAATGCCTTTTTACTGCGTGTAAATATGAAAATAGAATTTTCCTTTTATTGTTTTGTTTTGTTTTTTTTTTTTTTTGTATTCTTTTAGAAATCATGTGTGTATAAGAATTTTTCCATCATATGATTTTTCAAAGTAAAAGTAAAGTTAGAAAAATTTTATGTGTTTTAATGTTGTTTTGTTTATGTTTTTACGATTTTTTGTTATATTTATTTTTAATAAAATTAAAAGAAAATATGTATACTTATAACCATAATGCTGAATTCGTATTCGAAAATAACGAATGAAACATTTTTTTTTTGTTATTTTTTTTTTCATTTTCTAACCGTACTACATTTTTAGTTATACCGCGATGGTAAAACTGAACGGATATTATAACGGAACGAATATATGATTATATCGGTAAAATTTGCATTTTATTTCAACAGAAAATTCCGCTAAAAAATTATTGTGTAAATTTTATAAGGGAAAATTTCGTCAATTTTCAATACGAAAATTTATTTACTTTTATTGTCATCATATAATTTTTAGTTTTTTGTTAAATTTATTTTTGTTTTTTTAAATTCTCTACATTCGTACATAATATTTTTATATATATACCTATATAATAATATGTTGATAACATATTTAAAGGAATTAAAGAAAATAAAATAAAAGTATCAAAATCTATAGAAATTGGTGAAAAATGTAATAAAGGAAAATGTAATTCTATTGAAAATTAAAAGAATAGAAAAAAAAAACAAATAAAAAAATTACATTTTCTAAGAAAGGAAGTAATTGTTTAAAACAAAATGAAATTTATTATTAGTGAGATATTACAACATTTTGTAGAGAAGAAATAGCAAAAAAAAAAATAATACAACTTAAATAACAAAATTTAAAGAAAGTATATTATTATAAAAAAATAATATAACAATAGAAATACAATAAAAATATTGGTTAACAAATTGATAGAATAACAAAAAACAACCAACAAAAGAGAATACTTTAAAAAAATAAATCTTAAATCTTTAATTATATATATATATATATATATATTTATATATATATATATATATATTAGAAACAAATAAACTAAAGTTAACTGAAGTAAAAATAAATAAAATACAATAAAAGTAAATAATATATATAGATAAAAATTAAAGCGGAAAAATAAATAAAAGAATAATAATTAAAAATAGGGCAGTGTTTTTGATGTAAGGCGAAGTTATAACGAAAAATAGAATTGAAGAAAAAAAAATGTAAAGCTATACTTACCTATGCTACAAACAACAAATTAGCAAAAGTGAACAGAAGAATTTAAAATAAAAAAAAAATTAAATTTAAAATTTACCTTCTTTTTGTTGAAAAAAAATTTAGGTAACAACAACATTATTTTGAAGTGAATAGAAATATTTAGCCTAATTTGAAGATAATAGTAAATTGAGAATGAAATATTTTATAGTGTTTCTTGTTTGAAAAAAAAAATAAATTAATTTTATTAAAAAAAAAAAATTGTAATATTTTACTATAAAGTGTACACACTTAACCCTTACACCACCTACGTCTGTAATAATTGAAGAAAATTCGAGCTTTAAGCAATATTAATTTATTATCATTCCACATTGTAAAAAAAAAGTATTTAATAATAAAAATAAATTATTTTTCATTGCATCTGAATTTTGGTATTGGACAAGGTTAAGCTTAAATCAATAAAATATTAATAATAAAAAAAAATAGTAATAATAATCGAAAAATTCATTTTAATAAATAGAATGTATTAAGTGGTAAAAAAATAAATAAAAATTGAAATAATAGTGTAAAATATTTATTTTTAATATATATATATATATATACCTAGTTTATGTATATATATATATCTTGTTTTGCATTAAATTCGGAATAATGGAATATCAAAATAAATAAAAAGGTGTGATATAAATTTTGAAAATTTTTTTAATATAAAGTCATATTATATTTTTTAAATAATTTCAAATATTTTTGTTTACCTGTGGCAGGTACAATTTTTTCTGAACAGCATTTCAATTATTTTAGATATTCATTCTAGCGAGAGAGTAATTAAAAAAAATATTTCTTCATTAAATTAAATTAATATTGCACTCAACATTATTGATATAAATTAATTTCAGAGTGTGTTAATGCAGGGTGTATACCTTATGGTGTATACCCTATTATAGACTATAGTAGAAGTATACTTCATATCTTATTAATAATTAACTTAACCTAAGGCACAATTAAGTGGTAATTGGTTTTCCAGAAGTAGCTGGAATGGCCACTTCTACCTACCTACCTAACCTTACCTAACTGTTATTAATAATAAAACCCAGTCGGAACGAAGACGCTTAAATAATAATCAATTAATCGAATCAATTGTATTTTAACAGTTGGCTGTTTTTATAATAAATAAATTAACCTTAATGTGATAGTGTAAAGAAACATATTATTCTATTTATGGCACTATATGTATTATGGTACCATTATAAATTTTACAAGAAGTTTAGCTCATCAAATTTATTTATTTTGTACGTTTAATAATGTACGCGTTGACTTATCAATATCATCATAATTTGATTATTGATCTTTATCATCAATTATATTCCAGTTTGTAAAAACACTACTCTCCACCGCTGATCTACAACAATTTGTTTATAATTGAAAAATTAAAGTCATTAATACCATAAGGAACATAATTGTAACGGCAATTATTGCAATCTAAAAACTTTTTCAAATTTTATATTAACAGGTTAAATTAGGTTTTATCTGAGAAAGTAAATACAATGTCAGAACACTGACACGGCTTATCTCCAGTCATGTTACATTCAACAAAAATATTTGCTCAAGATTGGTAAATTAAGTGCAAACAAATGCAGATTGTGATTCCCTGGCAGAGTTATATTTCTATTACATTTAGTTTGAATGTTATGTCACAACTTATTGCTTTTACAACACAACGAATGGGGATGCACAATAGATCTGAAATTGTTGTGTCTATATAGAACACACTACTGTTAAAAAAAAAATGTCTGTAGGGAAAACATGATTGTTGTTTAACCTTTGTTTGGTGATTCTGATTAAATTAGATCCGAGTTTTGTTATTTATGTTCTGGTCCGATATAGCCCCAGCATCAAATTATCTTATTGTGATTACGTGATATACATCTGAATCATTAAGGACATTTGCTATATTGATAAAACTGAGAACATTTTTTAATATTATTTTCGGTAACTCGGGACTGCAATAGGATGTTTTCATTTATAGCCTTGCTTTTTAAAAATTTTTGCTATTCAAAATTTTTCCTTTCACCATCTTGCTTTTTCAAAAAATTGCTTTTCAAATCACTGTTTTTTTTATTTGGTTGATAAAACGTGTTAGGGGGTAACAGTCCTATTTTTTTTATATATATAAATTTGGTTTCTTTGCAATTAATTATTAAAATCTTGACATCGGTGTTTAATTTTGCAAAAACATATATAGCATAAATAACAAAAGGAAAAAAAATTATATTTGCAAAAGTAGAATTTAAACAAGTACAATTTGACAAGATTTTGTAACAAGCCCGGGTAGTGCAAAAATACACAATTAATGTAATGGCTTATAAATCGTATTAAATTGAAGCATTGCGTCGGTTTGTTTGAATTATTGATAAAACAAAAATGTCTGTGATTTGTAAAATGCATAGTAATATCGTTATACTATAAAGAAAATTGGATTAAAAGAAAGTGATATTTTGTTAATAAAAGTTTCATAACAATTGACTTTAGAACCTTATATCTAAATAAAAGAGATATATCGTAATTTTGCAATATCGCGTTAGAAGATTTTAATTACATCAGAACCATACTTTCTTGTTCTTATCTTATTTGACAGTGTTTTCATAGCGCTTTCACTCCCAAAACCAACTTATTTTGCCAGGATCAAATTTTTAAACCATAATCCAACATAACTTCAACAAAAGAATAAGAATAAGCTCGATAGGTCCATATAATTTTTTGATTGTTTCTACCTACACAATCACTTTTGATTTCCCTCTTCAATGCTGTAGGGTTTAATCATATTTAACTAAATTAGGACATTTTATTAGAACGAACAGTAGTTATTCTATCAAATGTTCATATTTAATGAGTAGAGTCAGTAATTTGTTAAATAAATACTCGAAATGTTGTAGATATTGTAATGTCAAATTGCAGTATCGTACTTCATTAAGCACGAAAAGGTTACTGTCAAAAAAAATGTATAAAATGATATTATGCAGTATAAGCGGTTATTGACAACATACCCTAATAATGGATAAAATAAATTTGATTTTATTGATTATACCTCAGATAGTCTGAGCGTCGAAAACTATATGTTAAATTTCAAACAAAAGTTGAATACATAAGATTGTTATGGAGTTTTATGAATTGCATATTATTCCCTTTCAATACATAAAATGAGTAGATAATGAATGCAGTGAACGCAAAAAAAGTATAATTTATTTTGATCTAATAACATCGTTTCCTTGCAAAGAAACACAAAAAACATAAAAATCAATTAAAATGTCAAATATTGACAAAATGTAAGTGGAAAGTTGAAATATAATAAATTGTATTGTCTTATATTCTTCGTTTGTTAATACAAAATAAAATATTGATTTAGATTATATGGTATTCAAATATGGAGATGGGTGGCTAAAACCCATAATAAATCCATTAAAAAATTCTAAAATAAGGTGCTAAAAAATTTATTGAGAGTATAATTATTTCGAAATGTGCACTCTGGAGCTGGCTAGCAGCAGAAGGATATACAATTTAAATAAAAATAAATCCACTACATAACAGTGTTAGCAATTGTTCGTTTTTAACAAAAAAAAAAAATTATGAGGTTTATCGAACAGAAAGTTTCGGTTTTGATTCTATTTCGTCTATTGAATTGTTTAATATAATTGCTTCTATGAAAAATTCTAAATCTTGCACTAGGGACAGTATTTCCGTATTTCTCCCAAAAATATAGTTGATATCCTAACTTACATTTTAAATTTAAGTATTTATAAAGGTATATTTCCAAATGCCCTCAAATCTGCTGAGCTTTTGCTTCTATTTAAAAAAGGTAACAAAAGGGATATGAATAATAATAGACCAATCTCTATTTTACCTATCTTTTCAAAATTATTTGAAAAAGCGATTAAAAAAAGATTAGTTGATTATTTGAATAAATGCAACTTTTTGAACAATAATTGTCAGTTTGGTTTTAGGGAAGAGTAGATAGATATCAAAAGAAGAGGCATTATTAGAATTTTGTAGTTCAGTTTACTCCAACTTAGATACTAAAAAATCAACAGCCGGTATATTTGCTAATATTAAAAAGACATTTGATATGGTAAATCATCATCATATTTTGTTAGATAAATTTTTCAATATTGGTTTTTTGTTTGTTTTTTTAATTTTATTAGTTCAATAAAAAACTTCTATAACATCATATTTAAAACAAAATTTACAAATTTAAAGGAATATTGAAAGTTTTAATTTTAAACATTCGTATATAAAACTTTAATTTTTAACTATTTAAAATTTCAAAAGTAAATAAAATTTAAATACTTTAAATCTCATTGTTCTTTATAATATCAATTAATTTTCTTTTAAATCTTGAAATATCCATATCATTTTTAACTGCATTGGGTAACAAATTAAATGATTGTGTACCCTTATAGAGTAGACTAATTTGTGTTCTGGTTCTCCTGTATAATGGGAGTCTGAAATCACCGCTATTTCTTAGAAAGTAATAACCACCTACATATCTAATATTTTTTTCGTAAATAGTGCGGCATCCTATCATATTTCAACTTATATACGAACATTATTGCATTAAATTTTAGTCTTTGATTTACGTTCATCCATTCCAATTTATTTAGCATATCCTTACTTCGTGTTCTTCTGTCACACTTTAATATAATTCTCATAGCTCTATTTTGAAATACTTGCAATCTATTTAAGCTTTTAGTATTACATATAAATAAAATCGAGGAACAGTACTCAAAATGTGGTAAGATAATTGCATTATAAATTAATATTGCACACTTTAGTGATATTTTATTTCTGATTTTTGCCAAAAAACCAAGTTTTTTCGAATATTAATTTTACAAATATTATCAGAATGCATATTAAATTTAAGCTCTTTATCTACAATGACTCCTAGATATTTAATACTGCTAACACACTCTAATCGTTCATTATTAATATTTATATTTAAATTTTCTATTCGAGAATTTATCACCATACATTTTGTTTTACTTACATTAAGTTTTAATTTGTTTTTTGTCAACCACTCATATAATGTTTCTAGGTCCCTGTTCAATTTATTTTCTAAGTCTACCAAATTATCCCCTACTAAGTAAATTAATGTGTCATCCGCAAACAAAGACACTGAAGAGAAGGCAACACTATCCTTTATGTCATTTATGTATAATAAAAACAACATTACTCCCAAAACGGATCCTTGTGGAACTCCTAGTTCTACTCGTTTTTTGGCTGATACATCCTCTCTTATTTTTGTTTTTTGGAATCTTTCATTTAAGAAACTTTCGAACCACTTCTTTTCAGTGCCTCTTATTCCGTATTTATACATTTTTTCTATTAAAATTTTTCGATCCAGTGTCTCGAAAGCCCTTTTTAAATCTAAAAAAACCACGTTGACAACTTTCCCAGAATCAGTTTCTTTCTTCCATTCATTTATTATCCAATTTAAAGATGTTTCAGTTGAAAATCCTTTTCTGAAACCAGATTGTTCTTCACAGATAATATTTTTTGTAGTTAGAAATTCTTCCATCTGAAAACACACAACTTTTTCGAGAATTTTTTCATACATTGGTAACATATTTACAGGTCTTAAATCACATGCCATCTTTGCATATTTAATTTTTTCTACGGGCACTACTATGGACTCCTTCCATGATCTCGGAAACATTCCTTGCGTCAATGAGGTATTAATAATTTTCGTTAAGATAGGATACATTAATTCCTTAGATTCTAGCATGATATTTATATTCACTCCATTAAATTAATTTTTACTATTCATACTTTTCATAATTTTATCTAATTCAGATTCATTTATTTCCTTAAACTTAAATATTTCATTTATTTCTTGTACACTATCACTATAATTTATATGTGGAATGTTCCTATTTAGCTTATTAACGCTATTCCGGTTTCCTTGGTTTTATGTATGATTAGCTTTCTTTGAACTAAAGATCTCAAAAAGTAAAAATTGGGAATTTTTCAAGTTCTGAAAATATTCTTAAGACTGGTAGGTGTTGCTCGAGTCAATCAGTCCTAGAACCAGTTTTGTTTCTTATTTATATTAATTCTATTTTTAATAAAAAATCCTATGGGAAATTAATTGCTTTTGTTGATTAATTGCTAACGCATTAAATAACTGCTACTTTCCGAAAGCATGGAAAGTGGCAAAAGTAATAATGCTAAAAAAACCGGGCAAAGATCCTACTAAGCCCAACATTTATAGACCCATAAGTTTGCTACCAAACATTAGCAAACTGTATGAAACTATAATTAACGATAAAGTGATACAATTTGTGAACGATAAAGAATTACTACCTGAAAACCAATTTGGCTTCAGGTATAAGCATAGTACAGTTCATGCTATCAACAAACTAACTTCGGATGTTTATTGGTACATAAATAAAAAAGATTGTGTTGGGGCTTGTCTTATCGACCTTGAAAAAGCTTTCAATAGTGTTTGGGTAGATGGCCTGATCTATAAATTAATAGAATTAAAATTCCCCATTATATTAATCAGGTTAATATTAGACATGATTACAGAAAATAAATTTTTAATTTCTAACGAATCAAATACTGAGAAAATATTCAAAATTAATAGTGGTTTGCAACAAGGAACAGTAAATTCTCCAATACTATTTTCCCTTTACACAATGGATCTCTTAAATATGCTAAATAGCATCAAGGGCGATAACTATGCAATTGCTTTTGCTGACGATCTTATAGTATATTCAGCCGCAAACAACATAAAAGAGGTACAAAAGAATGTTCAAAAACAATTTAACCTTACCGCAGATTTCTGTAAGGTCTGGTTACTAAAAATGAACATAGATAAATGCGAAACGATACTATTCCGTGATACTGTACATAAAGTTAACAATAACATAAAAACGCATTGGAAGGAATTCGAAATTAAATCTTCATCTCATATAAAAATTAATAAAAGTAAGGTAGTTAAATATTTGGGTGTATATTTGCACCAAAATCTTAATTTTACCTCCCATGTCCAAAAAACATTAGAAAAAGGAACAAAAGCTTTCATGGCATGTCACAAATTGTTTTACAACAAAACGCTTAATGAAAGAGTAAAAATTTTAGCCTAACAGTGCTTAATCAGACCAACAATTTCATATGCGGGACCTATTTGGTTCAACATTAGCGCAAGCCAAATGGAGAAAATTAGGAAATTTGAACGTAAATGTATAAGAGCCTGCGTAAACCTACATAGGAAAGCAGAAACGGATTACAAGCATTTTTATTCCAATAAATGCTTGTACCGCAAAGCAAATATAATAAGATTCGATAATTTTTTAATAAAAATTATTCGCAATCATTTTGAAAGATCTCTAAACACAAATGAAAATGGTTTAATATCCAAAATATATTACCATAATGAAGAGTATATTAAAAACAGTTTAAAATCGGGGTTTATTGCTCCAGAACATTTTATCTACCTGGATTCCAAAGGTTTTATTCAAAATCACGGTCATGTCCCTCTATTATATCACTATAATAGAAGGGCTACATGCAAGTGTATAGAATATAACCCTAACAGTATTGAGGCTATTTTGCTTAAGTATGATATGTTTATTCCTGAAAAGGATAAACGATTAAGAAATAATTATTGGTGGCTAAATAATTCGTAATGTAATTAAAACCAGATACGGTTAGTAACTCTAGATTAAGTTAGATTAGGTTTAGATTTAGATTAAGTTAGTTAAGCTTAGATTAGAGTTAATTAATTTAGGATTAGAGTAGGTGTAAATTAGATTTTAAATAGTATTAGTTTTTTAAAAAAAATAACAATAAATACATTTTGGTTTTGTTATATTTTTCCAAAATTTAGCGAATAAAAAAATAAAATGAATGTTCAACTCAAAATATCATAACAGAGTAGTAATATTAATTTCATCTGACCAAAACTAAATAAATAAAATATAGTTTTAAGATATTTAGTTAAGTAGTTAAGAATCAATATTAGTTTTGTAAAACTTTTTTGCTAATTGTAATACTTATAAAACGAAATAAAATAAAAAAAAAAAAGTTATTAAAAAAAAAAAAAAAAAAAATGTTGATTAATTGCTTGTGCTTATGGTAGTTCTAGTCCATTTAATGTTGTTGCTGAACTTAATCATGACTAGATGTATTTAGGAAGTGGTTTTTCTTTCATAGATTGATAATTAGCAATTAGATTTATGTTTTTTAACATTTCTGGTACTAGTTTAAAAGGTTCTAGTTTTTCCAGAGAGGTGTTTATTGGCAGACCAGGATTTTCTTTCATCATAATTTAAGTGTTAATGCTCAACTAATGATTGTGGTTCATTCTTACAATACCACATTTTACAAAAATTTGTTTGATATTGTTACCCCTAAATTGTTTAACAGTCTACCGGCACCTGTTAGAATTATTAGAGTACTATCTGCATTTACTAAAAATATCAAAGTTTGAATTTTGGGTTTTGACTATAATCATGTTGAAAACTTGTGAAATACTATAGCTTAACCTTTGATATTAATTTTTTTTTCTGTTTTGCTGTTTTGTATATGATTGTTCTTGAACCTCTTATATATTTTTTTTTCTATTATTATTATATTTTATTCCTTTGAGATACTTTTTGTTTTTTTTTTTTTTTGTTTTTTTATAGAGTACTTATCAATGTATTTTCTTCAAATTTTTTTATTTTTAATTTTCCAATATTTTTTTTTTTTTTTTCAATTTTTAATTTTTTAATTTTCAGTCTTTAACTTTAAATTTTTTTCACTAAAATTGCTATAAGCTTAGAATTTTTCTCTTATTTAATATTATTTTTATACGTTTTGAAATTTGTAAATTTTTAATTTATTATTTTTGTGAATTTATTTTTAATATGTGTTTAATACCCCACAATTGTTTGAAATTGAATTTTTATCATGAATAACATTTTTTGTTATTTTACGTTTTTGTTTTTCTCGAAAAGGTGCCTTCGACACTAAATTACTAATTTAAAGAATGTTTCCTCTCTGTTTTTGTTATAATTAAGCTATGATAATAGATGAATATATATTAAAACATTTTGTTTACTTAGCCATTATTTTTTGTTAATATTATAGTTTATTAAGATTAAGAATAAAATAAAAAAAAAAACAAGCTAGTTTGGGTCTTTCGCTTCCCAAAATGATAGTTGTACCTGATTCCTCATTTGAATTACAATTATTTTAATGTTATTCTTATATACAATTACATTTTATTACTCTCTACTTCACATTCATTATCAAAATTATTTTATAAATTAAAATAAAATAAAATAAATAAATCCATTATTATTAATTTTATGACATCGCATTAATTTCCACTAATATCACAAAAAAAGTTAATGTAACCAACTTTCCTCATAATTACACAAAACATAACATTTTTATTACATTACATTAATATCATACATTTTGTATGTATTTTATATAATCTATTACTGTAAAAATGAAAGTAAATAAAAACAAAATAATGTGAAATAGATTTTTAACTATCATTTAAATACGATGACATTATAATCCATATAAATCCGCAATTTTAATTTAAATACTGGCCATTTAAAATAAAAACGGTTTTTGTTTTTTTTTATATTTTTGTTGTTATTGTTTTTTTTTTGTTGTACACTAATTCCATTCTAAATTTTATGTTTTATAAAATGAATAAAATATTAATTTGAAATCTCTTATCGGATTTAATGGCATTAGAGTAGTAGAATTTAATGATTTTAGTTAATAATTTAATGTATTTGTTTGGGTTTTATTCACTTTTTTTTTTATTTATTATTTTATTTGTTATTCATTTTAATTGTCAAGTTTTACAGGAATTAATTTTCAATTTTTTTTTTTTTTTTCAAATTATGGTAATTAAATTTATTCAAAAAAATTTATTTTTATTTTGATTTTTAATTTTTGTAATTGAATATTATGTATTTAATTGTGGTATTTTGAAATTATCTAATAATAATAAATATTATTATTATTCATTATCATTATCATATTGTCCTACTGTAATGAAATCGGTGGGCGGAAAGAATTTGAATGTTTGAAATTTGATAAAATTTAAATTAGTTGAATTTTTTTTTTATAACTGTGAATATTATTACAATATTATTATTTTTTTATTCTTTATTCAAAAAATATTACAAATTATATAAGTAGTTGCTGTACAATAAAATCTAAATTTAAATTAAACTAGTGAATCCCCTGTGCAATTGCACAGAAATAGTTATTTCAGACACTGTATGTATATTAATTATATTACTTCTATTTTTTATTTTTGGTATGTTGGTATTTAATTTTAAATGTTTTTTTTTTATTTTTGGTGTGTGGAATGTGTAACTACTTTAAATGTTGTAAATATTGATAGTACACTCTTTTGCATATTTTTATTTTTGGCTAATAATTTTTAAACTTGCTAAAATTTTAATATTTTTGTTGTGTAATTTACTATTCAATTAATCTTGCTTTTTTACTCACCACGTCGTTCATCTTGTGTATTATATATAAGATTTGCAATTATCTTACATAATTTTAATACATTTACATAATCTTATCTATTTTAATCATATTACATAATCTTACAAATGTAAAACAAAATATTTATTCTAAATACCCCCTATACCTTATAATACCCTACTTTATATTAAATATGTATATATTTCTATAGCTTAGAAAAAATCTGATTAATCTAATTGCGTGGGTGGTATTTAACAGTTAAGCTACCAGTTGGCTTGGGTGTAAAAGTAATCTTTCTTGATATATTTTAACAATTTTTGTCATATTTTCTTTAACGGAGCATATCTTTGCCTACCTATATGGTATAAAATATATATGGTTATTGTCATCTGACTACTAATCAAAGAGATGAATCGCGGTTAGGGCATGGATGTTAAATTGAAAAATTTATTGAGAGTATAATTTCGAACTGTGGCTATTTAAGAAAGATCCAGTTTTACTTAGTTAATATAGATACCAGAAAATATTTTTTTTTTTTTTAGTTTTCCCTTTATTTATTGTATTGAAACTAACATTTTGTTGTCAAATCTTATAATCTAACTTTAATCAATGATTGCAGATTTTTTGTTACAGTTTTATGATCTCATTTGATTGTTTAGCACATTTTTTGCCTTTAGTAGGTTCTTGCTATTGAGTTGGCATTATTTCGCAACTTTGATGTGTATTTTCTTCCAATTCTATCCATCTATTCTGCGATCTTAGGGATATTTAAATCTTTGTGTATAGAATAGCATTTTTTTTACATACCATGGTGCTGCTGTACATTAATCAGAAAATATCAAAAAAACAAATAGTCGTTGCAATTAACAAAAAGAAATGTGATTGCAGCATGCCTTATAAACCTAAAAAAAGCCTTTAATTTGGTATGGATGGATAAACTAATTTTCAAACTTTCAGAATATAATTTTTCAACTCAGATAATAAAAATGATAAAAAATATGCTAGAAGATAAACAATAATTTATTATTGTAAATAAACTGAACCAAATCCAGTGTGTGACAGGCAGGTTACCCTTTGCGGATGATTTATATTATTTATAATGGAAATAGATTTGTATCAACAATGCAAGACAACATTTGCAAGAAAATTATTGATACTTTGAAACTAAAAATCAATTATAGTAAGAGTGACATTATATTATTCATAACAAGTCTAGATAAACCTAATTGTGATGCTAAAAGAACTGGCAAAAGCTTTAAATACAAAAACTAGGGGCGACACAAAAATTACGAGTCAAAAATTATATGCTAGGCGGCGCAATAGGTAGAGCACATACCTTTCAACTGAAATTCTTCTAAATAATTGGCAGGCCGTAGTCGTTTTATAAATATCCTTTGGAATCTAAATATATAAATGTTTCTGGTGGGACCAGTCCGTTTTTAGTTGACCTTTTAAAGTATAATATATTAAGATAACACATATGATAGATAAAAGTATTGTCTTCTATCTCTGTAGTTTTATTAAAATGCATTCTTAACAGTTTAAATGCAAATGAATCAATTCTTTTAATATTTGCTGATAATATTTATTATAATTGGTTTCTGGTTAAGAATAATATTAAAAAGAGTCGAAGCTAAAATTGTGTCTTGCTAGACACCTGACTGTACGTTAAACTGTATTGTCGATAGTTGTTTCATATTAGATACAATAAATTTTTTCTCTCTTATCATATCAGCTATAATTAGGGTTAGCATTCGTGCAATCCTATATAATTCCATTTTGCAAATTAATCCAGAGCGTATCGAATCCAAGAGCCAGATCGTATCGAATGCTGTTTTAGATCAATTCATGCTCCCATACATTTATTACCATTATGAGGCTCCAACATATATCAGAGGTTAACTTATTTATTGCGTGGACTGTTGAATGTTTTTTTTTTCAAAGCCAAATTATTCCTCTGCATGCATGATTTGTTTTTCTTTATTATTTTTTCAAATTTTTTACTAATATTTGGCAGTAAGTTCATTGTCTATAACTTTCGATATCTGCTGGGTTTTTACTTGACTTTATAATTGGAACTATTTTTGAACATTTCCATTTTTTGGGAAAATAGCTGTTATTTATCATATTGTTGAACAATTTACAGTATAGCTATTTATTATGCGTTTAGGTAGCTTTCTGAGTAGAAAATTTGGAATTTCAATTTGGCATTTTGAAAGTGTCATAAAGCTTTTCTTCATTTTGTAAAAATGTTATTATCTATATTTTCACCATTTGATTTTCCATTTATGTTAAACTTAATATGATTTTTATTTTTATTGTGGTTATCTATTAATCTTTTATTAATATGGTTTGAGGAAGTAGACATGTGATAGACATTTTCTGCCATATTTAAATTAGTACAAATACTATAAAAATTCTAAAGAAAAGCTATTATCTGTAATTGTGTATTCCAAATCTTTGAGTTTTACCCCAAAAGCAGTTAGGGTGTTCATCCCATAAACTTGGAATTATATAAAAAAAATCAAAAAATAGTCAGATATTTGACGTAAACTAAACATAAATTATGCGAAACATATTTCCAATCAATTAGGAAAAACGAGGAAAGCCTTTATGACTTCAAAGAAGCTCTTCTATGAGCCAAGAATAAATAACAGAGTCAAGATCATATAGTATCAAGCATTGATAAGACCTATTTTTACATATGCTTGCCCAATATGATATATTAATATAACTTCATCATGTATGAAGTTATTAAGAAACCTTGACAGAAAGTGTATAAAGCATTGCACAGGAAAATTCAGAAAACCAGAAACCGACTACAAAAAAAAAAAACAAATATTTGTTGCCGAACATTTTTCATTCCATTTTTTGTAATAAATTCGTACAATTTGTACAATACGTACAATACCGCAAAAGTATTGTATTTTACAATTCGTACAATGTACCGCAAAAATATTCTACCTAAGTTATTGACAATAAAATAATAATTATGTCTGTGGTAACATACGAAATAAACCCTAAACATATCTTGATGGAAAGGGTTTATTTTCTTATGTTACCATTGAACACGTACCAGGGGACATTGATCACTTCACGAAAAACTGCATTCATTGGAATATTGCCTGATATTGCAATAATAGAATTACTCAACTCCATAAGTGCATATTTGCATTAGGGGTACTTTAGTATTAGCTTGTTTTGTTCTCATGTAACACCCGTGTTAAATGTCCCATAAGCCAATGCATATTAATATACTTTGTTTGCACATTAATGTGTAAAGGCAGTGTCACTGCCAAAAGCTGTTTGATTACCTTTGATTTTGTGTAGAAAACCAGCTAGTGTTACTAAAAATTAAAAATAAAATTGGACTGAACCTTGCGGAACACCTCTATGTAGATATTTCTAAAATATTACTATATTTATTATCTATTTTTACTTTTGTTTTCCTATTTCCTAAATATGATTTGAACCAATCTAAAATAAAACCTCTAAATCCAACTCTATATAGTTGTTTAGTTAAAGTACTATGATCAACTAGAACTAAAAGCTATGGTGATGTCTATAAATAGTGCAGACAATACTATATCATATTATTTAACAATTTTACCACCAAACTTCAGCAAGGCGTTTTCTTTATTACCTTTTGAAAAACCGCATACTAACAGACATTAAAGGAATTACATATAAAAAATGTAATATTCTTCTTTTGATTGCTTTTTTAAACATTTTTGAGAAAACTGGTAATAATGAGATCGGTTTATAATTGTTTGTATCGAAAGAGCTCATTTTTTCAATAATGTTAAAGCTACGGTAAATTTCACAAAATTTCACTAATAAAAATAATATGAGGCCAAACGAAAAGTGAACTTAAATAAGGTAAAAGTGAAGTATAATTTTCTATCAAACTTATAATATTCTGATGCAAAATTTGAAAGTAGGAGGAAAAACTATCCATCATTAAGTTCATTATTATTATTTATGGCAATACTGTTTTTTTTTCAATACCAAAATTTTCCTGTTTAAAGGTGGACAATTCTTATCGGGTCCACTATGGTTAATATAACTATGGTTAATATAACTATAATATAAATAATAGCCCACTATAGTTAAGCTTCAGCCTTATATTTGCTATTACACAATTTAAACATTTTAACTCAGTAGACTTACAAAGATTTTGTAAATGTTCTCCATCACATTTTTTAGAAATTATCGAAGAGGCATAATTCAGACTATGATTATAGCCAAGACATTTATCACATCTTCTAACATCGATCACAACCAATTTTTATTTTACCGTTCGACAACAATTTTTTTATAATTTTCAAAGTTGAATTTAACAACTGCATTAAATATGTTCTATTTATTATTGTTTTTATAGTTTCTAATAACTGTGACATCTTCTTTATGCAGAAATTTATTTTGTGTTATTAATTTAGTTTTAATTTCATCACACGTATGTTTATCGGACATGCCAATTATTAATATTTTAGGTTGAGGAATTTTTGGTATATAATTACATGAGTTGTGATTCTATTTGCAACATCTTGGTAAAAAACAGTCCCATTTGTTCTCCAATTTACCACTCCATTTATGTTTTCAATTGGCCGGATCAATTTGACATTTTAGCTTAGGTTTAGTAGAATCAGCCGACTAATTAAGTTTAGGTTTAACAATTATTACCACGGGATTTTTTTTTTCCAAAATCAGCATAAGTTTTCTTATTAGCATTATTGTTATAGTTGCAATGCTATGATTAATAATTTTGAATTTTTTCATTTTTGTCTCAAAATCTTCTGCAATATTTGCAAATTTTTTGATTTCAATAACACGAATTTCGGGGGAATTTTGAGTAGTCTGAGTAGTCAAGTAAATTTTTTAATTAAAAAAAAAACACCTTAATTTTTGTTGCGAACTCTTCAAATTTATTTTTGTGTTCCTCAAAATGTATTTTATTTTTATATACAGCATTTTGGACATTCATTAGTACTAAATCAACATAATGTATATAAAATCCTCGCAAATAAATCTAATTCGGCTATTTGTGCCCAGAATATTACAACTAGATTAATCTACACCAGAACATTTCATCACTGAGTGATAAATTTTTTGTGCACTCCTGCACAGCTGATCTCTAACTGACCACGAATAGCATTCTTGTACTTGTGAAACTTAGAGATTATATGAGATTTAGAGAATAGCATTCCTGCAACCTTTATTTAAGAGATTATTTAATACTTTGCTATTATTTTTTGGATTTACTTCTACAACATTCAAATTTCTTCACGTAATATTCTTCTTTACATATTTTCATCTCTTTTTTTATTTTTTTACATAAGAAAATTATATTTTTTATTTATACGAACATTATTGGGATAATTGTTGAAACTGAACTGAACTCTAATGATAGAACAGAAATTTTTTTAAAAATGATTTGAATGTTTTTTAATATTTTTCATTAACCTCTTAAGTATATTCTTAAGTATATTCTAGCTTATAAAACAGTTAATACGAAATCTATGGTTGAATAGAAGAAAATAAAGTAAAAAAAAGGGTCGGATCTGTACAGAACACTCCACCGTCAACACCAAAAATATATTGATTATGTAAATTATTTTTAATCTATATACCTTGTTGATGGTCCCATCAAAGAACACTATATTTAAATTAAATTAATTTATATATACCTAATGCTCTACAGGATTAATCCAATGTTGGACTGAATTTTAAAGTCAAATATTTTACAGTTCTATATTCTTTATTTTAGCATTTACAGCATATGTAGATGTAATTATATAATTATAGCTACTAAAGCCAGTCAATCAACTTCATTCAATTCATGATATTTGTGGCAGAAGTTGGTTAACTTGCTTTTTTGTCTATATAATCTATCCATTATATATTATAATAATAATATTGGTACTGACGTAAAAACATATTTGAATAAAATTTACATCGTTAGATTATTCGAGTCCTTTAATTTTTTTTTACAAGTCCTTGAATCCTTTTTACAAAAGTCCTTGAAACATTTTTCATTTTTTTCTCTTATATATTATTTTTTTTTTATTGTTGCACTACACTGTTTAAGATTCACATTTTTTAATCCATTTAAATACATTTTCTATATACAGAATTCTACTTTCCAAAAACAATTATTAGACCCTTTAAGATGAACAAAAAAAAAAAACAACAACAACAACAATTTCAAAACGTTTATTCATACAAAATAAAAATTAAAAAAAAAAAAAAAAATAAAATAACGCGGTAAAAATAAAAAGTATAGGTATTCATTAAAAATAAAATAAAATAAAAAAAGTTTTTTTTTTATTTATTCATTGCAATTCAAAAAAAAAATCAAATATTCATTTTCTAATATCTACCTCATTTCCCCTCTTCTTTTCAAGTTATATGAATAATTTTTAAATTTCAAAAACTTTTTAAAAAATTGAAAGCCACAATTGAAAAAGGAAGAAAAAACAAATTAAATATCCAGGATACATTATTTAAATTTTATAACATTAATTTTCAGAATAACCTGCATAACATTTTTTTTTTTTTTAAACTGTTTTTTACAAAGTGGAATTTAACGAGGCTTAAATTTAATATGAAACGTATAGTCAGCAGCTAGGTAAATATCTGAAAATTTAAAACAGTCAATTTGTATTGCTGGAGCGCATCTCAGTTTAAATATTTCCACTCTATTTAATTTTAAATTAAAAAAAAAAAATATATATATATATATATAACGAAAATAAACTGTTTAATAACCTTGAATATTTTTCACAGGTTTAAAATAGTAAAAAAAAAAGTAAAAAATTTAATTCTGAATGTACACCTGAGATCTATAAAAAAAAAATTTCCATTAAAAACCTGTCTATTGAAAAAAAAAATAAAAATATTTTTAAGAAAATAAAAAGAATAAACCAGAACTCAAATAGAAATGGGAATATTATACAAAATAATAAAAAAAATTAAATTTATTGCACATTATTTCTTGAAAATATGAAAAACAGTAATATACAATGTAGGTATAACAGTGGGTGCATATAACTTGTACAATCTAGTCAGACACAATAAAATATCGTAGATCGCCTTAAATCACAAAGCAATTTTATTTTTCATTATTACATAGTAAAGATTTATTCAATTCGCTATGCAATAAACCAAAATTTTTGCAAGAAATAACGGTATTTAAGCATATTTTCATATATACAGAGAGTTTCAAAAGCAAGTAGATAATTTTTCCTACACTAATTTTTCACATGTATATGTAGAATATATTTTACTAACACTTACTACATTCTTATCGGTACTAAAAAACTTGTTTTAAATAAAATAACACTTTAATTTGGACAATTTAATTAAAATAAAGTTTAAATTACCCAATATGTAGATATTATGTTCAGATAATTGTCCACATCATTGACAATGACCCACATTTAGATAATGTTATATAATTAAATTAAGAAAGGATGCCATATTGCTCTAAGAAATAGGAAATAGCAAAAACCAGAACCCTATGTAAAAAAAAATAAGGTATAATAAAATGGATTAGGTCTCTAATAATAGTATTAAACTACTTAGAATAAATAGTAAAATTATTACTGACTAAGATGTTGGATTATATTGCTGGATGAATGAACAATTATTTGATAAATGCAATTAAGAATCTGAGCTGTTCATCTAACATAATCTATCAATCTGTCAATTGTTGTTTGCAAAAAGTAAAATGGCAATTAAATTTACTAATTTTTATAATCAGCAATAACAATAATATATTATATAATGTTATTTTGGTTATTGGTGCTCTCAAACTAGCAGCAGACATATAGACTATAACAATAAATTCTCATCAAAATGTGTCAAAATATATTGTCACAATTTATTACCTGTAATAGTTCATAATAGTACTGAAAGTCATTGGAAGTAGATATTTGTATAGAATATATCTAAATGTATAACTTTTTATTTTTATATATATACAACATCTGTGAGTTATAAATATCAATTAAAAATCGTTTTTTTTTTTTATTTAGTTTTAATTGGTTTTAAATTAAAATTTTTTTATTGATTTTTATAATTTGCTGATATTGTATACAAGTTATAGAATTAATCAGAATTAAAAATCAATTGTATAGGTAGTGTAATACTACTAGACAGACATGTAATATCGATATTGTAATATTATTGATATCATGATATCGAAATATATATATGTGTGTCACCTAATATCATTACAATATTATTAATTAAAATTATTACAATACAAACGTAGTATTGATATTATGAACATAGGCATAATATTTCGATGGCAATGTTGTTCATCAGAGCACTATGGTTATTTATTTAATTTGAAGTATTAAGATATTGTATACAAGTTATATAGAATTAATCAGTAGTAAAAATCAATTGTATATATAGGTAGTGTAATACTACTGTAATATAGACATTGTGCATCAACATGTAATCTACATGTAATATAGATATTGTAATATTATTGATATCATGATATCGAAATATATATATGTGTGTCACCTAATATTATGACAATATTAATTAAGATTATTACAAAATAAACGTAGTATTGATATTACGAACATAGGCATAATATTACGAATTTACATGGAAATGTTGCTCATCGGAGCAGTATGGTTATTTATTTAATTTTTAGTACCTAAGTAAAAAAACAATTAAATTTGACATATTTTAAAAATTAAACAACAATATAATATTGTTTGAAAAACATTATTTTGCTTTGTTGTTAAATCAAATTAAAATGGATTAAAATAAAAGGAAAAGTCAAATTTTAAATACAATTTAAAAAAATTATTATTTTCTTTTTTGTTAAATTTTATCTTCCATTTTATTTTTAATGATATCAAATATGAATACTACATTTTGTGTCTGCGGTCCGCCATACCAATCATGATATATATTGACTATAGAGAATATTCGAATAATATTGGGTATCATAATATCGATATTATATTCAGTAAGTGGTATAATATTACAATACCTACTAATGAGTTTCAGTTAAGTGTTAGATGAATGAAATTCTTCTTTAATAATTACATATAGCTATCTCTTTTTAATATTAAATATTTATGATATCTTATTTCTTTAAATTATTTTGCAGGTAAATTTTTTAATAATATAATAATCGTTATGATTTTGAAATGTTATTTTAAATCTTGTAGCATTATTTAAAATCATTTTTATGAACGGCATTTTCAATAGATCAGCTACCACTTGATTTTGATTGAGAATTTAATCTATGAGAGTAACATATTTGTTTAGTAGTCATCACGATTACTTATACTGTAGATGTCTTCATAATTTATTATAATTACTTACTTACTTACTTGTTGAACGCTACACACCTTGGAGGTACTGGCTCTGACGTAAAATTGTCCTGCACTAACTTCGGTGACTAGCGTAATATCTCCAGTTGGTGATTTGAAATTTTTTCATATCTACCGATATATCATCCCTCCATTGAAGGTGGGAAGGCCATATGCGTTCCTTGGGGCTTGGATTCTAGCTAGAACATTTTCATCCATACGCTCTACATAGCTTAGCCATTATAAAATTTATTTTAATTAGAACTGGTTATATCCGTAGCATGGATAGTCTTCTGCTACACTATCGATGCTATTATTACACGACAATTTAAGAAAATATTGTTAAGCAGTAAATTCTTTAATCTTAAGATAGCATAAATAATACTTCCGATATAGTGTAAATATTAATATTAAATTATTACCGCTCAACTCAAACATATTTTTTTCCTGAAATAATAAAATTTTACAAAATAATCCAATCCAATTCTCCATCCCCTAATATCCATTAAAATATATATTTTTCGAGCAAACTTAACCTAATTTTATGTAAAGGAATGCTTGCGTAGTATTCGAGTAGTGTGTATACAATTTTTCAATAGTATAATACTAGTATTAGTCCACGCTCACTAAAATTCAATAAAAACCGTGCTCAAAATTTCATTATAAATATTGTTTTCCATCATTTCTATTTATATTTGGCATTTTTTTTTATTGATTTATCTTAGACAACAACCGCATTCGTAATAATTTATTTGTTTACCAAGGTATTTCGTTATTTTTCCTTAATTCAAAATAAAACTTAAACAAAATGTAGCTTAATTGCTGACCTACTATAAGTATTGTAGATGAAAAGAATTTCGTGTAACACTATACATAAAACTCTATTTTTAAGTAATAATTAGACAAATTAATGCAAATAAAAATAAATAAATAAAAATAAATTATTTGTTTATTTATTCATCTTAGACAACAACCACATACGTATTAATAATTTAAGTAAAACAAAAAAGTTAAATTTAATTCTAGCGATAGGTGAATTGCGAAAATTAAAACCTTTTATATTAAAATGGCATGCACATGAGTTGAAATTTTATATTTAAATTTCTAATTGAAAATTAAAAAATTTTGAAAAAATATTTAATTTCGCTACGTCTCTTTTTAAATGGCTATCATTTAACAGAATAATAATGAAAATCGATTGTGAAATGGTTCAGCTGATATTTGCACCGTACTTTTTTCAATTTACAGATTAAATATATATATATTGATTTAGATTCAAACTTAACATATATGTATAATATTGTACTAGTATAATGAATGCCATTGCTACTCTAGTAAAGTTTGGGTGGGTGCAATAAAATGAATGTACATTACAACTCAAAAAACAATGTATAATACATTAATATTATTTTCTCACTACATTTTTAAAGCTTCAGACAAAAACAAAACTAGTATAATATATAAGATATAATTTGATAATAATTTAAATAAAATGGAAGGATGTTATTTAAGGGGGCCTTGCCCGGAGAATGTAGTAGTAGTTTTCCATATTTAATTATTTCATATATACCAGAAATAATATCTGCACTGCACTACTAACTGACTAACACTACAATACTACATAGCAGTATAGATCAAAAATAGCTTTTATATTGAGATCTTGTGATTTTAGGTTGTTTGTTATCCATGAAATTTTTTAGGGCGGTCTTGTCAAATAAATAAATACTTGAAAAACATTACATGTTTAATTTTATTTAGAAAAATTGCAGTACCATATATAAACCGTATATATTTATGAATATCCGTATAATATAAAAATTGCAATATCGTATCTGCGTAAAGATCTAAATTGTTGATAAAAACGTACCACAGAACTGCATAATATTATTTTAAATTGCATAGCACTAAATACCAAATCAGTCCTTGAACTACTTACTACTTGACATTTATGACGTCTTGTGCTCTTAGTTTAGTTAAGTAATTTTTTATAAGTAATTTTTAGTTCTAAAATTAAAGTAAATTTCATAGATTTCATACTTGGTCTGATTGGTTATTTCATGCTCATTATTTATCCATAAATCCCACAAGTTTATATTGTATATTATGTACGATTTTTAATTTTTTAAGTGTTGTATAATAATTGTATACAATGTGAAGGTGACACTATCAGTTGCACTATAGCTTTTATAAATTTTCAAGGTAAAATTACAAACTACAAACCCTCCTAATTATTTGGAACTTACTGTCATAACAAATTATTGTATAAATTTCACTACTATTGTGTTGTAACACAGAATCATTTTTGTTTTGTTGTTGTTGTTATTGCAATAAATTATTGTTAACAACTTCTGTTTATATTTATTCTAATTTAAAACTATATTTTTATAAATTTTTGTTTTGATTTGTAATCAAAATACGATCGTAAATCATTCAAATTTGATTAAAATCAAGAATTTATGAAGATAATCATTGGACAATGATGATTTAAAGACAAGAAATTTTTAAAGAAAAATTAAATAAAAACAAAGACAAATTTTTTTGTATAATTTATGAAAATTGGTTATAAATGATTGTGTTGTCAGAATTTAGCTTTTTTGTATTGTTATAGGATGTTTTCCAATTGATTAAATAAATAAATCGAAAATCAAAAATAAATAAAAAAAAAATCAAAATAGTAAATTGACATTTTAATAAATGGGGTAATTAAGTGTTGTAACTAATGTAAATAATGTCAATTTAAATAATTAATTATACAATATTTAATTTTATTTACTATCCTGATTTACTAACCTAATCTAATATCTATAAATATGTTGTTCTATACGCTATGTTAATATTAAGTTTTGATTATTCGCTTATAATATAGTAGATATATATTTTTTTTTATTCTAAAGGTCAACACTGACTTGATATATTTTTTTTTTTAAATAAGGGGAAACACTGATTGTTGTTTGGTCAATAACGGTTGGAAAATCATCATCTTATATGATTTTATAATGCGTAGAATCGCATCGAATAAATTGATTATAACTAAACATATTAAAAAAATTATGTTTAGTTATAATCAATTTATTCACTGTCAATTCTATTGTTTGAAAAGATAAGATGCAAAGTAGAAATGAGTCTGACAAGTCATAAAAATACACTAAAGGTGATTGAAATGATTTACAAGGTTTTAGCTCTCTTTAAGACTGCAGTTATATTAATACGTAAAATGAATACATAAACATTTTATTTTATTTTACTGCAGCCATAGAAACAAATTTTGAAAATAAAATTATATAAATCATCGCCTGATGAGTATTATTTTATGCTAAATGTTATTTTACCATTTTATTAGGGGTCTTAAAACACACCCGGTCCAAATCTTCAACCTGTTTCGACCTATTATATTTGATTCTTGTAATACACAGTGTCGACTTTATTCCATATTCATCAATTTTACCTGTTGGTTTCGAAGTTTTTTTTCTATACAGTAATTCGAAATCTCATTTAGGCCATATCCACACAGTTGAGTAGAAAAATAATTTTAGTAGCTATAATTTTAGTCAATGTGCAAATTATCATAGAATTTATAATGGGTGGTGGAATAAAATAAAAATTTTATTTCATGTTTATATACCACTTTATTCCACTTCATTTATTTTACGTGCATTTAATTTACTCATTTATATTTTATAATATAATTTCTTGGTATATTTTTTTGGTTTTAAATGTATACCGTGAAATAACCCGAATACTGGCCGGAGCTCTTCTGAAAAAATTATCATAAATTTTTCAAAATATCGATTTATTTGGTCGATTAAATATCAATAAAATAAACTTACTAATATAACAAAAAATATTTTTTGAATGTGTTGTTCGGTTAGTTTTCAAGATAAATTTGAGCAAACTTTGAGCAAATTCAATTTCCACCAAACAATACGAATGACGGATGGCATAAAATAATACGCAGCACGAAATGGTAAAAATTGTTTTAAAGCAAAAAAATCGGTTCAAAAATTTAACGTTTATATAAAAAATAAGATAAAAAATCGATTTTTAAAGAAGCAGTAAAAATTTAAGAAAACGGTAAAATAATAAAATAGAATTAATATGAAAAACGTTCGAAAAATTAAAAAATTGGAACTGAATTTATTTTTTTAGAATATTTTTCGAACACTTTTTATAACTTTGCATTAAGCTTTATGTCTACCGCTGGACTAAAATTGAACTCAAAAATATTTTCGGATTCATTTTATGTATCGCTATAACTGTAGTCTAAATCAACACAAGATTCAATTATATAAGTGTACTATTTTTAAGTTTGTTTTCGGAAATGAAAATTAAGAACTGGTTTTTTTTTGTAAAAATAAATGTTCCACAACGGTACTATAATAATTATATATTACAGTAAAACCGGAATTATTGATTTATTAGTTTTTTTCAATATATATTATTCATACGGATAGAAAAGTGTTCGAAATCTACCAAAATTTGATGGGGAACAGTGATTTTGGTACGGGGTAAACAAATGTACAAAAATTTTTAAATATAAGTATACGGGTATGTGTATGAATATACGAGTGTCAAAATATTTTTATTATTTTTTATACACATCAAAGTGCCAAGAAAGTTTTTATTGACAACGTAGTGTTCGGTTTGGATATTAATAATATGTATATAAATTATTCATTATCCAATAGTACTGTTCGATTGACATCAGAATAATAATTAAAATTAATTTATTTATTTCTTTGGCAACAATTTCATTTTCGGACATTAATGATATTTCAAAAATGTCACATTGTACATGAATGACAGAAATCTACCATTATTTTTTTACGTATGAACATGGAATCACATTCCTACAGCAGATCTGCGGTAGGTTTTTATTGCTTTGTATAAACATAATTAGAATGAAAAATGTTGAAAAATATTTATCACGATTTTGGTTACGTTTGTGTTCTTGAAATAATTACAGTTAAGGGTGTGCTGGCATCATAATTCATATGAATAAATATCGAAATAAGAACAATATTAACACAAAAGACATTTATTGATCACAAAATATCACAAAATTAGCAGGAATAAAGTTAAATAAATTTATTAATGTAAAGCCCATGTGGCCTGTTTATGGACTTTTCGCTTCTTTGACGAATTCTTGTATCTGTTGCCAATCTATGCTTCACATTTATCAACGAAATAATAAAGAGAGCTGCATACCAGTCTACTATTTGTTTCCCCAATAATGTTATTGTCATTAAATTTGATACATGTTCCTTACTCGTACTCATTTTTGTGACTATCAAATTCATTAAGCTAAAACCTCTTTCAGCTTCTGAACTACTAATTTATTGCAAAAGTACTTAATATTTTTTAGCTTTTAAAATTGAATCAGGTAATTTAATGGGATTTTGTGATTTGATATTTTCATCAACAAAATCTCGGAAATCATTAATATTAATGTGGTATTTTAAAATTTGATTTAATTTTAAAGTTTTTCTTTCACCTGTAAATAGATGTATCTAATATGTCAAAAACTTTTAGAAAAACGTTATAATTACCATAAGTAACATTGTTATCCAAATTTTAAATGGCTGGTAGACAAAAGCATATAAAATTTCTCAGTAGGAAGAACATTAAATTTATTATTATCTTCAAACGGTACAATATTTAAACTAAATTCGCAATTTTATCTTCATAGTTACTAGGATTATTTTTGAACATTTCTATTGCTCTTATTGATTGTTTAATAATTTATCTGCTTTCTATACTTGTATTTTTCTTGATTGGAATGCATTTGAAAGTGTAGAAATTTAATAACCGGCTCGCCGGCTTTTATTGCCAACAAACGGCTCCCGAGAGCCGGACCGAGCCGACTCCTCTGGTTACATTTAGTATGGATTTCATTTTTATTATGGTTTTAATCTCTGATTTAAATACAAATCACATTTGCAGATTTTGCTCAAACTTAAATATCTCTCAGAATAGATAATATTAGTAGGATAACTTCCGAATGAAAATAAATATATTTTATTTCTTCTTTTATGTATTTTAGCATCTTTATGTATTATAGCATATAGAATTTAGCATATTATGCATTTTATCTATTATATTTATTTATTTATTCATTTAATTTCTCAAAAAGAAGCTCGTCAAGTTTATACAAATTCAAGTAATATAAAATAATATATAATGCAAAAAAAATATCAAATTAAGAAAGAAAGAAAAAAATATTACATGTAATAGAACAGAAGTGATGAATACGTGAATATATAAGCATTTTGCGGTGTAATACTCGGCAATGAGTTTAAATAGGTAATTCAAGACAAAATATAGGATAAACAGATTGTTAACAAAGTATATTTAGAAAATATGTCTGCAGTGTAGGAGTATGTATATATGGAAATTTCATTAAATGCGTCGTTTATATGGCCAACCCCACTTTATTTTTTTATTTATAGCTATAGAGCTAGATAATTAAATATGTATATCTAAAATTTCCCTATTTTCAAAATATTGAAAGCTATTATTTGTTTAGTGGGTTCTCAAGGACTATAATTTTCATTTTATTTTTCGTATTTAAACACAAGCTAATGTGAGCTTCAAGCCATTCATTAATTTGAAATTCAAGCAAAGTAAATTATCTCATGTAGTGTAGTATACCATATCCGCTTCTGCCTCTAAAAAACGTGTGTGTTAACACTCGATTATACTAAAAGTATAACATAGTATCACATCACATATCCAGTCACATATCCATATCACATATTATCCAGTATCACATAATACTCATATTTAATAGTGAGCTTGTTACAACTTTGACTTGTATTCAAGGTGATCAAAATGGGTAAAATATATTTAAATAGAACGAAGGTCGTAAGCACACTCCTTTTCATATCTTGCCTTTGAACACAATCAATACGTAAAACATAAATACCTAACATTAAACTATTGTAATCAAAGAAATTGTAAGACAAGAAATACTACTCACATGCTTAAAATTAATTACGAGTAAATAAAATAAATTTTTAATTAAATAATTAGCAAAAGTATAATTATTTTATTATTTAATTTTCTCCATTTTTTTTATTACTTCATTGCTTTTTATTTAGTTTATAATATACTTTTATTTTTTTGGGTATAAAAATAATTAATTTGTTTCAAAATGGTTAGATGTATATATAACATTGATATAATTTGTAGTACACTAGAGCATTTTATTGAAACAAATAAAATTATATTTAACTGTGCTTATGCAGTATATATCCTATATATACAGGGTGGTCCGGTTTACAGCAAAAAGTTTTTAAGGGGTGATTCCTTGGAGTATTTTAAAACAAAAAAATTATTCTAGAAGAAGCGTCTATCTTTAAATTTACCTGGGCTACAGAGGGTTAAAGAAAATCGGATTAGAAAAATTATGTCTAAAGAATATCAACTACAGCTCAGACGAAATTGAAACTAGAGCCACATCTTCTTCATAGCTTTTTTTTAGAATTAATAAAGTCATATAAAATTTCAGTAACCTAAACTAATTTCAGTAATTTTGATTAAAAAATAAAATTGTTACAATATTCAACTCTCAGTTATTATTTTTCTTACTAAAACATGGGTTATCCAAATATTAAATATGACTTTACCTGAAAAAGGGCAAGTCTGATATGAAAGTTGTGTATGAAAAAGTTGTAGGGGATGATGTAGCGCATCAACACAAAAAAAACAAAAATTAGCGAATTTTATCGAGATAATCAACGTTTTTTACAAAATTTTCAGTTTTTAGAAGCAAAATTTTAAGTTTATGCAGTTATTATTCAAAAACGGTAAGTCTGATACTCATTCAACATATACCGTTAATTAGGTGTATTAATTCTAAAAAAAAGCTATGAAGAAGATGTTGCTCTAGTTTCATTTCTTCTGAGCTGTAGTTGATATTCCTTAGACATAATTTTTCTAATCCGATTTTCTTTAACCCTCTGTAGCCCAGGTAAATTTAAAGATAGACCCTTCTTCTAAAACAATTTTTTTCCTAAAATACTCCAAGGAATCACCACTTAGAAACTTTTTGCTCTAAACCGGACCACCCTGTATACATGTATACGTATATAATAACTTAATTCAGCCTATATCAGTTGATAAGCTAATTTAATAAGTTCTATATTAATATAAGTCGATGATGTCAGTATAATATTATGTAAACTATATTTTGGAATGAATAAATTAAATATACAGCCTATATAAACAGCTTATAAAGTTTAATAGTTTTATGCTTTTATGTAAATATTAAAAAAGATTATCTGTGAATTATAAAAATGAGTTGAAAAATGTGCCTCAAATCCGTGTCTCCGCAGTGTTATTATAAAAAAATTTAAAAAGTTAATTTTGATTTAAAATTTGAAATAATAAGAAATTTATTACTATAGTTTAAATGAATCAGGTTTAATTGAAGCTTGAGGAACACTCATTTTTGTTATTCAGTTTTTATTTTTGTTATTCAGTTTTTGTTAACTATCACTAAAAATCCATACTAATTAAATCTGATCTTAGAAAAAAACATATAACTAGCTATATGACAGATCAAAAAATATTTATCAAAAAATATTTATATATACCTATCGAAGAATATTTTTACATTTCTAAGATGTGTAAATCAAATAATCACGATTGGAATGTTTAATGCAAATATTATTTTGAATTTGTTTTAATTTACTTTTATTTTTTAATATACTTGACTATTTTAATAATTGTTTTTTTTCTTTATATTTTATTTATTTCAACTATGATAAGGTATTTACAAATTTTTAGTTAATTATATAACTTAACTGCTTTTGATTTTTTGGATTGTTGTTCTTTTTTTTTATCTAGGTGCATTAAATTTTTGTTTCTTATATTAATTTTTTGCTTGTATTAATTTTATGTTAAGCAGATGTTTTATCGCTAATATGTTTCTTACACTATGGATAATATATTCAGTTCTCTCTTCGTCAATTGTACTCATATATAGTAAAAGTGGGTATTGGTGACCTATGTCAACTAAATTTAAACTTTTTCGGGGCGCTAAAAATCCAATTTTCAAGATAACTTTCTTAAACTATCATTTTAATTTACTTTATTTAATTCTTTGCTAATAAAATGTAATTTATTTGACTTTTTAGTAATAGTTTCTAGAAAAAAAATTAAATTCCATAAAAACTCAAAATTTCAGCTTCGCACCAATTTGTGACCTAGGGTGCTCCAAATTGTGACTATGTGGTGTTGGTATTTGTGACTATGAAAAATAATACTAAACTCAAAACTTTAATAGCTATGTTTATCAATTAATAAAACATAATGTATCACATATTATTACATAAATTCAGTTAGTGAAAATGATAAAAAAATAATTAGAATTAATAATAGTTGAGAATACTTAATTATAAATAAATTAAACAAAAAATAAATACAAGTTCATAACAGAAAAAAATATTCTTATATCTACTTTTGATATTATTAGTTTTTTCATTGATCTGCGAAGATATATTTCCTTAACGAAATAGATTCTCTTTGCATTGACTAAAACTGGTTCAACATTTTTATTAACAATGTCACCGATATTATGCCACAATATATTATCTTGTTCTGGCCACTTCCAATTATGACCGCTCATTACCATAGCTTTGACTTGATATTCATCGTTTTTTGTTTCTAAAACATCACCGGGGAAATATTCATCTTCGTATTACACAATGACGTAAAAATTAACTTTAATCTTAATTAGATTCTAATTCTATTGAAGAACTTTCGTTATGTTTATATTCTACCCTTCTTTTCAAATAAACCCATTTTGAGTTTTTGTTGTCGTTATTCCGTTTGTTGTTGCTCTATGTGTTATCCAAAGCTTTATCTTTTCTTTTTTTTGTAATAAGCAATCCATAAATTACGTCTAGCTACAGATGGAAAATTTTCTTTAAGCCATTTGTTGCTCATTCGTTTTTTTTTATCTTCATGACTTGTGGGCCAAAATAGAGACTTTTTAAATGATAAAATTAATATACTATAAGTACCTAACTACTACTTATTGTTTTTCGTGCTCTTAAATTTTTTTGTTTTATATAAAAACAAAATGGTGGCATATTTGTGACCGTTTTGAATATAATTATGACCGCTGTAATGTTTAATGATTTTCAGCTTATTTCATTAAATTTTGTGTAGGTCACAAAATGAGCGATAATTCCTTATTTAATTTACAGTAAATAAATAGACATGACCAATATAAAATTAAATATAGTAATTAAATTAATTCTTAAAAACAACTACAATTTAAAACATGTAATTCGGATACATTTTGCAGGTAATTCGGCACCAATAATGCTTGCATTTGTGACCGTTGTATTAATTTGACGAAATGAGACTTTAATCAAAAGATATTGTAGGTCACAAATTGAATTTTATTTAACGAGTACTTAATTCTTTCCAAATAAAGTGATTTAAATTTATAAAAAGTAATAAAAAGTTAACTATCTGGTTATACGAAAACTCACTTCAAAACTCTAATTGTGATCTGTAGGTCACAAATACCTCAACAGAAAAAAATTATAGCTTATAATTCGGACCGTTTTTAATTATTTAATTACTCAGCTTATTTACAAAATAATCACATTTTTCGATCATTTTCCGTTAAAAAATCTCTCGAATTTTATTATTAGGCATGTATTTACTTTTATAATAAAACCAACCTTTTGCTATAAATTAAAAACATTTTTATCAATTTCTCACTTCAAAACCTTGATGAAAACTGAAATTACGAGAAAAAGTAAGGTGCTTATGAACAAATTAGTTTTTTGGCACGAAATTTTCTATTCTAATATTAAAGTAGCATTAAAAGTATAGTAGAATAAAATAATTAAAATTTTGAAATAAATTCCCAAAAAGAATATAGAAACTTAACTATAGAAAACTTTTACTATAAGTTTTTTATAACTTTATTTTGACTATTTGTAGCTTTTTTAACATCATATTAGCTGTAGTTCAACATAGTGTTATACCATAACACAAATGACTATGTCAAAAATAAATGGTGGCTTTTTGAATAGAATATGGGCTAATTTATTATTCCCGCAATAGAAGTTAATTTTTTTTTGTTAAATACCTTTTCTGTGTTTTCCATTTAAATTGCGTATCTATCCAAAAGCCCAGAACTAAATAAAAGAAGATTATTTTTTTTCTTAAAAAATTTAATTTTATTTTATTTTAAATATTTTTCAAAAGTGTAATAATAATTAATAATATTTAAATTAGCTATATCTTAACTTTGATCCTATTAAAAAATTATATTATGAAAATCTCTTAAAAGTCAAAAAAAAAAAAACTATTTTAATATTTTTTTTAGTATTAAATCTAATCTCATAAATAATTTTATCTAATATTTTTATCCTTGAATATCCTTCACATTTTTATGCTATAATGTATACAACAGTACTACAATACTACCTACATTCAATTATAAATTTTAATTTTTTCAAAATTTATTCGTTATTATTTTACTTAAAATATATCTATAACATTATATAATATATATATATATATCTATAATGTATACAAGGAAGTTAAATATTTTTAAAGAATAAATATTAATGTGTTTGCAATTGACTTATAAATAATTTAAATATTCTATTTAAAAATTCAATTTAAAATATTATTCAAATATTTACGTACCATTTTAACAAATTTTGTGATTGTTGATTTGTTAAACAAAATATTTTTTCTGGTTGTTGTTGTTGTTGTTGTTGTTGATTTTGTTGTGGTTGTTATTATTATTGTGTTAAATTTTTGTACCATCAAAATCAGGATAATTAGGGTCACCAACCAAAAATAATATTATTTTTATATTGTCACTGTTATTGTTGTTGTTATTGTTCTTATTCATATACAATTTTTTGAATTTAGTTAGAGAATAGACGTCATTATTTTTTTAGTTGAAATTATTATTAAACAAATATTTTTTATGAATTAATTTTATGAATAATTTTCAAATTAAATTTAAATTATTAATGAGTTTTTATAAATTCTATTCAATGACTGACTTTTTAAATTCAACAAAAATATAATTTTTTTTTTATGATATATAGAAATCTAAGGTATAGTAATATATATATATATATATATCATATTCATATCTTAATACAAATAGATGATTGTGCGTTCGTTCATGAAACAAACATATATCAGATTTATAACAATTTTTTGTTTTATTTTTTTATGGACATACATAATAAGACATACATAAGGATACAATATTAAAAAAATGTATGTTTTATCTGCAGTATTGGACGTTAGAAATTGTATCTGATTAATTAATAAATTTTCTATTTTATTATTTTAATGTTTGTTTTGCTAATCAACACATAATAATGAAGTCGAAAATTTGGCAAAATAAATATAAAGAAAATGTAGAAAATTTTTCAAGAATGCTAAATAAACCAATTTAAATAACAAAAATTTATATTTTTGCTATATTGACAAAATTAATCTACAAAAATTAAAATGTGTTATTTTCGGGGGAGGCATATCGATATGCAAATGTTTTTAGAACTTTGTTATAAAGTAAAAATTTTAAATAAAACAAAATTATATTATTATGATTAAAATGATAAAATCCAACTTCAATTAAATGGCAATAGTATGTGAAATTAGAGGGGAGAAATTGATGCTTCCTAGTATTGAAATTGTTATTAAGCAAATATTTTTTATGAATTAATTTTATGAATGATTTTCAAATTAAATTTAAATTACTAATATGGGTTTTTATAAATTCTATTCAATGACTGACTTTTTAAATTAAACAAAAATATAATTTTTTTATGATATATTTTTTTTATATAATTTAAGGTATAATATGTCTCATATTCATATTCATATCTTAATGCAAATAGATGATTGTGTCGTTCGTTCATGAAACAAACATAAATACTTATATCAGATTTATGACAGGTTTTTGTTTTATTTTAAAAAAACAATTTTGAAAAATGTCGGAATGCTCGGAATCGGAATGTCGGAATTGAATACCTATCAACAAATAACCCGTTATTTATGAAAAATAAAAAATTATAAAATTTTTAACTTTAACGTTAAAGGGGCCATTATTTTCAAAACAAAGAGGGACTTAAAGTTTGATAATAATTATTGCTTGTTTGAAAGTTATTATATTTCAATTTTAAATATAATTTAATTTCGAATCTTTTTATAACTGGTGATCATGTTGTTGACGAAGAATAGTTGCCAAAATGTCGTTAAGCCCTGAAATATCTCTGAAATTATTAAATTGGATGAAACGGTCCGACAACAAAATTTTATTTATTAATAAAGTTCTAAACATAAAAATTTAATTACCAATGAAGTACTAAACAATGACATAAAGCAATACTCTTTACAGTCAACACCCTTTACAAGCCAGTAGAAAAACTTCAAAAATTAAAACCAAAAAAAAAATTAATTACATTTTTTTTTTATCTCTATATTTTTATGTTGTAAGTAATAAAATTATTTATATTAGGTTAACACTCCCTGCAATTATTACAAAGTCCAATTTATTTAAAAATTTGTTCTGTACTACAGTCAATATAGGTTTTGGGTCTGATTTAGTGTCAATTTAAAGTTTTGCCATTCCTCGGCGATTTCTTTGTAGTTGATGATCTAAAATTGTTTTACGTTTATAGGTCTGTTTATGCTCACATCGAATTCCTGATCTGACCCAACCTCGGCGATTTCTTTGCAGTTGATGATCTAAAATTTTTTTATATTTATAGGTCTGTTTATGCTCACATCGAGCTCTTGATTTGACCCAATCTCGGCGATTTCTTTGCAGTTGATGATCTAAAATTGTTTTATGTTTATAGGTCTGTTAATGCTCACATCGAATTCTAGATCTGGCCCAATATCTTATATTTATAGTATTACTTTGAAGAAGATTTTCATAGCTATAATATTTGCTTGCTCTTATTTAGTTTTGTAAAAGAAATTATAAAGTAGATACACTAGATACGTATCCAATTTTAGTTAAGGTTTGAAGGTATGAAGGCTATTTCTGAATAGCTATCTAAAAAAAAATTGTTCATGCACAGGAAATAAACTAATATAGCTAATTATAATATTTAGGCTTAAAGTTAGGGCAGAAGGTCTAAAAAATTATATTGATACTATCAAAATTGTGGTTTAAAATTAGATCAATAGTAAAGAAACATACAAAAATCAATTAAAAAATACAATGATTATAACCAGTATCGATATTAGACTTATAAAAAAAAAACTAAATACCTAGCTAATCCATAAATTTTTGTCATTTTTTATCCTTTATGAATTATTCAAATTACAAAAATAATATGCAAGAAATTAAATTTTGGTGTAAAACTAACATAATTAAAATTATTCATAAGTAACAATAGGAATTTTTTTAATTATAATATAATTTAATGAATGACGTGCAGAAATAAATTAAACATTCGCAGATCTATCAAATATTAGCTCTTGACGGTACTATACAATAATCTTAGGATTAGAAGAATATTCAAAAAAGAAATATAAAAAAAACAATGTATGCACAACAACTATAATGTATGTATATATGTATATATATATATGTGTATATAATGGTATGTATATATAAGTATGCTTATATTGATTATTTTATGTTTAGAATACAATTAAAAAACAACAAATTGTAAAGCTTAGTTAAAGTAATATTTAAAAATATTGGGTAAAATTTATTGTTTGATCAAACAGCTAAGGCTAAGATCACTATGCAAAACTGTTTTTGTAAAATTAATAAGTTTATCTAAATAAAGAACAAAAAAAAAAATCTTGGAATTCTGTGTTGCTTAATCTTAAATTTTTAAACTATTGTAATAGCCAAATCATGGATTAACCTCTAATTGAACTAATAAGACAAAAATAGTGTTTTAATACTTAACTGACTATTATATATACGGTTCGTATATAACGTAAAGCTTACAGGGTTTTGTAGCAGTAATCTTGTGTTATTTGATCCTAAATTTTTAAATTGTTGTAATTTCCAGATTATGGCGTTTTGTGGTTTTGTCATAATTGAACTGGTAAAGCAATAACAATTTCGATACTGAACTAAAAAATTTTTGTACCATAATGTACCTACGTATTGAACCCGAAAATTACATTAAGGTTTATAGTAATTTTGTGTTGTTATAGCTTATATTGTTAAACTATTGTAATTGCTATTGTAAGGCAATAACATTTTCGATATTGAACTGAAAATTGTAATTATGTATAGGGTTTTGTACTGACATTTGTACTGTACAGTTTGGTTTGTGCTGAAACTGAAATATTTTTAGACTTACAAGCAAGCTTTTAATATTATATCCAAGATAAATAATTTTAATTAAACAATTTCAGTTATATCATTTACAATACAATTTTCAGATAGCATTTCTAGTTGAATGAGAGAAAGTTGTAATTAATTAAGCTGTAGAAAATGAATATTTTAATTCACTCTTTACTTTATACGAAATTATACCTGCCTTTTTGTAATAAATAGAAATTAATTAAGCTATAGAAAATCAATATTTTAATTAACCCTTTAGGTCATACGAGCTCATATATGGCTTTTTGTAATAAATAGAAATTAATCAAGCTATACAGAAAATGAATAATATGCTAATTAACCCTTTAGGTCATACGAACTCATATATGGGTTTTTGTAATAATCACCAAGTTTTGTTATGTAATTTAAAATAAACTTAATAATTATTTCAAAAGGCCATATATCGCTCCTTTTGAAATAAAGGGTTAATTTTTAATGTTTATGTAAATAATGTGAAATATTATTTTTCAACCAATAATCATATTTGGTTGTCAATATTATAACAAATCATTTATTTTGCTGCCATTAAATTAATATGGAAATAACATAAAATTGAAAACATATATTTTAATCAAAAATTATTTTTAAAAAACATAATTTAAATAATTTTTTTAAAAACTAATTAATTAATTAAATTGTTTCACTTATTATTTAAAAAAAAAAATCTTTTTAATTTATTAATTTATGAAAGTTTTGTTATTTTTAAAAATATTCCAATTAACGAAATTAATTCAGAAAAAATATTGTGAAAATATTATTTTGTTTATTTATTTTACGATTTAAAATCTCATATTATTATAATGTTAAAGTACCTGAATTTATTAATAACAAAATATTAAACTTTGTTTTGGGTGTATTTTTAAATGTGAATGAAAATATCTGAATTTATTTAAATTAAAAAAGTGTGGATTTGAGATTTTCCAGATGTATACCAACCATATATAAAGTGATAGCTAGAATATTTGATTCAAAAATTCGTATATATATATATATATATATATATTTACTGACTGAATAGTTTAGTTAGTTCTAATACTTTTTTGGTTTACATTATACTGATTACCAGCTACTGATAGTCTGTTAGCAGCTTTACATAATCAGCCGTACCGGTGAATTCGATCGAATAAAAATCAATTCGTTCGTCAATTTTCAACCGGTGAATTCGATTTAAAAAAAATTCGAATATTTTTGATCGAAAATTTTATAATATTATTTTTATTTTAGTTTTTTTTTTATACGTATGTGTATTTTAATAATTTATTTCTAAAACAGCAATCTAAATTTATTTTTTTAATTTGAAATTTGAACTTATTTGACATAAAAGTGATTACATTTCGTTATACTTCTTATTTGATTAAATTTTTTGAAATGAGTACAAAATTAGTCTTTCGATCGAATTCACCGTTAAGAAATTCTCATCGAATTGAATCGAGAAATTCGAATAATTTTATATCGAATCGAATTCACCGGTACGGCTGAATGTAAACCAGATCTTAAATACTATCAACATAATGACGTGAAGCAGGCCTTAAATAGAATTATACAGTAATAGTTAAGTTAATGTAGTGAAGTAAATTAATACCAAATTTGTATACCAATACTAATATTAATTATAATATTACAAAGACCAAATTATTTAAAAATATGTTCTGTACTACAGTCAATATAGGTTTAGTGTCAATTTAAAGTTTTGCCATTCCTAGGCGATTTCGAAGGACCTAAAATTGTTTTACGTTTATAGGTCTGTTTATGCTCGCATCGAATTCTTGATCTGACCCAACTTGTGTTTAGAGTCTGACTTTTAGAGTTTGATTTATACCAACCATATTAAGTGATAGCTAGACCATTTGATTCAAAAATTCGTATCTCTATATATATATATATTTATTGACTGAATAGTTTTGTGAGTCCTAACACTTTTTTGGTTTACATTATACTGATTACCAGCTACTGATAATCTGTTAGCAGTGCTGATTATCATAATGTAAACCAAGCGTTAAATACAATTATACAGTAATACTAGTTAAGCTAATTTAGTGAAGTAAATTAATACCAAATTTATATACCAATACTAATATTAATTATAATATTAATTAATTTTTTTTATTTTTTTTTTCAGATCATTTGATTCATCCTGATATACTTTTGTTAGCCTTCCGCAACATAACCAAATAAAATGAAATATGTAATAAATGTTAAAAAGTAAAGATAAATTAAAAAAATACAATTTATTTGGTGTTATACTTAAACTCTATATTATATTCTATTTAATAATATAACTTACAAAAAAAAAAATATTACTTAAATAAAAAGAATATAACTATAAATTGTGATATAAGAAAATTTAAATCCACCATGCACATAATAATTATATAGAGCTCAAGTGAACCACTCCTTTAACTTCAAAATCAACTGAATATTAAATTTAACTATACACAACCCTAACTATAATACTGTATATCCTTTGGCAAAGTACAACAAGGATATAAAATTTAAATTTTTAAAATCAATAAAATAATAATATATTATAATATTATGTATGTTAACAATACTAACTACACTAACAGTTATACTGAAATATCACTCATTTATTAAAATAACTCTACTAAAAACCAACCTATTTATTCACCATATTATATCCTTTAACAGGATAAAACCATTTTTAAATATACATAAAAGTAAAACAAAATTAAAATAAAAAAAAGAAATTTTATAGATGCATGTTTGTTAAATATTTCCTAGTTTAAAAAAAAAAAAAAAACAAAAAAAAAATAAAAAAATTATTGCTTAACTTTTAATATGATAATATCACAGGTGAAATTCACATTTAAATGGAAGTTATGTGAGAAAATTTTCCTTATATTTTCATGTTAATTTTCTTTTTCTATTTTTATTGTTTTATTTTTTCTTTCTATTTTCATTTGCTTTTGTTTGTTTTTAAAATTTTCAATTTTCAATTCAATTATGAAAAGTGTGTGTTAGTGTAATAGAAAATTGTATGTAATCAAATAACAACAAAAAAATAAAAAAAATAATAACAACAAAAATAACAAAAAAAAATATACTAACAAAATCAATTTTATTATATTATTATTTTTTATTATACCTCATCCTGTTTGCTAATACAAAGAAAATGTTAAGGAAATAAGGATTAGCAAGGATATAAAGTATTTACCTATATACCTACATACATAATATTATTTGTTTGAATTAATCAATTTCTGTTTAAATATTCATGAAAACAAAATAAATATTTTTAATTTCATTTATTGTAAAAAAAAAAAAATTTAATTGAAGAAAATGTATTCAATTTAAAACTAAATTAAATATTAAAATATAACGATTTTTAAAATTAAAAAATAAAAAAAAAAAAAATAACAAAAATTGCAGTTTTTTTTTTTTTTTTAATTATGATATAAAAAATATAATTTTTTAATAGAAGTTTATTTATAATAAATAAAACGAAAAAAAAAAATATTGATAAGTATATTATTTTTAGTACAAATGTACTATAACAAAAAAATATATATAAATTTTAATAAACAAAAATAATTTACAATAAAAAATAAATATAATTTCAAAATTTTCTTTAAACAAAAAAAAAACAAAGAAAAAATAATCAGATTTAAAGGATTTTAATTAAAAAACTAATGCCATCAAGATGATTACATATATAACAATAATTTGTTATTTAACAAGTAAGTTTTTAAATTTAATTTTATTCAATTTCATTTTGACTATATTTGTTGTTTTTTTTATTATATTTAATATTGTCTAATGAGGTCTGACAAAGTAAAGTAATCGAAATCCTATCGCGTTTCATGTTTATTTAACATTTCTTCAGGGCCAAAAAGATGTATATTTAAAAAGAGATGTAGCAAAAATTAAATATTTGCTCAAAGTTTTTAATTTTAAATTGTAAATTTCAGTTCAAATTGCCACCCCATGTTTAAATCGCCTTTTTTTGTTTTATATTATATACATTTTTATTTTTACCAATATTACGTTCTTAAATTAGTCTAGCCTACAAAATTTTACAACTTATTTTATTATATTTTATTAATATAATAAATTTATTATTAATAAATAAGTTTTTAATTTTTATGTTCATTTTATGCACTTTTTTTTAATAATTTTTAATACCATTATACAGATTTGCAATAAATTGTCTCTAAAAATTTGTTGGAAAAGTAGAATTAAAAAACAAATAATTTTTGTTGAAAACTAAAAAATAAAATAAAAAGTAAAAAACATAGTCTAACTTAAAAATATTCAAACTAATTAAAAACAAAATAATGTATTATATACATTTTAGTGCGAATTCTAATTAGGGTTTTCCTATGACCAATAATTTGTCCTTATGCGGTATCGATATTTCGAATTTCACATTTTCTTTGTTTATATTACCCGGGTTATATAGAATAGTTTTATATGTAACCCGTCTATTATAATGACATTAATGAGGGATATGATAACGGTTTTGCATATACCGAGCAGTTTTTGTCTAAAAATATAAAACGCTCATCAGAGCTGTAAAGCTTGTGAGCAAGATATTTTCGATGTACTACGCAATGTGGTAGAATGTATAAGATATTATTAACCATTTTCTGGAGTGTTTTAAGCCGTAGTATAATAATTTTTTAATAAATAATTAATTTTCAAATTAATTTTATAACAAACTTATCGATTCTAATTATGTTGGCATCATTATACAAGTATTTATTAAAATAGTAATATTTGTGTTCAGAATCGGGCTTTCTATATATATTAGTATAAATTTTCATGCGGGAGTGTGTCATATGCCTGTACTATCATTTGTTCTTGCAATTTGCCTGTATTTTGCCTGCACCAAAATGGCACAACATCAGTGCACGCTAATAGAAGATTTCGCGTAAATTTGAAAGAAAGTGCGTAAGAGGGGTTACTCTCACATGCCTGATGCATTTCATTTGACTGGATATGCTGGATATTGGATGTAATATATATTGTACATATACACACATAATATATATATATATATATATATATTGTATATAAATAATCATACGATATATATTATGAGTTAGGATATATTTTAAAATTGTATTCAAAATCAAAGCTCTACGCCTTTTACAGAATATTTACTATATATAAATTGTTTGAACAACTAAAGACGGATTTTGAATTTTGGTATTTTGGGGTTTTGTATTTGGTATTTGCGATTTCGGGGCCAACTGAAACTACGTTGTAAGTTGTACAAATTAATTCAGGCAAATGAAATGCAGGTATGTAATAGTTACCACTCTTATGTACTTTTTTTCACATTTTCAAAGTATTTCCATTAACTTTGCACTGATGTTACATCCATATTGATGCACCATATACAAGCGTTGGTTTTATGAATGTTTGGTAACATATTATTTTAACTTTTTCAATGTTGATTGCATTGTTGCATTGCATTGTTGCATTATTGATTGTGACATGCACAACAACATGAAAGATTTTGTGACCTTCTGCTATACTATACTTTTATTTTCTCTACATAATTTAAATTACAATGTAATTGTACTGCTAGGTATTTAACTAATTTTTTATTGGCTAAGGTGACATGTTCTTCTAATTTTACTGTAAAATCGGTCCAGTGTTTTTTTATGATATCTACACTGATCTTATCAACCGTGCTACAAAAAAAAATTATCTCGAAGTTGTTGGTGCTTTTTTTTTTTATAAACACCCAAAGCGTTAGGTAGGAAAATAACTTTAGATAGATAGGATAAATTAGGAAGAAAAAATTAGGAAAATAGATTAGTATTAGGAAGTTGTTAATTTGCCAAAGCCATACTTTGCAGTAGTTATAAGCAAATATTAAACATTTTTTGGACTTTTTTGTGATGTAATCTGCTAAACTATTGGCAGAGTAATAATATCATTAGTAAACGCTAATGCATAATCATTTCCTTTAATTCGATATAGTACTGTCAATAGTTCTGACAAATATATCAAAAAAAGTATTGGTAAATTGACTAAACCTTGCACCAGACCATTATCGATCGAAAAACATTTTAATGGTTATCATTTGAGATTTTTATAAATCATATATATATCAAAATTGCAACAAGGTATTTTGGTCCTTTAAGCTTTTATAACTTATAATATTACTAGAGACCTACGGCACCTTTGCACCTTCTACATCGTGATGTCGACAAAGCAGCTGCTGTAGTAAGGCTAATCACACCTATTTGGTTTTTTTACAAAAGTTTTTATAAATAATTTAGGAGGGTCACAATTTCGATGCCTGGAACGTATTCAGATTAAAAACCATTGCTAATAATTTAAAACTCTACAGTCAGAACTCTTGTAAAATACCAAACTTTCAACACAAAAATTTATGAATTTAAAATTTTTTTTCTTAATTTGACAAAAATGTATGTACATTATGCATATACATTAATACATATGTATATAATATGTATTTCTGCTACATTAATACTTTCAATTATTATGTTTGTTCAATAATCTGTTCCAGAACGCTCTAGAAAAATTAAAATCTTTATTTTTTCTGAATTTTTTGCTTGAATTTTTCTAATGTTGCTAGCTGTGCATATTTTGTAAAATCCGGTTTAACTAATTTTATTTCATACATACTTAAAATGAGAGAGTCATCGTCCTCAAATCCTAGGTAAATATGATATTTAATGAATTGGTTGGCATGGTATTGGTAATATGCATGTATACATAATTTGTATGCTTGGATTTATTCTAAACGATTTCGTGTTTTGTTGAAATAATTGAAAAGAGAATAATAATTAAAAAATACTTTTTGTTAATTAAAAAAATATTTTTTTTTGTTATATAAAAATTAATATTATAATTTTATAATATAATAACAAACAAAAAATATTGTTTTAATAAAGGAAAATAAAATATTTGATTCAACAGAGAATTGAACAAAATTTGCGATATTAAATTGACCAGCTTCAACCAACTGAGCTAATAACCGATTAAAATTATTTCATCAATATGCAAACATAAAATAATATTTTGATCCACACAAAATGCAATAAAATAAAATTAGTATCTATACTCAAATGTGATATATACAATACAAGCGCATACAATCAGAGTACTCGTAATAAGGAAATTGTATATATATATTTTAGATGAATATTCAGAGAATGCGTATTCTAATCTAATATTAATTATTGGGTATCAAAGGATCTAACCATACGCAGTTGAAAACTGTTTTTAAATCTATCAGACAAGCTCATACTCCAAACTTTTTGTTAATGAACCAACAGATATCTGAGAAAACCGAGAAAATTAAAACTAAAGTGATTATATAGAAAGAAAATAGTTAAATTAATTTAAAAGCAAAACTTAGTTTAAAGCACACAAAATGTAAGAAAGCATAAAGTAAAGTAGAGAAATTCTCTAAGGAAAAAAATAGTCAAAATTGTATAAATTAGATGAAAATCAGTAACAGTATTAAACATATATCAGTGATTTTAAGCAATAGTTAACTGACAATTACTTGATGACCTTCACTAACTCTTCAACTTCGTACCAACCAATATTCCTAAGCCAATTCTCAGTTTTAGTCAGAAATTCAAATAAAACTCGGATATTCCTAATGTGTATTGGCAATTTATTAAAAATTCTAGGTGCAACGATTTTATAAAAATAACAAAAATGAGACTTATTGAAACGTGGTACATCAACTACACTCCTGATGGTGTTTACTCTTATATTGTAAAAGGCGGCCTTACATTTAGATATCCTGATTTAATATAAAATACCTTTAGTATTTTATACAGATACAAATTACGAATGGGGAGAATACATAAAGTATTGAATAAGTTAGCGGTGTGTAAGAATCGGTTGACCTTACAAATTTGTTTAATAGCATGCTTTTGGTATATAAAGAGTGGTTGTAGTTTGTTAAAGTGAGTACCACCCCAACAAACTATTCCATACTGAAGCTTTGAATGAAATAACGCATAGTAAACCATAGAACATACTTTAGCAAAGCTATATAAATTTACACAGCAAAGTTGACGAATAACATTTTTAAAATGGTTCCTAAGGTAAAGAGTATGATCGCTTCAATCAAGTTTGAAATCAATAAACAACTCTAAATATTTAAAACTAGTTCGATTAAAAACAATTAGAGTCACATTGACGGTTATTAGAACAGTTAAAGAAATCTTGAACAATAAAAACAGAATTAATCAATTTACCACTGTACTTCAACCTAAGTGCACATGAATTTGTGCGGTGTAATTAATACAAAAAAAGAAAAAATTTAAAATATAAAATTCTAAAATTAAAATAAAAAAGAGATAAACAAAAACAATTGAAATAGTGCTTTAAATAAACAACAAGAAAAAAAAAGAAAAAAAATTATTTATATTTAATTTAAATTCAGTGTCAATAACAATATAATTATTAAAACAGAAAATTAAATTATAATAATTGCATTGATCAAAATATTTAACTAAAATTAACAATAGCCAAAACTTAAATTTTATTCCATTCTCTCCTATTATTCTATTATATTATAAACTAGGGGCCCCTGTTGAGTAATTATAATTCAAGTTAAAGCCAAATTTAAAGTTTTTAAAAGAACAGGGATTTGCATGGACTGATATAGACTTCTCATTACAAAGCAGAAAACACTCATGTTTTAATGAAAAGTTTTGAAATTAGTATGTTGTCGTTAAACAACATAAATATCTTACATCTCATTTTCTGTGTTGTTTCTACCTATTTCTTAATTTATTTGGTGAATTCAACTATGTGCGCATTATTATTTTATTTACAACTTACTTAATATATATTAAAGGTGGATTTCCTCTTAATGGACGAACGTCCGGACAAATTTTTTAACCAATCAAAAAATTTTATTTTACCAATACATACAGAAAAAATCCTCTCCGGGCAATTTTCTTCATTCAATTTCTTAATTAAAATATTTTTAACTTTTGACTGAAGGACGAAGTAAAAGAAAAGTGTAGATACATAATTATTTGATAAATATTTATTGCTATCTTGATTTATGTATGAACGCGTTCACATATAGAATTTCAAATGTTTTTCAAGAAAGTGACACGAAGTGAATTTATGTTTTTTTTTTTTGTTTTTTAATATAAGATTATTTTGTTTCTAACAAATTATTTATATTTTAAGATGAAACCAAAGCACTATATTTTATTTTTTCGAATATTATAATGTTATTAACCATTTTTACTTTTAACAAAATTTTAAATTTTTTTAATAAAAATAATATTAACGCATGTAAACAATTTTTCAAACGTCAACCTTTTTTGACTACATAACAAATGTCAGTTCTTCGCACATTGAGCGGAAACCATAAAATTTTCTTTAATGGTATTTGTGTTTAAATTATAGTGTAAAATAAAATTGTCCGGACGTTCGTCCATGAGGAGGAAATCCACCATAAGAGTTCATTATGGAGAAGAGAGATAAAATGAAAAGGTTTCTACTGCGCATGTCCTTAAATGCTTGTCAATTATAATTATAGATGATGAACATATAGTACAATAACAATTGGCGGTTAGTTACGAATATTATGTATTCAAACAAAAATAATAAAATATTGCTTGGTACCTATATACATATTATGAACGTAAAAACAAAAAAATTTATTTGAAAGTTTAAATAAAAAAATTTCAATTCCATACATGCATTATTATTGTACATGTAATCAATACTGTATCTTCTACTCCAAATGTACATATTCTATATACTATGTATTTACATATGAATGAAGTAGATTTATGTAGATACGTAATTTCATAAAAGTAAAAAAAAATAATTTTGGTCAAAATTGCAGGTATATAAATATGTATGTACTATTTATGTAATTCTGAAACTGATTAAGCTCACAATTCTGCAAGAGAATTACTAAAATTTGGGTCTATATTTTCATTAACCAAAACGGTGTTTATTTATAAACTAAGAATATTTTTGGTAAATTGAAAAAATAATATACATTTAAAATGCTTGCCAATTATAATTATAGATGTTGTTAACTCTTCGTCTTAGCTGACAATAGTTAAATCATGACGCGCACGTACATAACATACTCGTTCTTGTTCAAATTCAAACCGTATCCAATACATTATCTTAAGCCACAAAATTTTTGTTTTTTTGTTTTTCTTTTCTAAATTTCTTTTTGTTTTGCAAATCTCTCATTAATTCATTATAATTTTTGTTTTATTTTTGTTTTTTTTTTGTTGTTATTACCGTAATTTTCTCAGTGTTCTAACCAGAGTGCAGTGAATGTCTCTGAGAATATTTCTACGCTCAATAAGGTATTAAAAACTGTTGTGTGTAGATATGGGTCTCAGTTGCATTCATTACAGGGGTGGTATAAGTAAGTGGTAATGTGGGCCAAAAGGAAAAAAATTTAAAATTTAATGGGAAGAAAAATTTTAAAAATTTAAATTATTTTTTTTTTTTGTTTTGTTGTTTTTCATTTTTGGATTACTTCTGTTAATTTTAATTTATTTACCTTTTCTCTTGTAAATTGTTCGCCATAATTTTTAAGATAGATTTTTGTAACATCCGCTGTCTATCAACGAATTTCTATTCCGTCGAAAGCCATCTACGGCTTCAAAATCCAGCAATTCTAGCACTAAGTGAAACACAAGTTGTGAATAATGATATTAATTTTAATATCAATAATTATTCGCTTGTGCCACTTCTTATACCCCATAGAGGGATTGCTTTGTATATACGAAATGATGTAGCTTATAAGACACTTCAAAGAGAATTAATAAATATCAAAAAAAAAGTAAAGGTTCAAGAACCGAACATTGTAGCACAACACTGTTTATAGTTAGCAAGCAGCCACTAAATTCATCATTTATTTTTATTTTCTGTTTTCTTTCAAACAAATACGAACGAAACCGAAATTGTTTATAAAACTTCTAAAGCTAAAATTGTGTAATTAGTTAGCAGAATGTTGTAATTTGCAAGGTAAAAAACCTTATAAACAATGTTGAGCAAACATTGTTATTATTCAAAGCTACATAAACCTCAGTACAGAATTTAAGTAGTGCACCTTCAGTTTATTTTCCTTTCAAAAATCCAAACTGACAATCGCTAAAAAAAGTTCGTTTTATCCAAATATTCACATATCTTTTTTTTTTTTTTTAATCCTGATTTTATTCATTTATACAGTACTCAAAAGAGCTAAGAGCAAGCTCGTATAGAGTTTTACATATTTCTAAAGTGCAACAATTTTATTAATTATTCTTATACAACTAATATCAATTAGAAAGTCTTATACAATAATTATTAAAATGAATAGTTTTATTTTTTTAGAAATTAAAAAAAAAATAATTAAATAAAAAGTAATAAACAATAATGAAGAAAGCAAAACTTTTCATAGTTTTTTCAAAAAAATTTTTAGTATAAAATAATTGTTAGTATCGAGAAAACTACCTTTTTTAAATAATGAAAGAACTTCGGCAATTTTTAATTTATCAGGGAATTTATCAGAGTTATTAAGATTCATAATAATTCTATGTAATTCAATTCTGAAGCTGAATTGATTTTCTGGTGTAATTTGCTTCGTGTAATGTAAAGTTTGTTAATATGGGGATTCATATATGCTTTACTGATATTTGACATTAAACTGATGGGTGTATTTGGTTGTAATAATTATTGAAGCTAATAATTATAATATCTTAATTTAATTTATTATTAAATATTAATTTTTTTTTTCATATAAACAGTTAATGTATGCTTAGTTAATGTATGCTTACTCATCCATCCACCAAAATAATTGAATAATCTTCATTAATTAACAATATTATATACAAATAAGCCATCCACTAAAAAACTATTTCCAATCCAAATTCATAATTCTATTATTGTCTTATAATTCTTTAATGTGTGTAGCTAATTCTATTGTTAGAAGTTTATATAATAAGGATTATCTCAAACAATATAAAGAAATTATTTTGTAGAAATTTTATTGTAAATTAAAATCTCATAAAATAATTAAATAATAAATAATAAAATATAATAAACTCTTACATATAAAATAACACATAAAATATAATATATATTATATAAATAAAACCTATGTATGCGATTTAAATTAAATTGAGCTGAAAATTAAATAATATCAACATTTCATTATATAATAAAACACTATATACCTACCTACATTCTTTTATATAATATTATGTTTGTATGTAATTATAAAATCTATATAATATTATTATTATGTGAATGTTAAACAACAAAAATTATTTACACTTTTTTTTTTTTTTTTTTTTTTTTGTAAAATAAAATTATTAAAATTTATTTTCCATTTAAAAAACACTTTAAAAACTAACACTAATATTATTAATATATGATATATGTATGTATGAATGTATGTTATTATTTTCTAACACTGAATATATTTTATTTTTCACACAACACTAAAATGTGTGCATAATAATATAAATTCAGGCAAGGCAGGCAGGATTCTAAGATGAGAGATTTTTATTGTATCAGAAGTGAATAAGAAAAAAAGTATTAAAAAACGAGAAAATCCTTTATAAACATTTTTTTTTTTAAGTTATTCTGGAATATTTTGTACATGAAAATTTACTTAAAATATATATATATATATATATATGTATAATATGTGAAAATATTGGAAAATTTTTTTTTTTTAGGTATATTTACATATTGTGTATTCGTGTGTATATGTTAAAGGGTTCCAAAATGTTAAGAAAAAAAAAATAATTTTGAATTCTTAAAAACTTTGAAAAATAAATTTAAAAAAAAAATTTTTAAATTTAAAAAAAAAAAATGATAAATAAAAATCAAAAACCAAAAAAAAATGAGAAAGTTTTACTTGAAAACTGTTGGTTATTTAATACAAAAGTTTCGAATAGAATCGATTAAGATAGTCGAAGAACAAAATTTCCGTTTGATAATTCTAAAAATGATTTTGGTTTTTGTGGTTCCAATAATTTTAGACCTATCTAACTTCGGATCGGTTTTGTATTAATTCCAGTTCCGAGATTGTTTTTTCCGTTTTATTTGTTTTACCTTAGGTAGTTTGGTAGAAATGACCATTCCAAATGCTTCAGGAAAATTACACTTAGTTGATTAGATATCACGGCTCGGAGGCCCTATTTGTTGTGTTTAAGGGTATCACTATCCTATTATCACTCTTTCAAAGCACTTATTAACCAGATTCACCCTGTGCAATAATTGTAAAGGTTGATCAGATTACCAATTTTACTTTTCGCAACTGGGCAATAGAAAAAGTAGTGCAGTTTCTGTTTCGTTTTTAATTTTGTTTGGTTATTGAAAGTTATGTTTCTGCCAAAAAGGAAGAGTCAAAGTCTACTTTGGTAGATAGTAATTTTTGATTAGGTGTAATTTCGATTATCCTGTTTTTAATATATCAATGTCACTGTTAATAGGCTCACGATTTATAGTTTTGAAGCCTAATGAAGAGAACTCGTATTTATTTTTGATTCCTTTATTCCTGACAAAATGTCTTCGGATACATTATTTGCCAGAGTTCCATAACAGCTCGCTCGCTTTCATCAAAATTTTCACTATTTAAATTAATTGATAAAAGCTGCTTATAAATTAGTTCATCATTATCATGGTTATAAGTTGTGTATCTAATTGAATTTGCCAAATTATCGTACATTTTTCGCAGCAAGTGAATGGATGAGTAAGCATAAATTAACTGTTAATACAAAAAAAAAATTATTATACTATTTTTGCAATAATTAAAGATAAAATAATAATCGAAGGAGGCATGGAACACAAATTTCTGGGGACACCTGTAGAAGTAACATGCTATTTTCGAAGATTTATCGTAGGCTGTACAATTTTTTATATTGTATTTGAATTCTATTTGTATTTATTTATTAATTTATTATTTTTCACAATTTTATTAAAAATCTTAATCGATTTAGAAACCTACTGATGAGAGCGACTTCAGTTTTCTGGTGATGGTGTAATAACCGAAATCGATTAATATATTTAGTAAAATTTTGGAAACATACTTAGAGTTTTAATATATATTTAATTTGAACAATGTTTCAACTAGAGCCCAAATTATATTATTATTTTTATTTAATTTATTTATCAAACTGTGTTTTTTTATAAATAGCATGTAGACATTTTATCATAATATAAAAATTATTTGAGTAATAGTTCTAATATAATTAATTGATTACTAGTAACAATAATCAAGTACTTCTATTTTATGTAAAATACATCATATGTCTTTCATGTTACATATTACGTGACATATAGCATGTTGCTTGCTCTAGTAGAAAAAATAAATTTTATCTATGTTAATCATATTGTCCATCTTAAAATCTGTATAGTGTAATGTTGTAATGTAATGTAATATTGTAATCATGGCCCCATTAACTATAGGGCTAATTGGGCTACAGCCCAGGGGCGCCATCGATCCGAGGGCGCTAAGAAAACAAGATGGTGAAATTTAATTGCTTTTTTTTAGTTTAAAAAAAAAGTAATTTTCTTTATATTTAGCGTATCTGTGATTTAAGTTAGTAATGTGTTCAATGTTATATTTTTTATCATCCATATAAACCATATATGCTAATGACCTAACTTCTATAAAGATTAAATTCGACTTTGATTACATTTTAAAGTATCACAAACTTTTATTAAAATTCTTATAAAAATTACCAAAGAAAAAAAATACTTTATACATAATTATTTAATCACATTTAAAACCAATTTAAAAATAAAATTAATTGCTTGTCAGTTAAAAATTCGCTCCTCATTAATGGCAGCTTGAGCAGACCTTGTATTTTACAGATTGAGCAAACCTTGTATTATTAGTTGCGTTTTTTTTACCTTGCAGAAGTGCTCACAACTACTTATGAGTTCTATTCATTTAATTATTACAAAAAGAAAGAAGAAAATCTATCGGTTTGTTTTGAATTTAAAACTGCAAGAACTGTTAAAAGAAAAAAGCAGTCCGATGAAGGGACATCAGCCGACACACAATTTGATAAAAATAGTAATTTCCGTATAAATATTTTTTATGTAATTATTGATAAACTTTTGGCAGAAATAAAAAAAAACGGAAATCTGCATATGATCGCATTGCCACTAAATTTGGAATTTTAATGAATTTAAAACATTTCGACGAAAATATGATACGAGAAAAAGCAACTATTTTATATAAAAAATACCCAGATGATCTTGAAAATGGTCTAATCGAGGAATGTTTACATTTTAAACATGTAAATTTAATATCGGATAACTTAACAGCATTATCTAAATCTGAGCAAATTTTAAGAACAATAATTGAATCGCAAATTGAATGCACTTTTCCGAATATAACAACAGCTCTACGAATATATTTAAGTATCGCCTGTACAAATTGTAGCGGAGAAAGGTCGTTTTCAACTCTCAAAAGAATAAAAAATCATCTAAGATCATCTTTAGGACAATACAAATTAAATAATTTAAGTATTTTGTCAATAGAATCGGATGTTCTTGAGAAACTGGATCACAAGAAAATTATAGATATATTTGCTAAAAATAAATGCCGCAAAAGACATATTTAAATTAAAAATTAATATTTAATTCACATATTTATATAAATTTTTTGAATTTTGTTTTACGTAAATACATATTTAAGTTTTGAATTTTTAAAAATAAAATTGAATTTTTATAATAAAAGTATGTAGGGGTGCCAAATTTTATTTAGCCCAGGGCGCTCAAACTTATTAATACGGCCATGATTGTAATGTAATGTAATCTGTAGTGTAATGTCCTTCAAGAGTTAATTTGTGACGAGTAATTTTAAATTAGCTAGATTATAACGCTAGCTTATATAATTTTTTGTTTTTTAGGTAGTAGTAGATTTTTTTTTTTAAGCTGGCAGTAGGTAGTAGGATAAATAGATTTTAGAACAAAAATGTTAATATTAATTTAAATTAATTTAAATTTTAAAACCTTAAAACCAGATTTTTTCAAAACCTCTTTTCAATTTATTTACGCTAACTTTAGATTACGTCACATACAGAATATAACATATGTATTACGTCACTTATAATAGAAGAAATTTATTTTAGTTATAAAATACTTTTATATTAGCTTACCAGCATCTATTGGGTTATTTATTTAGATTTTTTTTTAGATATTTTTTCCTACTTACGAACAAACACAAATTAAATTATCAACATTTAATTGTTGCTAGAAACATAAAAATTAGGTAACATTCTGTGTATGATATGTTCGGTATTAATTTAGATATTTTGAGAATTAAAATTTTTTATATTATATATTAATTTAAGTGCAAGTAACTTCATATTGAAATGTGATACAAAATTGCTGTCACTTAAGTTTTATAAATGCCAGCGATAAAACCCGACCTATGTCAGAAAAATTCACACAAATTTGAAATTTTAGTTTTTGTAACATTTGAAGCAAATTTTTTCAATTCTTACAATTTTTATACATATTTTGCATTTTATATAAAAGTTGCGGGGAAAAGAGCTAATTATATAGTTTTCTTGTTCATTCATTTCAGGTGGGTAATTTGGCAAATTTTTTTTTTGATATTTTAAACCTAATTACCTATTAAACACAATAAAATTAAGTAAATAAACTAATATAAAAAAATATAGGTATATTTTACAGAAAGATAAATTATTTTAATTTAACAGAATTCATTGAGAAAATTTAAAATCAAATTTACTATTTTAAAAAAAATATAAATATTGAAGTGATTTTATTAGTAAAAATAATGTAATGCAAAATTAAGTTAAGTTAGTATAATAAGTTTTTATCTGATTCGAAACTTATACAAATTATAGAATTTGAGTCTAGAATTTGAATAATATTTGTTTAAAATATAGTTTTTGTCTTCCTTCTAATGATATTACGGACCAGTGCCGATTAAGGACCTTTTTTGATACCTATAGTAATATTTTTTTATTTCATAGAGTACTGGTGTTGATCCTGGCTTCCAGTGGAAGGCGACGGGTTTGCATTAAGTGATACTGTGACTAATATAATACTATCCATAGCTTAATGTTGTCAAAATTGGCTTCCATTTTGTAATCTAAACACTAACCACAATAATTGTGAAAGATGAGACGGATATAATATTATGAAGGTGAAACGTAAGAGTTGATTCTCCACCCTTATATTATATTCAGTAACTGATTATCTAGTTTTGTAAACATTTGAGACAGTCTAAATTTCATATGGTAATAAATTTTCATACTAAATAAGTTTGTTTAACTTACCCATTAATTTCCATTTACAACGATGCCTGTAAGGTACTGAACATTTACAAATAGTTTGCAAAATTTTATTCTTTAATATTTTTGTTCTTTAATTCAATGATAAATTAAATATAAAATAATATTTTATTAACTTAAAACCAACATGATATGCTGTAGATCTAAGCCTAGGCTATCCGATTTTATAATTAAAAAAAATTAAGTGTGAATATAAAGTTAATTTATAAAATTTATAAAACTGAATTCATAAAAGTTATATACTACGATAATTTTTTATAGCTATTTTTGTTCTAAAATAAATAATGGCAAATATTTTAAAGTAATTAGAACAACTTAGACTAGATTTTCAACTAACTTCTGACAATCATTATTATATTACATTATCATATTTTGATATAATTAATAAAGAATTTTAATAAACACCCTGCCGTATTTGACTTGAAATAAAACATTGGGATGTAAAACGAGTATATTGCGGAAGCTAATAAGCTTAACGGAAGTCCTAAACTACAAAAGCGTGTAAAAATTCATTATTTTGTATGAATAGACCAATATAATTATTACCGAAAAACGGTCTTAACATTAATCAAAAGACAAAAAAATCTGTCACCAACATGTTATAGCATAAATAAAAGCTTGTTAGGATTTTTAGAATCAAATAACTTGCTCTAAAATAATTGAGTCTTGTTTTATAAAGGTGGGGTTTAGCTGGCCAACATTTTAAAACTTTAAATATTTTATTGGCTCTAAAAAGGGCTCTAAATATCAAAATATAAAATTTTAATCATACTCTTTTAAAAACAATATAATAATCTGGCAACTCTACCATTAATATATTATATGCCAATAAGCATGAAAAGGGTCCTAAGTTCAACCTAAATATTACTCTAAAATAAATTTTATTCAAATCGGAATAAAAACGACAAATGGAATTTAAATTTTCCTTTTTTTTTGTTAGAGAGAGTCCTTTTTATCCTTCTTATAAAAATAACAAATTTTTTTTTTTTTTAATACGGTTTAAACATTTTTTTTTTACACGCTTTTTAAATTTTAATACACACACACACACACATACCTAATAACTACATAACAATATTATGTAAATTATTAACCTATACACATATAAAATTATTGGAAAACAGTATTTAACTGGCCCAACCATATTATATCGATATGTGTTTTGTTCGAACAAAATTTTACAGACATATTTTTATTGCTTTCTTTTTCTTTTAAAATATTTTTTTCTCCCTCTACGATTAGATTCTATAGTTTTATTCATTTTACATTAGACTTTTACTGCTAGGTAATGATCCTATATAGTTTAAAAACCAAAAAAAAAAATAATAAAACAAAAAAAGGAAGTGTGAATGGATGTGGTGGGGAATGTTATAGAAATATTGTCTGACACCTTAACATTTTTTATTGAAATTTTTTTTTTATTTTGTGTTTTTTTTCAGTATTGGTATTTAATGTCCTTTTTCTGGGTCTGATGTGTTTAGGTGGAATATTTTGCTGGTGAATATAATTTTCTTCTTGAATTGAAATTAAAATTCTTTTGATATGTTAATATTCCAGGAATTGGTTGTATATATGGTAGTATGTATGTACATATATGCATATAAGATGAGGCTATATTCAAAATGAAATACCAAAAAGCCTTTTAAAAAGAAAAATTCAATTTTGAATATTATTACAATGTCCTTTTTGAAAAGAAAAACAAACAAAATGATTTGAAGTGTTGACATCAGCAACATAAAATTGAAAATTAATAAATTTAAAGTATGTATGCATGTATATGTGAAAATATGCTAATATGTATATTAGCTAATTCTGGGAAAAAATAGTTGTCCCGATTTTATTAGATTTTTTTTTTTATGTTATTTTTGGTTTTTAAATTTATTCCTGTTATATTTTGCGACTATATTAGAGTTTTTTTTTTTTTTATCATGTTTTGATTTCCTGTAATCGTTTTTTGAACACAACGGTTAATAACACTTCTATTTTGTAGTGATGTAGTTATTACTTGTGTTTTGAAATATAATCCAGCCATATTCACGCAAGTGTTTTAGTTTAGAAATATAAAACATGCATAATATTAATTAGTAATGAATTAGTCGTAGAAGACTGGTATTAAAAACTGACATTTCGTGATTGGAATAACTAAAAAGGTTCAGCAAAGTGGCTTAAAGAAATTAGTTAAGCATGGCTATAGTAAAAAATAATCTCAACCATGTTTATCACATAAATTTAATTGAAACTGTAACCTCGCACTACATTTCTGCTCAAGACTCAATAGAGTAAAGACTATAGTTATATAAAATGTACGGATTCATTGCGTCGATGGTGAGTTGTAAAATCCCCAAACTGCGGTGACTGCGGTTAATTTTTATAACACGTAATTCAAGATCTTAGTTTACGTGCATATTGTGGTGGTTTGAATGATTTTAATAAAATTAAGCTGCAATCTCTAAACTAACAAATGAAAGCTGATATTAGTCTATACTATATGTATGTCACGAATGCCATTACGGTTTTAGTTTGAAGAGGCATTTTTAAGTTTGGATTAATCGAACAGGGAAGAGTGCAGATATTGTTTAGAAGAAGAGGAATGCTCTTCTTATATTCTATTTGTTTGCGACGCCAAGAATATAAATAAATATTTCCAGGAATCATCTCCTGATTCTGAAATAGACATTTGAGCAATAATAGCGTTTACCAAGGACATTTTTTTTTATTATACCATCATCAGCTTGCTGTTTTTATCTACCTACAACTACTTATCTACAATTTATTGGTATTATTAAATTAATTCAGTGAAACTTATATAAATTTTCCGCTCGTGACCGAAATCAGTGGAGGACAATTTTGCGTCAGGCCCTTCAAGGTCTGTAGTGCCCAGCAAGTAAGTAAGTTATATAAATTTAGTCAAGCTATCTCCTCCATAGACATTTATGTGCAGTTGGAGTAATAAAATTAAATTAAATTAAATTAATTCTGCTCAATTACGCTAGAAGTCGTCCAGAGCCTTGGCTTTGTGTAAAATTATGCGTTCAGGCAATGCCATGATATATATCATATTTGCTCATTATGTTGGCCATTAAAATTTCGTTCTAACAATGTGTCCCAGCTCGAAGAGACGTTGAAATTTTACCTGCGCCATTATAGTCGACAGTGCAGAAACAGTTTTGGTTTATTTTAGATTGCTTGATTGAGCTGTGGTCAACTTATAATATTAAATTCTGTTTTCACATTTGATTTTATTTTTTAGTTTTAATTTAGGGTATCTGTCCAATGACTAGACTAATTGTATGGATTCTGTAGGTATTACAAGGTTGCCTTCTGGCGCCAAATACTTTTTATAACATGGTTATCTTGAATGCCTCCAGCTTAATTTCATCAATTTTTTTTTCAATATCCTTCCACAACCATATGTTATAAGTGAGTCTGCTGATTATCGTGTTGTATATGATTTGCGATTTATGTGTTGCTAAATTAGATAACAAAATATCTTCAATGGCTTTATTTATTTCGACACTACAATCATTTTCCGGGGTAATAGTGGAGCCCAATTACTTTTAATTTCACATTCGTTAAAATTATCATTTGAGAGGTTGGTATTTTGTGAAAAATTTCGCTAGTAGAAAGCACATACAATTTCGTCATTTATCTTATCCCAATGACATAGGTTACTGGGTAGGTCGAAAAACCTATAAAGCATTTTTGTTGGCTTGGTTGAAGGTAAAACTGTTTTTTTATTTTATATTAGGACAAAATAATGAGATAAGCATCCTAACTGCCTTCGCAGAATCTAAGTCATATAAAAATGAAGGACAGGCAAAGAAGGATAGTAAAAATAAATAAACAAAATTTGAAAAAAATTAGAATAGAATAGAATAGAAGAGTTAGTACAAAAATTTAAGGACAGGTCAAAAGAACCTGAACTGAAAGACAGTATTCTACATTCTACCCAAAGTGCAACTGATCTTTACAACTAAATCAAATTTGATTAATTGCACCCTAACCACTCCCCAAAGTTATTTCTAAATAAATCTTTATCATCAGCATATCTATATAAAAGCTCATTATGTCTTAAATATCGGCGAACCTGGAAAATTTTTCAATTTATTTTGTTAATATTATTATGATTCAATAATTCAATAAGATTATATCAGACTAATATGCAATACCCGGGGAAACCACGCTATAAAGAAGTCGTTATCGTTATCGATATTCAGATATTTACCGCCTGAAGCACAATATCAAAAATAATTGCGATTGTTCTAAAGATCGACTTTGGAATCAACAAGTACGGATAGAACCACAGTATCATTGAGGGGCGTTAGTTAATTGTGGCCCCTCATTATTTGGAGCTTTGTACTAGCCAATTTAAACACTTTACCAAGAAAATTTTTTAAATATTTTATTTTTCTGGCTATCAGATGTAACCAGACCCAGAATTAAATCAGAATCTTTTAATAATTTTCTCTCTGAAACGGTAGAAGAATTGTGCAATTTAGTACAAAATCAATACAAAAACAAAAAACGATATCTATTAAGCTTGTGAAATCTCACGGGGTTTATTCATATTACACGAACTCTGAAATAAAATGTTATTTATTATTCATACTAATTCACTATAGCCATTCTATTATATTTTCGAAACTCAGTTCCCATTTACGAACTGATGAAAGTACACAGTATTTAAATGTAATTATACATGAATATATTATTTAGGTACCTATCTGAAAAATGTTTCTATTTGCAGCCGACATAATTTTTTTTAATAAAATAAAACAGTTGAAATTGAAAATAGAATACCGATTGATTTCAGCGGTAATTACATATTGCGTTACATAGTTAAATGTTTCCCTCTTCCATTTTTGTAGTTGACTTTCAAATAAATTGATCAGTTACGTCAGTACGGAAACAGTCGTAAATGCTTATGTATGCTCGATATATAGCTTATATGTATATAACTATATTGTATAATATAACGTTATTAATCGTTGTTCTTCTATTAATATTCAAAACCATTTAAAGCCAAAATCGTAGGATATTCTTATCTGTATATAGCTATACTGATCAATATATTATACTATATACAACATTATTTATCGTTATAACAAACGTGAAGTTTCTAGATTTACCTTTAAATTGTGAAAAGGCGTTAAATATCTATATAGACTTATAAAGAGTATTGACGATGTGTTGCCCTGGTATATTCATATCATTGGATCATCATAATTCCACTCACACTCCATAAATTCAAGTCTTCGCATTACTTGTATACATGGTAATTCAGAAATGTTAAAATGTTCGAAAATCAATTACATTGTCCTTCCTTGTCAAAAATATTACAACATGAAAAACACTTAAGTTTCGATTCATTTATGATAAAATCCCTTTTTATTTCTGTTAACATAAATTTATTGTTGTTGTAATCAACAAATTTAAATTGTAAAATTAGAAATTTCACTTATACTAAACTATGTTATTTTTTTATTTTTTTTTTTTTTTACATTTATTTTTTATTTAGAAATGATCCATTTAGTATAGAGCATAAATTTCTAAGTCAATACAGAAAAAAATTAATTTTTATTGTCCTGAACAAAATAAAAAAAAAAACAAAAAAAAACCAAAAACTTGTAATATTCAATTAACAATTTTCTTTCATTAATACATCTGACATTTAAACTTAATCCCAAAGAAGGGGTTATCCAAAAATTTTGTGTTAAATATATTTCCTGTTACAAAACAAGAAATTAAAAAAAAAACAAAGCAAAACAAAAAAAAAGGATCACATTTCGTTGTTAATAACTTTTTGTATATTTTATTGAATAAATACGAATGAAAACAATATTTTCCTATGTTGTGTAATATTGTGTGTGTGTGTGTGTGTGTGTTCATGTGTAATTTTTATTTTTATTGTAAACTGGTCCTTAAATTACAATATTATAAAACTATATACTGTATTTTTTGATCATAGAAGTAGTTGGAGTTGTATAATAGCGTATTTTATAATGTAGTTACAATTTTGTGTATAGTAGTTGGAATAGTAATAGTAGTAGGTAGTAAAAATAGTAGTAAGAGTAATAAAATAACATTGTAGGAAACAACATTATTTTTATTAAACTTATTTTTTGTATCTAATAATATAAAATTTTAGTACTACACAATATTTGGGTACAGTGCTGTTCAAAATAATTGAAACGAATATTTTACGGTAATAAAAAATAATTTTTATTAAATTATTTTGAGTAAATGAATGTATATCTATTTATCTATAATTAATAACCAACATATGACATTTCAAATTTTTATAAAAAACAATTAGTGTGTTTACATGTATAGAATTGTTTACATGAGTTTAAGTAAGAAGTTAAATACTCAACATTTATAATGTTGATGGTATACATATGTGTTTTTGAGTTTAGAATAGATTGTACAGACAGATATTAGGCATTTTTTATTGTAAGTGAAACTTACTATTAACACGTTGATCGATTCTGGTGAGGAAAATGTTATAAACTCGCGTAACGCTAAATTGTGAGTCACTAATGTTATTAATATATACATTCTAAATATAAGTACAAAAAAAAATTTTTTTGTTTTTTTTTGTTTCTTAGAAACATACAGACAATATACAAGCAGAGGTTAATAAGAATAATAAGTAAAATAAAATGTGGATTTTGTTGTTGTAGATTATACGGCATGCAATTACTTATTGCTCTGATCACAAATAAAATAAAACAAAAAACAAAATTTGAAGTTCTCTTTTCATAGTTCTCATCAAAGAATATCAATCAGACCATCCCAATTGGTAGAAAATGCAGTAATCAGTATGTCAATGCATGTATGTATTCATTTGTTTGCAAACAAATCAATATGCAAATTTGTTAAAAATTGTAAGAAATAGAAGATAATAAGAATTTAACGTGCAAGAAAAATAAAAAAATATAGTAAACAAGCGAGTAACAAAGAGAGTAACAAAAAAATTAGCCTGAAATTAAATAAAAAAAAATTTTAAATTTTAAAAAGAAAATTGTTGATTAATATATTGATTTGGAAAAAAAATTTTCGAATATTTAACAATATTATTTTCTAAATTATTATTTTCTAACTATGCATAAGATTTTTAGGAGACGTAACTAAAACAGCGTTATCATATTCTTTAAGTTCTGTGATTTGTAAATAGATGTTGTCCTCAGTATTGTTTTATAATCGTATACGAATATAATAAATATTTAGGCTTATTATAATTTAATATAATTAATAAAAAATAATAACGTTTGTAATTCCAAATTATTACTAATAATATTTTATATTATTGAAATGTAATTATTATTTAATATTTTTAATAGGTATATTTATACACGAAAATAATAATGTTTAAAACGAAAATATTAAAATAATAAAAGATCAGAATCCATCATGAGAGAATAAACTAAATTTGAATAAAGATGTTTTACATCCTTGCCTCATATAAATAATGGGAACGCAAAATTTTTTTACAGTATAAAGCAAAAGGCAGACATTTGTTTTGTACCTTTTCTCTCTCATAATAAATTTGGTATACGATAAGTAAATGTAAATTTTACCTCTGTTAACTAATGATATTTTGCTTGTTTTGGTTATTGAGCTAAGTCATTTAAAAAATTATTGTTTTAATTTAAGTTTGTGTATGGTGTGTTATACAAAAAAAAATATTGGTACCTACATAATATCAAAATATGTATGCATACCTATTTAGCAAAAGCTATAATTTTTTGAAATAAAAAAGTGATTGATTATTAAAATTTTATTTTTAAAATACTTTTAATTTTCTTTTTAGTTAATAATTAAAGCTTTAATTAAAAAATTGAATTAAAAATTACTTATTTTAAATTTATGTTTGTATTTTTATATTACATATTATAAAATTTTATTTTTAATTTTGTTTTTAGTCTTTTAATATATAAAGCTTTTACAGTTTTTTTTTTAAATTTTTTAAGAGCTAACTACATATTTAAAAAATTCGATTAAAAAATACATATTTTAAATTTTTATATTGCATTGTTATATTTTATTTATTTATTTCATTTCTCAAAAAGAGCTGTGTAGCTGTATAGAGTATATATATATGTATGTGATTTTACATATCAAAAATAAAAGTATTCAAAAGTAGTCAGTGGAACATAATTATAATTTAACAATTTAATATAATAAGAAAATATAAAAGATGTGTTTTTTTTTTTTTTTTTTTTTTTTTTTTAAGAATTCAAATTTAATTCAATAAAAATTCTAATTTTAATAATTGGACAACTACATTATTTTACAAGTTTTTTTGAATTTCTTACTGGACATATTTTTTACACTCAATGGCAAATTATTATATAACATTATTGCTGTATTCATTATAGGTTCTATACCATATAAATTAGCACCTGCATTGTATCGTAAATTATTATTGCTTCTGGTGTAGTGTTCATGTACGTCATTATTTGACACCAGATTGTTGTTTGTTTTTATTAAGTTATTCCTCATATATTATGTATTTGATTCATTTGTATTACTTCTTTATAGTGTATTAATTTTAGTATTTCATATTTTTTATGAATATAATCAGTTGAGGTTCTGTGGCGCAGTTGAAATAGGTTTTTTATTGCCTTATTTTGAATTTTTTGAAGGCTGTAGATATTTTTCATAAATGTGTTACCCCAAATTGCTATTCCATACGTAATAGTGCTATGGAATAGACTATAGTAGGTAGAAATTTTTATTCTTTCTGGAAGCCGTTTCCCAATTTTCCTAAATAGTCCAGCTATTCGTCTGGTCTTTAGAATTAATTCATTAACCTGTTTATTCCAGTTTAAATCTGCATCAACCCAAATACCTAGATATTTATATTCATACACTCAATATATGGACATGTCTTCTAGGAATGTGCATGTTCAATACTTTCCAGTAATAATTACTACTCGATACTTTCATCATCAATACTCGATATTTTCTACTCGATACTTTTTAACCGATACTTCTAGATTCGTTAACTGAAAATTTTATTAAGGAAAAATGAAAAGCAATTTATTTGTATAGTGTATGCATTTTTTCAGTTTTTTTCGTTACTTCAGTTCATTTAATTTTTTGTTTGTATATTTTGGGTTTTTTTTTTTTGTATGAATAAAATAGTTTTTATATTAAATAATGAATAAAAATATTAAATTATGAAAAAACTAACATTAAATAAAACATTATTCATAATAATTATTTTAGTTTAAAAAATTAATATCTTTGGTGTTATATTATATTTCAGTTTTTTTCTTTATCTCAGTTCAGTTTGTTAATTAACAAAAAAAAAATCTTAACTTAAAAAACTGATATTTAATTTTTCCTAACGAACTCGATATCTATCAATCTCGAGTACCACTAAAGTATTGATCAACGAACTCGGTATCGAGTATCCACTACACTATCAATCTCGACTACCGCTAAAGTATTGATCAACGAACACAATAAAAACATTAATACAATATTAACCATTTGTATTTGTTTTGATATTCAGCAGCAGAGTATACATATTTTTATATCTTTATTTTTTAGTCTATTCTACATGTGGTATAGTAGTCACATTAATATGTATACATACACTATACCCATTTTTAGTTTTTCAATTCTGTTTTGTTCCCTATTCTCTTTTTTGAACAAGAAAATTTTTTTTTATTGTTAGTACTCTTATCGATACTTCGAGTTGAAACAATACCAATACTCAATAGTAACAGCAGAGATTTTTATTCTTGATCAATATTCAATACTCGATACTTTTACAGAAAAGTAACCGATACTTTTATTCTTGGTCAATACTCGATACTAAGTATCGAGTAGATACTTTTCGCACATTACTAATGTCTTCATTCTTAGATTTAACTATCAGATATTTTGTTTTATTAACATTTACCGTGAGCTTGTGTAAGGACATCCATTTGTATATGATTTGCATGTCTTGATTTATTCTTTCTTCCATTTCGTTAACATTATTTTCAGTGTACACAACAACTAAATCGTCATCAAACAAGAACGGTTTTCCCAACAGATTCAGATTTGAAAATCCGCTTATATAGCATGAAAATAGTGCTGGACCTAAGGAGCTCCCTTCTGTAACACCATAGTCAACATATTTATACTGACTTGTTACTCCTTCACGTTCTGTATACTGATGTCTTTCATGGAAATAGCTTTTAAACCATTGATATTCTTTGAAAAGCTTTGGCCAGATCAAAGAATACGAGGCATACTTTTTTAGATTTACTTACTGAATTCTGTATATACGATATAACATCAAATAAAGCAGCGTTGGTGTTAGAGTTTTTTGTAAATCCATATTGCACATTGCTGACCAAATTATTTTCTAGTAGATATTGTGTTATTTGATTATTAACAAAAGTTTCCATTATTTTACTGAACACAGTAGATATTGAGATCGGTCTAAAGTTGTTAAAATCATTCTTATCGCCAGATTTTTTATAAATTGGTATTACTTTGTTAATTTTTAGTAAATTTGGTACATGACTTTGTAGTAGAGATGCATTTATTAATGATGTTATTGGTTGTGCTAATACATTTTTACATTTTTTTATTATTGATGTTTTAATATAATCTACTCCTGAACTATTAATATAATATATTATATGCAATATAATATATTATATATTATATTTAAATAGTTTTTATATTGTTTATAAAACAACGATCGATGTGGTTTTTACACGGTATTTACATAAATTCCATTCAAAAATTTTTGTTTCCTACTTCAGTTACCATAAGCCTATTTTATTTTTTTTTAGAATATAATGAAAGTTGTCTAATTTAATCGACCCTCAGACCTGAATTTCAATATAAATCATCTGCATTTAAATGTTGTTTCACTTACTACCGTCAGTCCCATGACTGGATTTTCTTTTTTTTTTTATTTATCTTTGCAATATGGAAACATAGTAATTTTGTATATAATATTTTATTTGATTTAATTCTAATTTGACAAGGAAAATGGCCAAAACCTTACACCCCTATGACACATTAATATTCATCATCAATATTTGCCAATTAATTGTCCATTAATAATATTAATGAGAAATTGATGATAGTTCTTTTCTTATCAATTTTCTATCAATGTTCTCATCAATCTAGTGTCAACATCAGATGAGTCAAGAAAGTGAACTATTTTATCAATTATCATACTACATACCTATATTCATAATATAAATCCTTTGCCAAAATCACTACATCTCAAATAAAATAGTTTGGAACGGCACTGTAATTTTATTTTCATTTAATATACCGATATATCACTAATGGATTTCTTCCATCAAAATGTTAAGAGCATATTTTTTTGTTAGGTGAAGTTTACATAATAATCTAACATAACATAATAATTATTAGTTTAAGGATATTGTTCTTATTATTATTATTGTTATTGTTCTTCTTACATTTGTTTTTATTCTTTTACTCATTATTATAGAAAATAATAATTAACAAATTTTGTTTTCTATCCTCCACTATTTTCTGAATTTTTTTTTTTTTTCTTAGAATATATTTTTTTTATTGTCCTTTAGAGAAAATTATATTATTTGAATAAAATATTCTTTTTACATTATATCCCACAATAATAATATTATATAAAAAAAAAATGTATATGCATATAATAATGTAATAATCACTATAATTGCTGTATATTTCTAGTATAGGGACTATTAAATATTGTTGGGGTCATGAACATTTATTATTATTATATTTTTGTATATACAATTTTGAACTTCAATTAAGAAAAATAATTTTTTTTCTAGTTTCCTTATTTTAAGAAAATACTTATTATTGAATTGAAGAAGGTTGGGTAAAAACAATATAATAACAAAAAAAAAAAAAAATAGAACAAAGAAAGGATACAATTACTAGTTTACATAATTGTCAAAGGTTTGTTTAATAATATGTGTTAAGCTCTTTAGATAATTATTTCAAAACATAATAAATAGGTAATGTGTGTGTACTTATGAATGTATGTGCAAAACCTAAATAAAAATAATATCGAAGGGTGATTGTTTTATTTTGGTCTGAAACCCATGTTGCAATAATTAATATAGGTGTAATATATTTTATTTTAATTTATGACTGCTTTTGTATCATAAGATCAAAAATGGTAGTTGTTAGTATGGCTCATTAGAGTATAACCAAACTAATGATTCATTGTCACTATCATTATAGCAGTTGCAACGATATAAATGACAGAGAGAGCTCTAAATGTACATTTTTATTTTATAAATATTTTATTGTTATATTTTTTTATTTAAAATTAATTCTTTAAATATTCTAGAAATTATTCAAATTTATTAATGATTTTACCCCTTAATAAATAAAAAGTGTAAGTTCGATTTATTTCTTTATATAGAGTTAATATTGATACATAGTCGCAGCCTTGACTCACAAATGTATTTACAACAACTTGTAAGTTATAAAATCGATCAAGTTTAAAATATATAGTTAGTAGTCTAAGATTATAAATACCTGAGGTATATTAAAATTTATGGAGATCCACCTTTAGTAGTTTAAGATTATAAGTACATGAAGTATATTAAAATTTATGGAGATCCAATCTCACGATCAATAATCTTTAAGAGTATAAATAATTGCCGCATTTGCCACAGTGGCGCTTCAATAGATTTAAATAAATAGAACATGTAAAAATGTATGGATAATAAATGAATAAAACAGTTACGATTAACATATAAATGAAAGAGGTAGTATTTTCTTTAAAGTTAAAATACCACATGACGGCGAAGATGGGATCAAGCAAAATAAATACATCAGTTTTTGTTCCCACGTGACAAACCACCAAAATATAAGTACATAACTATTATATAAAAGTAACATCTATTTCTTGAAAAAGTTGAACAACTCAATCTAAATTGAGATGTTGCTGAGACTTGAAAAGGTATATTAAAATCTACAAATGTATCTAGTTTGGATCTCACTATTTCATCATTAATTTTAGAATTTTCGTACCACGCTTGAACAAATTCAATTTGAATCAAAATTACATTTAATAAGTATCATTGAAAAGCGTACTTACATTAGCGTCAGTTATTATCATTACAGCGTCAATTATTGAATTCACATTGTAAAGTGTGCTACCAATTGCAAATGATTTAATTTGTTGCAATTTGGACATTGTTTTTCCATATACCAGGCATATGCTAGACCTTTATAGTGACTTTTCTACAATATTTTATCCAAATTGATAGTTATACTATGTTAAAACTTATAATCAATTTAGCAGTTCTTGTGTAAAATATTTCGAATGCATATAACAATTATGAATTAACAAAAACTGAAACTGTTATACATATTATATAACTATTGAATTGTTGAATAATATTTACTATTGTGAATTGATAAATATTTAGTTGATAACTAGGAACCGATATTTTACCGAGTTGATTTATTTTTAATAAAATAATTGTTGTTTCTAGTTCCAGTTTGATTTTAGTTGATCTTTCAGCTGTACGGTATAATATTTTAGGCTGGTACAAAATTATAAAACTGTAAACTACATTTGATTTTGAATTACGACAGCCATAACTAGAACTAAATTTACAAATTTTCAATAAATGCTTTCAGAACAATATAGACAGACATAATCACTAGGTATTAATAATAAATTATTTAATTGACTTTCTCAAAAGGACAAATTATTGTTATCTGTTAATCAGCAGTGACCATTTTGATGATGCCTAATTCAAGAAGAAGAAGAAGTACCAAATTATTATTATCTGCGGCTGGCTTATCATTTTAAAATAAATAATCTTCACAAAGCGGACTATAACATTTACAATATATATCTCGATGTGCAATTTAGTGCTAATCATCGTTTCAGAATCAACTGGAATAATCATTTTAACTTAATACCTATAGCTTCATGTGTCATTAATATTTCAATTCAGATTTTGTAGCTTATATTGAGTATAGGATAGAAATTAGAAAGATCAAATATATTACAAAATGAACATTTTAAACTGTACACTTTGTGTTTTTAATTTAGGACTTGTCGCATTATGAAAGCTTTTTTTGTTTTTTGTAGCTCTGTCTTTTGGCAAATTTTTTCTTCTGTATTCTAAACACAGATCATATATATTCGATGAAGAATTAGAAAACACGTAACAAGGTGCTTTTTCATAGAATAATATTCCAAAAATATTTACTATCAAAGAGCAATAGTGTTTTTTATTTATCTTAAGGCTTAGTTTAGCCTTTAAATATTGAAGAGAGTCGGATTTTGAAGAATATGAAATTATATAAAATTTAAATTGTTCAATTCAATTATTATACTACATATTCAATTTAATATTACAACAAGATTTTAACATTTAAATTAATAATTGCTTAGAGCTATAATATGCTGCAAAGTCAATAGGTATTCATAATCTCCAAGATAAAGATTCTTGTTCGTGGTTAACAGAGTAAATTTCGTTCATTGGTAAATCAATCCACCCACTACGGGGGCATTTCACGGTTAGGATTTTCGACGACCCGAGGTTTTAATTCAGTATACTTCTTTGACTGAAATATGGGTGCAAACAGGTGAACTTCTTAACCCCCTTACAGTTGAAGCACATCCGTACAAGGCATGTCTTGCGCATGGGTTTTCTACCTGTTCAAAATCAGGCAGAACAGCGTATAACAATAAACAGAAATACTTTTCACATTTCTAGGTACACAATTTTATTTTTTTCACAACAATAATTTAGATTTATTGCTGACCATAGGAGTAGATATTGCTGTCTAATAGAATAAACATTGCTGACTGATATGATGTTAATTTTAGGATCCAAATTCAAATTTTATCATTCACTAATTAGAAGATTTTTCATTACCCCATAAGCTATCAATATTTAACCATCTTCAGGTCCTGGTCATTGTTTCTACATTAAAAGCATCAGTCAGTCTTCTGATGATGATGCAACAATTTAAATCAATTAAGATAATATTAATTAAATTTCTGTGGGCACTACTTTTATGCCTTAAATCGATTTTTCGAGTAAAATCAAGGTTAAAGCTTAAATAATAGTTTAAAAATATAGTAACGGGATTGGCAAGTTAAATAAGCGATTATGACGAAAATATTAGAAACAATAAAACTCTGGGAAATGGTCAAATAAAAACCAGTTAGCACACAATTAAAGCAGAGACAATGCAGATGAATAATCCACACTCTTAGATGACTCTTAGATAGCAAGGGGGCATTGGATTGTCATCGGAAGGGTAAAAGTGGAAGAGGTAGACCGCGGAAAACAGATCAGTTAATAAAAAATAAATAATGACAGTAGAGCATAATTATGGAGATAAGATAATAACAATAGATAATAACAATAGAACATGGAGTGAAATTAATCACCAAGCGCAGAACTGAGTCATATGAACTTAGCATAAATGTGATTTATACTTGTCGGAATCAATACAAAATTTTGACAGGAAATATTTTTCAAAATTCTGAATATGGTTGTTATTTTATTTGGATATTTTCTTTTTATGTCAATATAATCGGTTATAATTTGTCGGCACAGATATATTGAAACATACTACTGCAGTTAGGATAACGGTTTTAATTTTATTTACATTCCTTGCCGTTGTGCTACTGCTTATCGAAGCTCACACCTATCGCTAAAGAAACCCTAACTCAAAATCATTTTTTGAAATAAATTTTAAAAATTGTTTCATGGGAGACAATATGACAATTTTTTTTTTTTGTTTGTAATGTCCTTTTTTACTTTTCGATTTTGTTTTATGACATGCATATTTTTATTTTTGATTTTGCCTTTTTTTGTTTTTCTTCTTGTTTTTTTTTTGTTTTTTTTTGTTTATTAGGAGTTTACTGAGTCTTTTAAAGAATTTTTATGTTTTTATTACTCACTCTCTCACTTATCTCTCGCTCAATTTCTCTCTTATTTTTTATTTACTTATTTAACTTTCCTTTTCTTATTGTTATTTTTTTTTTTTTTTTATTCTGATGTTTACAATTTTCCCAGCCTAAGTTTTAGATTATACTGACAACTTTTAGCTTTTCTCTTCTTCTCATATTATAATTTTTTTTTGTTTTCATAATTAATTTTCATAGCTTACTTCCAGTAAAGGTCCTTCATGATTGTGATCATTATTATTTTGATGATGATGATGATGATGATGATGATGATGATGATGATGATTATAATGTTTAATAATGAAAATGTTATAACTTTTACCCTTAAAGTATAAAAAGAAGAGTAACAAAAAAAAAACAAAAACTTAAGAAAAATTCTTTCGAAAGTCAAGGTAAAACAATAACAAAAAAACAGAAAATAATAACAAAAAATAAGAAAAAAAAATAAAAAGTAAAATTGCTCTAAGTTCTAAAATGTCGGATATTAAAATGGACAACCCAAAAAATGAATGAAGTCATATTACAGCAAAAAAAAAAAAAAAAACAACAACAAAGGAAAATTAAAATAAAAACAAAAACCTGTGACGTATGTAGGCTTTTGTTTAGAAAACAAAATGTTTTTAATTTGTAAATTAAAAAGTGAAATTATTTAATAAAAAATTAAGACGCATGTAATAAACAAAACGTAAATATATAATGCAAATAAGCATTTAGGGCTGCAAATATTATTAAAAAAAATAAAAGGAAAGCAATCAAAATAAAAAATAAAAATGTTTGTTGATGTCCTGTCCATAAAATGAAATTGTTTAGAAGTATTGCAATTGAGTCCGGCAGGCATACATAGATAATAAATTAGTTTTGTTATTAAAAATTTTGAAGAGGGTTGATATAACATTTTAAAAATTATGTAAATAGAATTACAAACCTACCACTATTTTTGTAAAAAAAACGTAATAATAATAGAAACTGAAGCATAGCCTCAAAATTACTAAAAAAATGACGCATAAAACACATTTTTTAGACGCATTTTTTAGATGCCTATGCTTCCGACTGAGATGGAAAAGCATATACAATATAAATTGAACAAAAAATAATATTTTATGGGTCGTTTATAATTTCGAGTTAGGGTAGGTAGGTAGAACTGGCAATTCCAATTGCTTCTGCAAAACCAGTTAGGGTTTAATTATGCCTTTTTGATACCAAGACACAATTGACCTATTTGTTTCTATTTGTTGGTTTAGTGGATCACTCTCCCACTTTTACTCACCCAACACACTCAGTACCAAATCCACCCTGTTGAAAAAGTTGATCAAATCGCCAATTTTGCTTTCCCCAATAATATCGATATTGTAATTTAAATTTAATTAGTTACATATTTTTAAATTTAGTTGTAGCGTTTTTTCTTTTCGGACGAAGGCTAGCAATATTCATTCCTAAATTTATTTATTCATAAAATTTTTAAACACACGCTGGGTAATATTCTACCGGAAAACGCGCCAAATCATTAGTTTGTATTAAAAAATCGAGTGAGACAGAAAGGAACGGGAAATACAGTTGTTCTACTTCTTCTACGCGCTCAATTGCACCGAAAATTAATTTCAACATAAGAATTGAGCAAAATACTGATAGTGTAAACACGAACAATATGTGCATTGAAACAGTTGCAAAATTAAAAATTGCATGTCTAAAATGGATTAAAAACAAATAAAATAATACCCTATTTATTTAGTATTGACACGTCACTGATTATGGTCACTAAAGTATGTAAAAAAAAATAAAAATAAATGATAATTTTTGAAAAAAAAAAAAAAAAATGTACATATCTGACTTCTAAGAAGAAAGAAAATAACAGTAACTCTGTATCCATAAAAAAACAAAACAAAAAAATTAAAAATTTGCTCATAACAAAACTTTTTTAAGGGTATACTTTTTTTTATGTGTTTATTTTAGATTCAAGGTTCTAAATTTTTTTTTTTTTGTCTTTTATTTGTTTTTTTTTTTTTTTTGTTTAACTAAACAAACAAACAAGAAATTAAAATAAGAAAAGAAATTTTTGAATAAAGAGATGAGAAGAAATTTTATTAAAAAATATTTCTTGGCATCTCATTTTCTAAAATTTTTTTTTATTATAATTTTTTTTTTTTTATGATAAAATAGTTTGAGGATCAAAAGGTCAAAAATTGATTTAAATTTGCATAATTTTCTGAGAGTTTTGCAAATGTTTTCGTCACTTTATTTTTGATAATTTCTTTTGATAATAAACATTTTTTTTTTGTTTTTTGGTTAATTTTTATTGTTTTGTTTTTGTGTTGTGTGCAAACCCTCGTTATAGATTTTTTTCGCTAACAATAATTTTTTGATTCATATCCTGTTTTAATTTCACATTTAAAACGGAAATCCTGAAAATGTAGTAATTAAGATAAAAAAAAAAGAAAATTAAATAATTTTATGTGTTATTAGAATCAAATGGGGATTGTAAGACTTGCTAATTGAACTTAAATTTTTTTTATTGCTGTTTGGTCCGGACAGAATAAAAGTATTTTGTTGAATATAGGTAAATTTTCACACAGAGCATTTTTTGGATTCTAGTCGTTTATTTCATAATCAGAATTCATTATTACTAGCTAAAAATTTTGAAGAGGTTTTTAGATTTCAAGACTAATTATATATATTTTTTTTGAGTAAATTCGGAAATGAATCAGCATTACGCATCACACATCGTAATTATTCCATAATACAAAATGCAACATTAAGACGTTGCTGAAAGCATCAAATCTGATTTAAACGAAGTAAATAAATAAATTATACCGCAAGTGAAGTCCTTTTTTGCAATATTGAACCGAAATAATTCTTTGGGACTACGGTACGGAAAATATTATTTCCGCTTCTTTTATTGCTTATCCATAATTGGATGTCAGCGGTCATATGACATTGGCATCGATATGGTGATAGATGTTTGGATACATTCCTGAATGGGTTGAATCTGATACCTGTTCAGTTTTTAATGTTGCACAACCATGTTAATAAATGGTTTCTTTCTATACCTCTTTTCCCTTCAATTTTTCCTTGGACTATTAACTGAAGTAGCTCGTGTTTATTTTCACGCGTATTATGCTCAAAGTTAGGAGTTTTTTTTTGTTTCTTTAGCATTATAAGTAGAATTTTACCTTTTTGTGTTTGTTCTAAGTAGAACGTGTTCGTTTGTAATGTGATGTGTCCACAATATTTTTAACATTATTTTAACACACAATTACTTTTATTTGTTCTTATTGCCAACTTTTGATTAACGCAATAGAATTGTTGTTGATGCGAATGTACTACGGTAGCAACAAATGTTTTACGGTCATAGCAACTTCGTGGGAAAATGTTCATTAGGTCAAATAATTATTTCTATATTATAGTTTAAGATAGAACCGAATAATTTTCATCCTCATAAATGTAATTCGGTCATAACAACTATATGGGTTGTTATAGCAAACAAAATGATTTATTATAACAACTAATTTTATTGTATTGGCAAAGAACATTATTATAATAAAAAGAATGGAGAAGGGATAAGAGCTATTCAAATTTTTAAATATAAATAAAAATAATAGATAATAAAAATATAACAATATTTAAACTTGTAAATCAAATAAAACAAAAACGATAATCATAAAACCATGTGAATATTAAATTTTCTCTATACGACCAGACAGCTTTTTGCTACGTCTTAATTTTTAAATTTATTAATTAGAAATTTGTTCACATCTTTTTTATTTAAATAATTTAATATAAAACATGTTCTTAGTTAGTTTTTAAGTAATAGTTGAAAAATAAAGAAAAAAAAAGATTGTATTTATATTGCGGGTCGCCACATTACAACCCACTCTCTCATTTTATCTTTAAATATTTTTACTCTTAACATTTTAAGCGAATTATTTACTTACAAATGTGATGTGAATATACAGAGCTGCTTATATAATATTTTATAAAGAATGTCAAATTTATTTTAGCAGAAGATGGTAGTGGTAAAGGTGCAGCATTGGAAGCTGCTATTGCCATAAAAATTGAAGACAGGCATAACAATGACTAATATTAATTTGTTCTTTTGTTTTTTGGTTTTAATTTTGTTTAAATTTTATAATAAAAAATATAATAATAAAAATATATCAGAATATCAATGTATGTGCTATAGTATGTATTGAAATAAGTATGTAGTGAAACATACAATAATAGAGTCAATCATAGAATCATATAATGTAGAAAAAATTCTATAAATAATTGATAGTAATAAAATAATAAAATATATTAATTATGCATAACAAATCGTGAACTGCCTACGAAATACCGTTTTCGGTTGAAAATCATAATTCTATTTTAATTTCAGTGTTTTTATTTTTTGAAGAAATTATATTTTTGATAGATTATTTGTTCAGTAATATTTGTTTGTTTATTTATTGTGAGATATACATATTATATCCATATACATACATACAAATACATATTTATAATATGTGATTGATAAATAAAAACAGGCAAAATTAATGAAATCAAAAAATGTTTGTGCTGAAAATCTTCAGCATATTTTTACAACGTGGATAAAATCTTTATAAACCGTATGTGTTTACATTTTTTTTTTATTTCTTATTTTGAACCTTTATTTGAAAAAAATATTTAAATTTATATCATCTAGATGGATGGACTCAATAAATACTGTTGTATTTTTTAATTACTCTTCTTCAATTTTTATTTTCATTTAATTTTCTTACCTGGTCATACGCATCTGATTTGTGGAAATATAAATATATCCAGATCAGACTTTCTGTTGTTATAATATTCTTTGGTGTTAGTTATGCGAATTGAATCGTACTGTTAGAACAACCTTATTGTCCCCAATTATCATAAACCTATTCAGTTTTAGGAACCGAATTGAAATTAGCTTACAACAGAAAAGTTAAATTTATTAAATAATAGTCAATTGCCATATCGTTCCCATTTAATTTTACCGTGATTTCATTTACTTTAACGGAAATTTAGTATTATCTACCTACAACAAAAATAAAAATAAAGTATAATTATTATTCTATTAATTTTGTGTGTTTGTAATCAAATGCGATGTTTATGAAAAAATTAATATAATCTAATGTTTGCCACAAAATATTTTGCAATAGTTGTAATGCATTAATTTACTTTCTGCTATCGAAGCAATAATAATATTCCAGTCCATGGAACTAATGTCATAATTACAACTATAATCTAAAATGTATGGTAACATTTGATTATGATAACTTCGCTTTAGTTTTTATTTTTGTTTTCATAAACAGCCAAATACCCATTTACATACCGCTTGGTTGGGATAGGATAAATAGTCACAGGAACTATCTTTATTCTGTTACTGTTACCGCCATAAAGTTAATTCAAGTTGATGAGCTTGTTGTTGTTACAGTAATATAGGTCTTCCCATCCAATAACTTCGATTTGGCTACAGCTATTACTTTCATTCGGTTGCAGTGATTGATATAGAATTACATTAAACGAGTAAATTTGTTGATGGAACAATTATTATTGTTTGCTCGTGATAAGCAACTAATCAGTTATTGCAACGCAAATAAAAAGGTTATTAAAAACAAAATTATGCCAACCGAATCATTCGGTTGGGCAATTTATTCGATTGCCGCAAACGAATTCGTTTTCTGGGTGTACTGTTTGTGATGCACAAAACTTGAACAAACTTCATATCATATAATTTTTGTATGAAGCTTTGTTTGGATATTGTAATATACAGCTGGGTTCACATTTCAAGTTTTATTTTAATGGTTTCCAGTGATTGAAATAAATTATAATACTGTAAAAATGCTAATTATTTTTAAAATAATGTTTTGTTTTTGGTGTACTGCTTAATTTTTTTTGCATTGATTTCAAAACAGAAGAATAGCCCTCAGGAATAATTCAAAAGCTAAAGGTGTTACATTATCGGGTATACTCTTGCAAAATGTATTATATCTATTTTTAAAATTCTGACTAGCTGAACTGGTTCGGAAGATGTTGTAGTGTATTGTATATGTTTTCCAGGAACTTAATTAAGCTTAGTGTGGTTTAGTGAAAGAAGAATTTTTCAAGACTTAAATGAAATAGCGACAATATAGTCCAAATAAAATTAAGCAAGTTTGATTAAGCAAAGCAAATAATGTGATTGAATCATGATGAAAAAAACAAATTGCCACAAACCACTGAAACATTTACGGAACAGGAAGGGAAAGTGGGTTGATTCCGTCAACAGAATTCTGCATTTGTTGGATTTGACATTTTTTATTCACTACCAAAAGTAGACAGTTACGATTCTACAAAATTGAAGTCAGTTGAAACCTCTACACAATATTCCAGATTCTAATCAAACCTAACTTTGAGCTATTTATTATTGTTTCGTCGAATATTATTAAATACGTACCGTGACATCAAAAATACAGTATTAGAGTGTTAATTGCAATTTAGTATGTTCCAGATGTTTTACATAGATCATAATTAAAACTAAAATGTTTATATTATGTTTCTTTCTGTATAGTTAAAGCATTATGCAATAATTTTGAAACTATTTACATGGTGTATACTTCGTTATGGAACATACTAGATTGTAGTCAATACGATGTCACTCATACATATAAATTTTGAAAGAAATTCAAGCCATGACGCTTATATGAAAAATTCTTAAACTAAACTAATTTTTTTTTTTTTTGTTTTTATTTTTTTTTTATTTTTTTTTTTCTTGGTTCCCTTTTTTTTGCAAATTTTTTGCTGGAATATTTTTTGCATAAAATTAATATTGTTCATCAACTAATTTGTCCTTCAATTCGTTGTTTTTTTTGTTTTACTTTTTTTTTTTTTATTTTTGTTTTTTTTTTTTCTATTCTGTTCATTTTAATTTTTAATCAGGTTATCCTTAAGTATCCTTTAATTATGTAGCATTTTTGAAGAGATAAAGTAATGATATTTAAGAACACAAAAAAAAAAAAAAATACATTATACAACATTTATAATATTATAGAAATAATTATAAGAATTACATAAAAACAAAAAAAAAAGCAAAAAACAAAAAAAAAAAATGGTTAAGGATGATATATTATTATTTTAACAAGGATAATCTATTACAAAGGATAACCTTCAATTAATCTTCTCTAGAAGCTATTAAAACATTTTTAGGTTGCTCCAAACTGAGAAAAATCATTTTTGTTTTTTGTTATTTTGGAACAAAATGGTTTTTGTTCATACTCAGCATTATTTTAACTATATAGAATATATTTATATTGTATAGTAAAAAGTCAAAGATGATTGAAATTTAAAATTTATATGGTTGTGATAGTTTTCTTTATACTTCTGATTTTTTTCAAAAATTAATTTGAATATTTTTTAATCACTGGAGGATTTAAAAATAAATGGCCTACACGTTTATTGAAGCCAATTCTAATCTAATTCAATTTTTATCATTCCAGTCAAACTAACTAGAAAAATATTATCAATTTGGAATAAATAAATAATTTGAAAGTATATGTTGTTGTTGTTGGTGTTACTGTATTTTAATATGTTGTTTGTTGGATTTTTGTAGATTTTTTTGTTTTGTTTTTATAAATTTTATTTTTTCTCACTATTTTTACGTTCTTAAAAAATAAAACTAAACGAATTAATTTGCTCAATTTCATAGATCGTACTTTGCTCAATTATAACGGTCTTGAACTAAACACTTCCAAATTCGAAATTAATTTTCCTTTTTCCACGAGAAATCATTTCCTTTTCCTTAGCTCGGGGCTGTATTTCAACAACCAATTACATAGCTCTTATTCGCTTTACAAGAGTTAATTCAATTACAGATCTTGGGGTCACATTTGACACACCATTTAATTTCAACTAGATTTTTATGTTAATTATGTGAGGTGTAACCTTCAGTAAACCAGTAAAGCATGATATTATCATTATATGACAGATACTGATCTGGAGCCGTTTTTTTTTTGTTTTCTTACTCCTCTTGGGAGCATAGGCCATTCACTTGACATCTCAATCGTACTCGATTTCTATCTGCTAATTTAACTTGTTCCCACGTTATATTTGTCTTTGCAAGCTCTTGTTTTATAGTCCTCCGCCAGGTGTTCTTTGGGCAGCCGGGTCTTCTTGTGCCTTGTGGGTTCCATTCTAAGCTCATTTGTTGCCTATCCATCTCCATTTCCTTCTTCTAATTTGTTTTGTTACGGGTTCTTCGCCGATTAGTATCCAGAAGTCCTTGTTGATTATTGTGTTTGGCCAGGATATTCGGTATATTATCCTTCAACATTTATTAATGAATACTTGTAACTTCTGGTTGATAATTTTTTATATTAACCAAGTTTCACTGCCGTATGTCAGGATTGATTTTACACAAGACCGGAATATTCTAAGTTTAGTTGCTTTGGATATTTGGCTATTCCTTCATATCGGTCGCAATCTTCCAAATGCTGCTCTTGTTTTTTTCAATCTATTTTATACATCTTCTAAAGCCCCACCACTGGTTGCTATTATACTTCCCAAGTAGCAGAAATTGTTTACAAATTCTATTTGTTTTTCCTTCAACCTTAGATGTTCCGTGTAAAGGCGGACTATTTTTTCTGGTGTACCTTTGTCCCTTAGAGCTTTCCATACGGCAAGCCGTTTAGCATCAGTGAAATTGTTTACGTTTCGCTTTTAGATTTTTATAGTGGAATGATATGGATTAAGATTTCCAACTTATTCCTATCGTGTTAAACTTATTGATTACAGCCATTATATTATATTCGTGAGATAATTGTGGACGTAATTTTGCTCCACCAAGTACTTATAAAGTAAAGTTATCCCTCATAATCTCAAAATTTTCTCGTTGAAAGAATAAATCCGAATAGTCTGAGGATCGCTGAGATGTTTCACATTCTATTTCCCGCTATACAGTATATGGAAAATTTTAAGCATAATTACTTAAATGCTCCGTGATTCTGATTCAAGCTTTTTTGAACGTCACGTAAACGTTGGGACTGTTAAAATTATACTTCCTCATTAGTGAACTTATTTCTAATAGACACTTAACTAGCTCTTCTACTTAAATGTCTTTTTGTTTTCAATTTTTTCTTGTCCGTTGGCTAGGTTATTTTCTTGTTTTCCATTTTTCTTTAATTTTATTTGTTTTTAAGATTTATAATTAGTATTTTCATACATTTTAAATTTTTGTAATCTACTAACAATATGTTTTATCTACACAAATAATAGCATGTCTTCTATTTTTTTTTATCTAACGATGTCGGGTTCTACTAACCTTACTGATTGATAAAAACTATTGCACAAAAGTACCTATAACAAGCTTTCGTCTCTAAATATGTAATCACTTGGGAAATCAATTAAAACATGATATGTACTTGAAAGGCCGATAGAAAAAAATAGATGCATTATTATATTTTAGCATTAGACTTATTTCGTTGAATGCGAGATCGTTACAAAATAAGCATAGCTATAAAATTATAGAAAAGACATAAAAAATGTTAAAATTTTATTATTTACATTAGTTTACATTGAGTAAGTGTGTACATCGTTAAAAAAAAGCATAAAGTCCATCAGTTTGTATAAATACGATAATCTTTCCGTAGGCTAACTAAATGAAATAAAATCACATATCACAAATCACGGAAAAAGCAAATCACATTTATTAGCTTATTGGTAAAAAATTCTACTTTAAATCTGGAATACAAAGTGCTACTATAGAAAGCCATTCTGAAACCAACCTGATCCTACGGGTATCCGTTATGTAGAACTGATTCTAATAGTAACATCGAAACAAGTTAAAGAATGCAATGGGTATCCTAGGTCCCTGGGTACCTTAGAAATATTAATCTACATAACAATCTGAATAAACCCTTGTACAGAAGAACTTGAAAAATAAAATATGCTAACAGACTGGTCCAACACCAAAAACCCTTTAATGAGAGACTTACTTAACATTCCTATAACCAGAAAAAAAAATCGCTATCACCCATACAAAACATTGGAATGAACGAACAAAAATCAATGGACTAGCCTTTCCAAATTTTTAGATTGTAAGATTTGAATAAGCTATTAAGATCCAATTGTTATAAATTATTGTTATTTTTTTTTTTTCTTTTTTCTTTATTTAATTAATATTTATGTACCTTATAACTTAACAATAATTTTACAATGTGATTTATAAAAAATAAATATTGACCTCATTAACATAAGTATATGAAACCAATTAGGTGAAAATATGAAGGATATAGGCCTTAGCATAAGCTGTATGGCCTTATCAGTTAAATTTAACAAAGTTAATCAAAAAAAGTTTGTTTTCTATGAGGACGTATAGTAAAATAAAAAAAAACAAAACATATAATATATTATATAAAACAAAATATAAAATAAATCAAAATCAAAATTTAAATTAAAATATACAATAGGAATAAAGTGAACATAAAAATTATAATAAAAAGTATATAGAATTTCAAAAATTAGAATTTTTTTAAACAGACAAATATTTTCTGTATCTTTAATATCATTTGGTAATTCATTAAAAAATTTTAGAAAATTATAAACACAATTATTCTTTTGATTATTTGTTCTGAATAAGTGCAAATAAAGGTTAGCTTTATTACGAATATTATGACTATGAATATCCATGTTTCTATTTAAAATGAAATTATGTTTAATTTTATTATTAATAATTTTAAAAGCAACTATGTACAACTCTCGTTTACAGATATTTTGAAAGCTTATATATGTATTATTATACAGCAAATGGGTAGGATGTAATATATTATAATTATGAATGATTTTGATAGCTTTTTTTTAACATGGTTTCAATTCTGATAAGAGATTTCTGAGCAGCACCGTTCCAGGTTGAATTAACGTAGGTAACTTGGGATAAAATATAAGAAGAGTAGATACTGAAAAGCGCCTTATTATTTAGAAACATTCTTAACCTGGTTTATATGCTCAATCCATTTCATCCTACTATCCAACAAAAGACCAAGGTAATTATATTTTTGAACTATTTCAAAACTAAGATTGTTATGAGTGAAAGAATTCACTTAAAAATTTTTGTTGTTGAATAGCAGTATTTTCGTTTTATCAACATTCATAAGTAATTTATGGTGGAATAAACATTCATTTATCGTCTCTAGATCATGTTTAATTGTAACAAAAAATTCATCTTTATTATGATTCGAGTACTTAATGACAGCATCGTCTGCATAGAGTTGAATGCTGCCAATTAATGGAAGACGTGCTAATTCATCGATATATAATTTAAACAGATCAGGACCAAGAATTGAGCCTTGCGGAACTCCTTTTTTGATACTTAACCAATCACTCGTATGTGATGCAACACGTACGCACTGTGTTCTTTCGTATAGGTATGATTTAAAGAAAGCTATTTGCGATTCAGTAAAGTTTAAGCTTGAAAACTTTTCTAGTAGTATTTGGAAATCGACACAATCAAAACTTCTTTAAATCAATGAAAACACAGCCCGTGTATTTTCCCTCATCCATGCTTTTAGTGATAGAATTCGTTAAAGCAAGACAGGCCGCCGTTGTATTAGAGTATCGCTCGAATCCATATTGATCCGGGTGTAAAATCGGATTAGAGTTAAAAAAAACAGATTAGTCTTTTCTTAATAATGGTTTCAAAAACTTTTGAAAATGCTGGGAGCACTGAAATAGGTCTATAACTTGATGGGTTAGTTTTATCTTCAGTTTTAAAGATAGGAGTTTAGGAATTATTGCTTTTTTTAAGCAACTCGGAAAATTATTTGTCATAAATGATAGATTAATGAATTTCGTCAGAATAGGACTCAATTCTTTGGTGAATTCTTTTACAAATTTTGTGGAAATTCCGTCATATCCTGTTGCAGCAGATGCATTTAACGTATTAATTACCTCACTCACCTCTTGTATATTAGTTGGGAACAGATTAAAATTTGAGTATATATTTCTATGAAAAAAAAAGCGGTTAAGGTAATTAGTATCAATGTCAGTGGAAGGAATATTGAAGGTTTGTGTAACATTAGTAAAAAAATTTGTTTATGACATTAGAAATTTCCGGTTGCTCGTTGTATGCGTTATTCTGAAATATAATGGAGTTGATTTGACTATTCATACTATTTGGATTTGTATTAACTATAACTTTTTTATATACATCCCATAATTTTTTGGGGTTTCCAGAAGCTTTAGCAACATCATGAAAAAATATTTTGTTTTAGCTTGGAATATCAAAGTTTTGACGCGACGCTTATGTTTAGTGAATAGAATTGCAACATTTTTATCAGTAGGATATTTCTTTTTGTATTTGAATAAAGAGTCTCTAATTTTTATTTCATTCAATATTTCTGACGTCATCCAATCATGTTTTTCTTTCTTATTTCTTTTTTTGAATTTTTTTAGTATAATTTCCTATTAGAGTACTTAAAGCATTGTTGAAGATATCAAAATCATTATATGAATTTATATCATTCCAAAACCGGTCTGATTTTAAATTCTCATAATCTAATACAGCTATAACGTTGTTCATTATTTCTTTAACAGAGTGTATCTTAACACTTATGAAAAATTGATGATGATCCGATAGAGGGGTGTCTAGTATATGAAAGTAATATTCATAATTGATAGCATCTGTTACAAAGTGATCAATTATAGTTTTAGAAGGAACTCTTGTTACATACTCTTCAGAAATTTTGTTGTAAATCAGATATCCGTTACTCATAAGTGTAGTAATGTAATTTTGAACAGATTCATTTGCCTTTTCAAGAAGATTTAAGTTGAAATCTCCTATTGTTAACGATCGCTTATAACATGTTGTAATAACGTCAGTTTTATCTATGTTAAGAGAAAAAAAAAATTATTTTACATACAAAAAAGTAAGGACAGGTTAAAGTAAAAGTTCTAGCATAGAATTCTGGACAACAATATTGTTGCTTCATGCTCATCATCTGTTGGTTCTACTTCTACAGTTTATTTCGTTTACAATTTTCTTCTATACTGTTCTATGTCGTATCATCTGTTTACTCCGGTCTTTCAACACTAACTTGATTTCATCCAGCCATCTTTATATTGGTCTAGGTCTTGCTGATTCATCCCCACCATATTTCCTGTCATTTTAATCTTTGTGCATTAATAAATTTTACAATACCGTGCCCATTAGTTAGTGCTTCTAAAAGCTCTAGATCATCGATTGATGTTATTTGCTATCGTCATTTTATCTTGAAACCAAAAATTTTTCTCAGTATTCTATTTTCGAATATATTCAATTTATTGTTGTCATTAATTTTCATTGTTCAAGCTTCGCAGTTATAGGTTGAGACCGGTTATATTATGATTTTGTACATTCATAATTTAATTGTCCTTATTATTGCGTAATTTATCTTTTTTAACAGTTTTCAATGATCATATTCCCGTTATATTCTTCACCTTCTAATATCTTCTAAAATAATACAAAATTATTATAGGGGTTACTTTCTGCCATTCAACTCAATACAACAAAATACAAGATTCTTGAAATGTCGAACTTTGTATCCATAACATTGGATTACGTCACTCTTAAATAGAAATTCCAAAAAAAAATTATGTTAATAAAATAAAATAAATAAAAACATATTTTTAGAAAATTTATTTAATCAAAAACTATAAAAAACCACCTAATAAAATTTTTATTTTTTTTCTTGTTTTTTTTATTAGAAACTGCAATTCTTTACATTCTTTGATCGTCATAAAATTTTCTAATTTACTACATCTTTTTAAAATACATAATCTGTAAATTTAAATAAAACTAAACTAATATTTTTTTTTATTAGGAAAATTTCTAAAAATAATATACAAAAAAAAAAAAAAGAAAAAAAAATATTTCAAAATATTGTGGTAATGTGGAAACTCCAGAAAACAAAAAAAAAAAAAAAAATAAATAAATAAAAAAAAAATTTTTAATAAATTTTTCTTACGTGGCGGCGCATAGCGCATGTAAATTTGAAATAATTTCATTAAAAACAACCAAATTCGGTTTTCCAAGCAAAAAAAAAAAAAAAAAAACAAAAAAAAAACAAGAATAACAAAAATAACCAAACATGTTTTTTTTATAATTTCCCCATGTCCTTGGATTCATTGTGAATATTTAATGTGTTCAAAATGTAATTTTATTAGGATAAAAAAAAAATACAAAAGAAAAATTTAGAGATGCCAGGGTGTGGGTTTGTGTGTATGTGGATGTTCAACGAGAAGAGGAAATAATTAAGAAAATAATTAAATTTTGTAGAACCAACAATCTTTGTTAGATAAGGGAAGGTGTAATAATAATTAAGAGTTAAAGTGATTTTGTTTATACATCAAATTATGATGGGGACAATTATTATATTACAATAGTTTAATATTAAGTTCAGGAAGAACTGCAAAATAGAACAGTTTTAACAGTACGAAATTAAAATTAAAATAGGACAACATGATTTTTTTTTTTTAATTAGTTTTGATTGTATTTTTAGTGATTAACATTGTGGAACTGTGTAAAAAAACATTGTTGTATATTTTTTTATAATGTATATAAACATTGTTCTATAAACATTGAATATTTTAACACAAAATCTTAGTTTTACTTTAAGCAAACTGTCGCTGCTACGACATCAGGTGAAATGGGGAGTGATAGCGATCCGATAACACATAATCTTGGGATATTTTTTAATTCGAAAATAGTTCCGACATCCTCCTGAGTTCAATTTTCTTGATATTTTGCTCAAATAAACTGTTATATCTCTGTAGTGAATTAGGGAAGCACATATTTTGGCATTAATTAATGCTTATATTGAAACAAATACAAAACAGTAAGGAATGTGTGTGATAATACAGTGATAATAAAATGGGTTTAGAATTTGAAAACACTGGAAAAAGTTAAAAATTAATCAAAAACAATGGAAAAATATTTTCGACGACAAACAATATTGTTTCAATCAGTAGAATTATACACCATAAAAGTAGTTTTGCAATATTTATGAATGAAAAGTTAGAAGAAAATTTGGAAGCAAATCATCAAGAGAGTTTTCAGTTGCCGTTCATCTTAGTGTAACAAATTTTGACAGATTTTGGTAGTTTTGCTTAACTAAAACAGTTTTGGTCTAACCTAAAACTTCTACAAGACTCTACTACTTTTACAAGCTACTTTTAGTAAGTAGAGATTTATTCTTCAAAGCACTGTGATAACCTTGTATATGACACTCCTAGTCATATGATAAGTAATAATAAAAAATGGTAATTGGTCGTTGGGACCTTATTATTATACCAAGACTCGAGTACGATATGAGATCATTTTCTGGGTTACTATCATATGCCTGTATTTCATTTGCCTGTTTTTTCATTTGCCTGCCTTTCATTTGACTGGATATGATAAACATTCATTATAAAAATTTTTTGTAGCAAGCCTTTATTAATCAACGGATACCAGAGCTACATTTTGGTGGTGACTGATGGAAAGTGCCAACTCTAAGAAATTGAGCTGCTTCCAGCAAAAATAGATTTGGGTCCCGTTTCACAAAACCCTCGATTTTTTTTTTTTTTCAACTATTCTTTAGTACAATGGCGATTGTTAATACGATGCAAACAAGAGGTCCGTCGGTCCGGAAGTTGGGACCGAAGACCTTGAATTTTTTTTTTTTGCATCAGTACAACAGCACTTAAAGTGATGAAGACAATAGCTCCGGGCTCTCAGGATTTGGGGCCGAAACTTAATATCACATGTCTAAATTGTATTTTTCTGAAAATAGGTTCTTAATAAGTATTATAAAAAAATTAGGGGTTACTACTTACAAACATTCATAACAAAAGAAAGCAACTGAGCTTGCAAGCGAAGCAAATTGTATTGGATGATTGGCCGCAAGTCGTCGTTGTCACTGAAAAACAAGCTGTTGATTTATAAAACTGTATTGAAACCTGTGGGGAGCAGCCAGCAATTCAAATATTGTAATATTACAGCGTTTCCACTCAAAACTATTAAGATTAATAGTTGGTGCACATTGGTTTGTCAATAATGATGTCATATATCGTGATTTCCAGATGACCATTAGGGGGGAGATTAGAAACATAAGCGGAAAGTACCAGATACGATTAGCTGCACATCCAAATAGACTGACAAGCAGCTTGTTAGCTGCAAGTGATGTAAGTCGCCTTAAGCGTTCTAGCATCCTGCAACTACCCGGTAGACAATAGGAACAATCAAATGAGGGCCAAGAAATACAATGGAGTATAATGTTGGCACCATGGGTGTTTGACCACTGAGTTATCTCATCTGCTAGGCAATGCAATTTACCTGCATAAAAAATGTAATACAAACTACTACAATATATAGAGAGTTCCAATAAATTTTTATTAGGAGCTGAAATAATAAAAATTTTGTAATAAACATTTTCTATTTGCACATTTTTTTATTTTTTAAATTTATTTATATTTTAAATTTATGAATGTCTCCTTCAGAGACAGATTGTAATGTTTCATTGGAAAATTAAAAAAAAAAAAAAAAAAACCGTCATCAACCAAGTTTAAATCATAACCGAAAATTCATTTTTGTACATTTTACTAAAGTAAGGTTTAAATCATCGAAAGCGACTTAAACGTTAACTGACGGGAAAATAAAGTAAGCTATTTTAATGATTTTTTTTTTGACCGAAAGAGACCCTATGTTTGTATAATGTTTTGCAAACAAAATTAGAAAAAGCACGATATTTGAGTTATCGCACTTCAATAGCGAGGGTGCTATATTCGCTATATTTCCTTCAGATAAAAATTAAAGTACTTAATCAAGATGATTTACACGCTGGGTGGCGCAGTAGGTAGTCCCCGAAAGGTCCCAGGTTCGATTTTCAATGAAGCAAAGCCAAAAAAAAAAAAAAAAAAAAATGCTTTATGGATTTTTCGACCTGGTCCAGTACCCTTTGTCATTGGGATATAATAAATGGCAAAAAAATAATTGAGAGTATAATCTGGTAACAAATTAAATAAAAATGAAACTATTCTATTTAAGAAGGCTTAGTTCCTGACAATAGCAGTAGTCTTCCACATTTAATGAGTTGATAAGCCAGTAATTTGTTAAATAAATACTCGAAATATTGTAGATTGTAGTGTAAAATTGCAGTACCGTACTTAATTGAGCACGAAAAGGTGATTCTACCTAAGTTACTGTAGAGTGTAAAAAAAAAAAAAAAAAAAAAAAAGACTGTGTCTGAATGAAACTCTGTCAAATAATAAAAATTTAATGCATGTGGTTTATGCAGAGACCACTACTTTTACAGGAATTTTTTATATCAAACACGTTAATCGGCTTCAGACATTTGATATTATTTGTATAAAGCTTTTTTATTTTCAAACAAACATTATTTATTTGAAAAATAAATTTATATAAATATAAATTTTTTTAAATTATTTATTTATTTTATTTGATTTAAATCATTATTATCTCAAAAAGAGCTATAAGTTCGTATAGAGTGTTTTTTTTTTTTTTTTTTTTTTACATTATAAACTACATATATTAAAAAAGAAAATAAGAAAAATATTCAGTGCAAATAAAAATATTAAGAATACGAAGATATAAAGAAAAGAGGAAAAAAAAAGCATATTAATTAATGTTAAAGATATTAAACAAAAGTTCGTGATAAGTTAGTGATTATACATAAAATAGAAATAGATATAAAGTAGAACAAAACGATATGCACTTTTATATTTTATAGTTTTCTAAAAATGAGTTTTTAATAGTTTTTTAAATTTATGTTTAGGCAAGCTTTTAATTTCATCTTCGAGTTGATTGTAGAATTTGTAGCTACTGTTGATAATTGCCTCTAGTCCATTCAATCTCAAACCTGACTGACGCCATAGTTGCTTTGCAGATCTAGTACTGTAGCCATGTATGGGTTTCTTTTTTATTATTTCTGTGTTTGATTTTATGTTTTGGTAGTCAATATTTTGTATATGGATAACCTGGGACATTTTTTTTAAATCATATAATTTTAAGACACTATATTTATAATGCATTTCATTCGTAGTCGTTCACATAGGTAAGCCGAATAGATTTTTTATATATTTGTTCTGTATTTTTTGTAGTGCATCCAGATTTTTATGAAAGGTATTCCCCATATTCCAATACCATATGAAATTGAGCTGTGAAACAGGCTATAGTATATTGATAGTTTTATTTTTTCAGGTACTCTTTTACCAATTTGTCTCAAAACACAAGCTATTCTTCTAGTTTTTGTGATTATATTATTGACATGACTATTCCAACTTAGTTCTTCATCTATAATCACGCCAAGATACTTATATTTATTTACTTTTTCTAATTTATTTCGGTCATAATACACAGACAGATTTATATTTTTTGCTTCAATTAACATTAACTTTGTTTTCTATACATTTACTGTAAGTTTATGTAGTTTCATCCAAGTATATATAGTGTTCATATCACCATCCATTTTTGAGCTCAGATCGAGTATATTTGTTCCAAAGTAAACTATCGCAATATCTTCCGCGTATATAATTGATTTTCCATTTAGTTTTAATCCTGAGAAACTGCTTATATAACATGAAAACAGTACTGGTCCTAGTGAACTTATGGCCCTGAACGATCGTTGTTTCTATTTACATTACGGCTTACGTTAATGTTAACTCATTACAAATAAATCATAATATATTTGATTTCAATCTTCAATCCATCGGTTGGGGTATATTCCCTATATATTAGAAGTGTTTTATCACTCGTTTATTTTACTTAAAATCTCAGTGTAAAGACAAAATTCCAGAATCAATATTTTTAATGCTATCTCACGATCTCTCAAACTTAATCTTCAATTTTATTTAATAACAGTAATTTAATTTTATTACTCAAATTGTGGGTGTAAATTGAGAATTATAAAATTTCGCATTATTTAAAACTATACGCAATTTTTAATTAGTTTTTTTTTGACAGTGACGTCGCTATCAGTTAATTTTGTTTTTTTTTTGTTTTTTTATCTGAATATTAAAATAATAAAATTTATTTAAAAATATTTTATTTAACTTATTTTTAAAAATAAATAATAATATTATATAATTAAATTTTAAATTTGTATTAGATATTTTGATCCTAAAAAAAAAATAAAAATAAGCCTATAATAAAAATTAAAAATAAACTAATAAATCTTAAAAGATATCTACCCTAACCTTGAATACTTTTTAGTTCTTGTTTTTTGTATTTGGTTCATTTGAAGGTTAAAAATTTGTTTAAAATTCTAAATGAATCGTTCGTTGTATTTTTATTGATTTGATTTTGGTTAAAAAAAAAATAAAAAAACAATTATTACAAAATGTATAGGAAAACTGCCTACGTACGTACAATATTAAATTATTGTATTATCATGGCCCTGAAACTAAATTTTTTATTTACCTAATTATATTGTTCAAGGAGTTTGATGAACAAAATACAAAATCTGGTGCAAACATTAAAATTTAATTATGCCGAAAAATAATTTATTTTTATTCATTTAATTTTAATTTGAAAGCACTTTATTTATTTGGTAATAATTCTTAGAAGTTTTATTTAGCAAAATTATATTGAAGGACAACTACTACAGAATGTTGAATAAAATTGTGAGTGAGTTAAAATGAAGGAATAATGAGTGTGAGAGTTAGAAATAGAGATTTTGTTATAAAAAAATTTATCCAATGGTGAAACATCGCCACCCTTAATTAGAAAAATGTTAAATTAAACTGAAGCAGATACATGCTCTTTAGTAGAACAGTTAAAATCATATATAGGTATGTATAGGTATAATAATATAGGTATATTTAATTTTTTTTTTATTTTATTTTATTTTCAACTCAAAAGAGCCATAAAGCTCGTATAGAAAGTTTCATAATAATTCTTATTTCTAGTTCATAAATTTTCATCAACAAAATAATAAAAAAAAATAAAATGCAAACAAACTACATAAAATCAATATAATTTACAAAAAAGAAATTTAACAAAAGCAAATTAACAATAAGAAAAATCTGAAATAAAAAAAAAAATAAAAACAATCTTAAATACCTAGTCAAATTTGTTCTAAAAACAATTCTTTAATTTTGTATTTAAATTCACTTATTTTCGCTTTTTCTTTTAATTCGCTCAGTATTTCATTATAAATTTTATAAGCTTTATTATATACTGTATGACAGTTATTGAATCTCGCTCTCGATGATCTTATTCTAATTTTATCTGCATTTCTTGTTGCATATGTGTGGACGTCTCTATTTATAACGGTGGTCCAACATTTGCGTTTATATTTTTTCTCATCATGTAATACACCTGCATGGCTAGTTTGAATTAGTTGTGAATTAATTGTATTGACGTTCTGTTTTAATAACCAAACAAACTTACTATAGCTTTATTTTGTGTAACTTGTAGAACATTAATATATTTGTTATAAGTATTTACCCAGATTATTATATGTTATATGTAAGTGTTGAATGAAACATGCTATAATATAATGACCTCTTTAACTGATGTGGGACTCTATTTTTTATTAGTTTAAGTATTCCCGCAATCCTTCTAGTTTTTTTTAGTTGTTCTAGTATTTGAGTTTCCCAGGTTAAATTCTCGTAAATATTTGTACTTTTGAACTATTTCTAATTGATAATCATTGTCATATATTTCTAGATAATCAGTAGGCTTTCTTTTGAACATTATAAATTTTGTTTTACTTGCATTTATATTTAGTTTATGATTATCCTTCCTATTTGTTATTAGTTCCATGTACTGCTGTATAATAATTTTCAAATTTTCAATTGAACTACACAACCGATGATCAGCATACACAATTGCTTGATCATCGGCATACATATATGGGGTACCACTCAACTGTAGATTCAGTAATCCACTTATGTATATAGAGAACAATGTAGGCCCTAGTGAGCTTCCTTGTATTACTCCATAATTGTTTTGTTCAGTACAACTTTTAGTCCCTTCACATTCAGCATACTGTTTCCTATCACTTAAGTAACTGTTAAACCATATGTTTTCTTTCCCCCTAATTCCATATTCCATTAATATTTTCAGCAGTATATCTCCTATCTACTGTGTCGAATGCCTTTTGTACAACAAAGAAGACAGCTGCAACTTTTTTGTTTTCCTCCAGTTTAGTATGTATATTATAAATCAAATCAAATAGTGCAGCTTGGGCACTTGATTGCTTTTTAAAGCCATATTGTTGTTTGTTAATCAAATTTGTCTTTTTTAAATAGTTTGTTAATTGTAGATTTACGACAGTTTCAATAGATTTACTGAACACTGATAATATTGCTATTGGCTTACAATCTTCAGGATAGTTACACTACTACCTGTATTCTTTGACACAGGTATTAATTTACATATTTTGATTTTTACATTTCTGCTTGACTTAATGTTTTATTAATTAATTTAGTTAGGTTTTCAGCTATTTCATTCTTACAACTTTTGACTATTGATGAACCTATATTATCCGCTCCTGCAGCATTAGAGTTTAACATGTTGGAAATCAATTTTATACATTCTTGCCAATTAATTGTTTCAAATCCAAATTGTTAAGTAGTTCTAATTCTTGGCAAGTAGAAACTTATGAATTTTTTTGCCATATTTTCTCCAATGTTAGCATAAAATTTATTATATTCATTTAATTTTATTATTTTATCTTTTTCTCTATGCAATTATTTCGAAAAAATTCATTTATATTTTCCTTTTGTACTCCAATTATATTTTTAATACATTTCCAATTTTTCTGTGGGTCATTACCTGCTATCATGAATAGTTGGCTTCTGTCAGAATTTTCTCTTTTATTTCTTTTTAATTCTGTTGTTTTATTGAGCCAGGACTTGTATTTATATTTGATATAGTCTGATTCCCGATTTGTAATGAGTTTCTTATACCAATAGTCCTTTTTCTTTATAATTTCTGCACATTCTCTATCTATCCATGGTGCACTATACTTAATTTTACTACAACCTGTTTTTGTAACAACGGTAGCACCTTCAATAATTTTGTTACATTTGTCTATTAACTCTATTTGGAATTGATTTATACTGGTTTCCTTAATGTTAATATTATTTAATTCTTTAATTAATATAATTATAGTTGATTTTTTTGTAAGTCAGCTGATCCAAATACGATATTTCATTATTTTTTATATTTATGGCTGGTAATGAGATATCCAGTTCTAGAGGTATATACAAATATAGTAGTCAAGAATTATAACACTTAAATTAAAATACTCTAAAAAGCTAGGCCAAACTAGTAAATACCAAATAAAAAAATGTTGTTAGCTAGTCTGAGCTATACGTATATATATTTTTAAGAGTTAAAACGATTAGTTGACGTTTGAAAGAGATAGAATTAGAATTTACGTCACGGAGCATTCTAGTGATTGGCTCAAATCTGCCATCTTTTGGGTTAAAACAACTTAACGGTTCTGAGATTATCTTGAGTGATTCTTTCAATTAAATAATTTTAAATTTATAGGACTAAAGTATTACCCGAAAAGATTTGGTGAATAAAAGACATATCTGCAATAATTTCTCGAAGATCAGACAATTACTGTAAGTCAATGAGTTTAAAACGATGGGAATAAAGTAGAAGTGACAATAGATCCACGAAAAATTTACTTAAAACGAAACGTAAAATTTTTGGCTGAAGCGATTAATGTCAGAATCAAGTAATAGGAAAACCGTACTTTACTGGCATATTCCTGGAAAGGCCTTACATATTTAACATAAAGATATTTCGTGAGGTTGGGGTTAGAAAAACATCACTACAACTTTGATAATCGCTTATCGAAACATAAAAATAAAATTGGCTTTGCTTACTATCTTATCATAATTTAGCTTGAAGCTCATTTCAGGCTCAAGTGATAACCCGAGATATGTAGAAGAATTTACTTTGAAAACGAAAAGTCATTTAATTGGTAGTTAAACAAAACTGTCTGAGATGGGTTTCTTCTAGAAAAGGGAATGATTTTGCTGGTTTATGCCTGAAATACATGTGCAGAACTATGCATGCATCGCAACAAAAATAAATTAGAATATATGGTTTTATATGGAACCAATTACATGTAATTCTGCACGCAGTGCGTTTTGATGCAAGATATCTCTATTTCTAATTTTTGCTGTGCAGCGGCAGAGCTACCGACACGAAAGATTGTAAAAATTGTCATTTTACCCATACTAATAAAAAAATAATGACAAACGTCATAAAAATTATTTAATATTTACATATTTATTATTGTTTTTTGTGGAAAATAGGTTATAATCAATTTTGTAAAAATTTATTTTAAATTAGTTAAAGGAAGAAAAACTAATTAATTTGAAATTAATGAAAATTTCCCAAGTCCATAGTCTAGATTTTCTTTCTTTTTTGTTGCAATATTCATCATAAATTTTTAAAATATTTAGATATAACAAAAACACAGCAAACTAGCATTAATTTATTCATATAATTATATTTTGTTACAATCATGATAGTGACAGATAACAAAATATGTGATTAAAATTTTTTCAAAAATTATTAAATTAAAACTTTTATTAAACACTTTTAATAACTTTTGACTTTAAAATTTTTCAAAAATTATTTTATTTTGTATTTTATTACTATACAAACAAATCGTATGTCTATATTTAATTGGCGGCAATTATCTATGTACATTATTTCAAAACAAAACAATTTTTGACAGATAAAATATGTACATGTGTCTGGTACGCAGTTATGCATACATTTCAGCATATAGCGATGCATGAGAATTCTGCACATGTATTTCCGACTGTAAGCAATCTGATGAGGAAGTTGTATAGTAATAAAAAGCCTTGAGTCGTCTGCGAGGCTAAGAGCTTTAGAAAAATTTATAAATATAGGAGCATAATTTGTTGAAATTTTAAAACTAAGGGGTCCTATGTGACTGAATGACCTTGAGGAACTTCAGAAGACGCTGAGTATTGGTCAGAAATAAAATGAGTACTCACGAGAAGAGAGGTAGGTAATGTTCAAGCCAATTTAGGTTATATCTATGATTTTTTTTCAATTTGAAGAAACAAAGCTTTTATAATTTATTGTGCTAAACTGGTACCCATAGCGAATGGTATTTTCATATTTTCTGGGACATAAGCGTAACCATTATTTTATTTCTATATAGTTTTATTATTTTTATTTCACAATAGTCTAGAAAACTCTAGTCTGATTAATCTCACTGACTGACCCCATGAAGAAATTCTGGTAGAAATTGTTGTGTTGTATCTAGATGTATGTTATTGATTGATTTTGGGTGTTGTTGTGTGTGTTTGGCTTGTACGTATCTATCGTGCGGAATATATTGGAACTTCACTTTGGCAAATAACGTTGTGCTAATGGCTGAGAACGAAGATGATTTGCAAAGATAATTATTCAGATAAAAGCAAAACTGCCGAATTGTACAACATGGTGATGTCCACAACAAATACTAAATCCAAGACTATTTCAAAAGAATCCATTAGATGTTATATTACGCAATTTTACATATCTGGGCGTAAATATTACCAAGTCTGGAAACACAGAAACAGAGATAAGAGTCTATTTTAAGTTATATCGGAGATTAGTATGCTAACGAAAAATAAAAAAGACGGTTATACTAAAGCTATATTTGGCTCTAACTAACATCAAATCAGAATATAAAATGCGAACAAAATAATTATGAACTCTGTCGGTACATATTAATAGATAAGAAACGTATAGCTACGTATAAATAAGTTAATTTCAATTTTCTTGTCCCAACGGTGAATTTTTCTAAGAGCAGTAAGATAACATTTGATCTGACCGGTCCATTCCTGGTATTCTATCATTATAGTCCTTTACTATGTTAGGTCTAATTACATTTTTACCTCTTCTATTTTATAGTGGCGCAACTTTTACAATTTGGATATTGTTGAAACTTCTTGTTTATCCTTTCATTTGCATACTACCACTAATCCCGACCGCAATCGTTGCCATGCACCGAATTTTCGTATAAGTCTACCAAATAGGTCAAATTCTCATAATTTTCCTATAATTATATCTGGGCAATGCATGAACAAAATTGCTCTGGCACCGAACGGGTTTGGTAGAAAAATATGGCAGCAAGGTTTTAAATCACTGATATGGTTTGATGTTATATATATTCCCCTTCATCATTATGCATGAATTGATTTCAAGCTATTTTAAGTTAGGAATAACGACAGAATGTTTATTTGTTTTTCAGAAACATAGTTTAGAAATGGCATTCTATTTAGAATCTCTTCATTCGAGTTGACATTGAACAAGTCGTCAAATGCTTTATTCTAATAGAAAAATTTATCCAATCACATTAATTACAAAGTGGAGTCTATGACGTTTTACTGATAGAAAGTAAGATTTGGAATGCTTATAAATTTAAAAAAAAAACAAAAAATTTTGAATTACTTAAAATTTGTATTTTATCCAGAAGTTTTAACAGAAACTGTTGATTTTTAAAAATGCCGTTATTTTAATTCGGTATAGCTATTTTTATTTTTAATAACTTTTTTAAGGTAGATAAGTAAATAAAAATTCTTCCATCAGCGGCTCATAGCACCATAATTAATGACTCTCAATTTATAATTAGTTCATTATTGAGGATTCATACAAGAATATTTTCAGAATTTGCACCATTTGCACACTGATGCACCATTTATTTTAACACTTATTTTATATATTGGTCAAAGATACTGGATGTCATGATGATTTGTTAATTGAAAACAAACTGTAGACGCATAGTTTAATAGCTCACGAATTCCGATTTATAAATTTTGGTTTTTGGTTCATAACAAATTTGCTCATGATAATGTTATTATGACTCATGATTGATAATACATAATTCATGGCTCATGATTCAATACCACTGACTCTTTTCATGATCTAAAAGCTCATGATTCTCTAATTTCAAGATTATAAATTTTTAATTTAAAATAATTGATTTCAAATTCACAAAAACTGTTTACCACAGTTAGAAATAAAAAAAAACAACCTTGGTCGATTCTCAACTCACAATTTTGTAGATTTAACAGCTTTTTTTCTTTTTTTGTTTGTTTTTTATTACATCATTTCCCATATTTCTTTTTCCTTTATGTAAATTGTAACTTTAATTTTCTAAATAGAAATTTTATTTGTCTGAGAAGATATTTTAATACCCATTTCTTTTTTACTAATACACACACACACATAGACAAACATTTAAATTCGTTTCTATGCCAAAGAGAGAAATTTGTTAAATGAAAAGAAAATTTATTTTTCTTATTATTGGTTTGAATGAATGTGCGCACAGCGTGTTTAGAGTTTATTGGTTTTTTTTTTTTAAATTTCTATTTCGAATAATGTAATTTTACATGATATATAATATAATATATAAATAAATAAATAATACAAAATATATATATATACATTTAAATAATATTAATATCGAAAGAAATAAAAAACTGGAAATAGCACAATTAGTGTAAATGATTTCAAAAGATGTTGTAAATTTTTAAATATTGTTTCATAATAGATGCATAACATCTTGGAGTATTTAACCCTTTCACTATCGAAATACGAATCAATGACATAGTACAATTTTAATAAATAAAATAAATAAAATGATAGTTTTCGCTTAAGCTTATTTACTTTATAAGTGACGTTAGTAATTAAAGGGTTAATTTTTTTTTTTATTAACAGTTCTGAGAACATAAATACATATTATTATTATTTAGGTAGTTATGTACATTGATATACTGCAAAATATAATTATTTCATATAAAGTTGGAAAGATAGAAATAAATAAAAATGAGAATTTTGATTTTGCTATTCCTTTCACCTCTTTTTCTCTTCCTATATATGTGTGGGTTTTATATGCGAACCCACAGTACAAACCTTTTTTTTCAAAACTTTATATTAGATGACACTTTTTACTATTTATATATTATTTGCAAAAACTGACGTCGAAAATACTATTGAGCTGTTAAATTAGTATGAATAGCAAGTAGCTAGCTATTCTTGTCTTCTGGATAGTATGTTATAGTTAAAATCAATTAATAAACTAATAAAATTAAATTAGTTAATAATAATTTTATTCATAATAAATAAATTAGCTGCCGGTTGTAGATTATTACGTCTGTCGTAAATATTTCCAATATTTTGTATAAATAAATGGTTTGAGATTAAAATGTATATAATAGTATGTAAAAAATATATGTAATATAATAGATTTGAGATTAAAATTTTAGATTCAAGCGAAAACAATTGAAAATGTTTCGTTTCATAGACTGTACATAACTGTAAATAAAAACTATATAACACAGTATAAGTACTGTTAGTAGATTGTGTTATCTAACTTTGTCACAAATCTATAACCATTTAGAAGTAATGAACTGAAATGTTCGAATTGTAAGACGGTTTTATAGATGAACTGTTGTACATCACTTTTTCTGTTTATTTGAATTTTAAAATTAATTTAATAAAAATTATCATTACTAATTTTTCAATACCTACCTACCCATAATATGAAACACCAGTTCCTATATGAATTTTTATTCATAAAATTACAGCTAATCCAACCAATTGGAACAGAACAAAAAAATTCTAATTTCCATTTTACTGATACAACATTCATATCATTTGGAAACAGTTATTTTTTTTTCATTTTATGATTTTTATCGTGACTCTTTACTCATTGTTATAACAGCATATTTTATTTTATGAATATACATTTTTTCCATTGAATTGAGTGCATGAATATTATATTCAGGGATTCTACATGGTATAAATAGCAACCCAATGTAGTAAGTAGAGCTTGACTGTAAACCCTTTCGTTGACATGAATATTTTTTTTATCTGAATTTGTTGTTTTTTTTTTGCTACTATTATCATCGTTAGGACATTTTTTTTTTTGTTATTTTCAAACGAATCAAATAAATTCAGTTGAAGGTCTTTATATTTTTATTACTGGATTCTTAAATTGTTATTTCATTTGTAATAGTCACTGTAATAATCGGCGTTTAAATCGATTTTTATTATGGTAGATATAGGTTGTTAACTATTCACCAGTATGGTGAGAAAAATTTCATAGCGTTCGCATAAATTATGACCTTACTGCTTTAAATTACCATAATGACATCGTTTATCGAAATGACAAAAATTTAGAGGATCAAAATGGCTGCCCTGCGGAACGCCAGAACTAGCGTAGTACGTAGTTGAAAGGGTTGATCTAAAGAGTACATTATAGGATCTGTTTAAAACGTAAGAATTTATCCCAATTTAACAAGAAGTTGGAGAAACCTAGTATCCGCAGCTTAAGCAAAATTACACTATGTGGTAGTAGAACAAATTCCTTGCTTAAATCCACACGCTTGAAAATGTTCATTTATCTCCAGCAATCGTTTTTTAATAATGTTTATTATAAGCAGATACTACTTAACATAAACGTCATGTATTAGGCATAAACATAGTTCCATGCATCACAAATGACTAATTCAGTGGGGTAAATTAATGATAGTGGGGTAAATTAAATTCCAATAATTTGTACGAGCTTTCGCTCTCTTGAGTTCAAAATGAAATGTTGTCATTTTGTTTGCAGAGCCTTGCAGTTGCATAAAATTATATTCCCCAAATTAAAATATACAAGGTTTTAAAACTGTACTGACATGTCAATGTTTTATCTTCAAAATAAGCAGATTACAATTTCTGCTCTTAATTAATGATATTACAGTATGTCCATGTCGTTAACCAAAACAAAAGTTATCTAATAGGATAATTTTTAGTGGTAACGTTAGTACTGAGTGTAGCAATAGTAGTAGTACAATTAGTAATATTAGAAGTAGTAGTGGTACTGGAAGTAATATTAGAAGCAGTAGTATTAGTAGTAGTAGTAGTTGTAGTAGTTGTAGTAGTAGTAGTAGTAGTAGTAGTAGTAGTAGTAGTAGTAGTAGTAGTAGTAGTAGTAGTAGTATTAGTAGTAGTAGAAGTTGTAGAGAAGTAGTAGTAGTAGAAGCAGTAGTAATAGTAGTAGTAGTAGTAGTAGTAGTAGTAGTAGTAGTGGCAGTAGTAGTAGTAATGTTAGTAGTAGTAGTGTTAATAGTAGTAGTAGTAGTAGTGTTAGTAGTAGTAGTGGTAGTAGTAGTAGTAGTAGTAGTGTTAGTAGTGGTAGTGGTAATAGTAGTAGTAGTAGTAGTAGTAGTAGTAGTGTAAGTAGTAGTAGTAGTGTAAGTAGTAGTAGTAGTAGTAGTAGTAGTAGTAGTAGTAGTAGTAGTAGTAGTAGTAGTAGTAGTAGTAGTATTAGTAGTAGTAGAAGTTGTAGTAGAGGTAGTAGTAGCAGAAGCAGTAGTAGTAGTAATAGTAGTAGTAGTAGTAGTAGTAGTAGTAGTAGTAGTAGTAGTAGTAGTAGTAGTAGTAGTAGTTAATAAAAGTAATTGTAGTGATAGAAGTAGTAGAAGTAATAATAGCAGTAGTTATTCTAGTAGTAGTGGTAAGTAATAGTAGTAGAAGTTAGTAGAAGTATTTGTAGTGGTAGAAGTAGTAGTAATAATGTAATAGTAATAAAGGTAGTAGTTGTAGTAGTAGTCATCAGGCCAGGACCTTCAAGGTCTGCAGCGCCCAAGAAGTAGGTAAATAAGTAGTATTAGTGATAGTAGTAATTTTAGAAATTAAAGTACTAGATGTAGTACTATCAGTAGTAATTATAGTAGTGGAATCGTGGATGTAGCAATGTTGTTAATAATAACAGTAGCTGGAGCTTTTTATTTTAATTACCAGTATTACCTGCTAATAGTACTATCATAGTACAAGCAACTCTATATCTTATAATCAACAGTAAGCCCTACCAATTACTTTAATATTTAAAAAACAAAAATAAATATTCAATAAAATTTAAATATAAATAAAAAGTTCATCCATTACATTCTGATCTGATATCCCCTTATCAAAAACCCAGCAAAAAAAAAAAAGCAAATTTACAAAAAAAAACGGAATTTACAAAAAAAAACGGAAAATGAGGATACGTTTTCTCTTTTTGTATTTAACCTAAAATTTATTGACCAATTTCCATTAATAGTCTTCAATCGATAAAATTTGAAAAGTTTCCTTAAAATATATTTTGCACAATACATTTCCACATGTATCACTACTACATACATTCATATAAAAAAATATATATATCCTTTATTTGAAATTTTTAAAGACAAAATTTTAACCCCACCACAACCACTCCACAAATTTTTGTTCAATTTAAAGAAGAGAATATCATAAATGCTATTAAAAAATTCAATACAATTTAAAAAAAGCAAAAATAAAAAAGAACAAAAAAAACAATATATAAAATTTTTTTAGCATTATCATCATATATTTAAAAAAAAAAACAAAAAAAAATTAAAAAGAAAAACTTTTGTAAATTTTTACATACATTTTATACGGATAAAATGAATGTCCTTTTCAATTTTTCAAAATCATTCATAAAATTTAATGGATTTAAAACGAAAAAAAAGAAAAAAAAAATAATAATAAAAAATATAAATATAAATAAATCAAAATAAAATAAAATTTCCAATCCATAATGTATTTATAAAAGGAATATATTTATAACAAAAATAAAAATAAAAACAAAAAAAAAAATAAATCTTATACTTCTATTACATCAATATACAATAATCCGCCATTACCATTAAATTTTTTTTTTTTTTTACATAATTTTATATAAAGGACAATAAACCTAACAACAAACAAAAATAAAGAAGCAAACAAAATTGTTTCGAGATAACAAACATAACAAAACCAAAAAAAAAATTATTTACTTTTATTGTATTTTACCATATTTCCATAATTTTTATAACATCCCTTAAAATTTATTTTTTCCTTTCTTTGCAATTGATTTTAACAAAAGCTAAATTTTCATATTTCCATTGACTTTTTACTTTTATTGGATTTAAATATTAAAAAAAAAAAAAAAAAAAAATAAATAAAAAATTAAACAAAAGAAAATTAAAAAATTTTTTTTTTAATACAAGAATAAATTTTTACTGTCATCAAAGCTTTATGTCGTGACAGTAGTAGTACCAAAGTAAAAGAGAAATAATTTACAATACACCTAAGCTAGGAAAATATGACATAGATAGACTATAGAAAAAAAAATTTTGTTTTACACTTTATGATAACAGCAACAGTATATTGTGAATGTAATATTGTCATAGTGAATACAATACTGTTACTATAACGATTATTATCTAATCAAGGGATTAGATAAAATTTTAAAATTTTTTTTAACTGATCGAGTTTTTGTATGTTTTTTTTTTCTTGTATTGGGTTTAAAAGTTATTTTCATGATGTCCTTCAATGATATTTTGTAACTAAAATGTTGTTTTGTTAGAATTTTTGTTGTTACACAAAGTGGTCGCATGGTGTTTTATGAAGGTGAGGTTTGAAGAAAAAAATATTACGTTGAATTGTTTCGGATGTTTAATGATAGGACCATAGCCAAAATCATGTTAATAAGAGGACCATAAAGACTGGTTGAATTAAACTAAAAGAATATTGAATCTATATTTAATGGTTTATACTTTCATGACACACATTGTATAAATGAACTCTTTTTTTCAAATTTCGAATTTAAGTAGAGAGGTTGACTTATAGTTGGTTTAATTTTTTAATCAAAAAAATTACAGTGTAATAAAGTGCCAGTCAATGAAAGCTAATTTTTAGTCAGGTCTAGGCATGTGGATATGTGTCTGGAATAAAAAGTATAAAGTAGACGTAGACCAAAGAGTAATGAGCAGACCTAAGTGTTTACAAGTAGATCAAAGAGTAATGCGCACAATATAATCAAAAAAATTGTAGAGAGTTGAATAAATGGACCATACATTATTCATTTGTTTTTTTTTCCGCGAACGTTGACATTTTTTTTTTAATTCATTATGCTGGTTGTTGAAATAGATCTGCTGTATGTTGAATGTTGAAGAATCTATGCGCTCGCAGACATATACTATTCGTATAGTCAAGGTCTTTAAGTGTCCTGTAGAAATCCCGCCTTATATCTCTACCGGAAGAAGCCGTTTCTTTCATTATCTCATCTATTAAGGCGTGAAAGTGGTGAGAGAGGACATCCTTCTCTTACTCCAGAATTTGTGGAAATCCAGCATTCGCATTATATTTATGGTAATATTTTCGCTATAGGGTTGTTTTGAGTTAACTTGTCCGGTCATTTTAATTTTAGTCAATTTATTTTCATCTATCCTGATCCATCCATCCTGCCTTCCGTGATATTGTCACAGTAACGGTTCTATTGATGTAGAAAACATTTTAAAGAAAGCAAAAACAGGAGCAGCCGATATGCAGGAACAGTTAAATATCCAGAGCGCAAATGGCGCACAAAATACATGAAGATCTGATATTGTCACAGTAACGGTTCTATTGATGTAGAAAACAGTTTAAAAAGCAGAACAGACGATATAGAGGAACAGCCAAATATCCACAGCGCGATAGACGCACAATGTACATGAATACCCGATCGTATAAAAACACCTGGCAGAGGACTATAGAACAAGAACTAGAAATAATAAACATAACGTGGGAATAAGTGAAAACAGCAGCTAGTAATCGAGTACGATGAAAATGTCGAGACCAATGCTCCCAAGAAAAGTAAGGAAAAAAAAGAAAATAAGAATGTTGCAACATAAACAAAAGATGTTAAAATTTTCGTAAAAAATTAACTCTAAAAACTATTTTGTTGAGATTAATTTGCTGCAGTTCACGATAGTTTCCGATGACAAGATTTCAATATCATGACTGAAAATGAATTTGAACATGAGCCTAATCAGTTCAAAGTCATACTTATTTTCTTAATTTAATTTATCTATTTTCTATAAAAACTCAATGTAGGTTTTACATATTGAATGGACTTGCCTTACCACCGCAGCAATAACTAGTTTGCTATGAAAACTGCTACCTGGCCTATGTCATATAATATTTTTGAGAGTGTGATATATTCATGTCATACCCCTTAAATCAACCACCCTTCAATTGCCTACTCCTGCACAATGAAAATTTCTAGGTGGATCGAAACTGTCTATGGGAATTCGTTTGTGGTCAAATTTTTGTCGAATGTGGAAAGATATTCCAAACAAACGTGTTCCCCCAATGCAAAAATATACCTACGTACAATCTACAAAAATTTACGAATTAACAAATATTTATTCAAAATATCCCTACTGATCAAAGGGGACATTTTTCTTTCTCCAATCCTCTGCAGACTCGTGTATAAAGGTATCGTTTGAAATCTAATGTTTGGGTTAACTTCAAAAATAATGCTTTTTTTATTTATTTCAGCTTTGCCAATAAGCTTCTATCTTTCTTTGATATACAGGGTGATTGTTTTACATAATTTGAGGCTTGTACAACGTCTTATACATTTACTTTTCTACATCAAATTTCTAAATCAAACCAGGGTCATCCTGTATATCGTTTTAGTATAGATTAAAATATTTTAAAGGCTTTAAATATCGCCTCGTCTCATACGTTTTTGTATTAACATCGACCTTTACAATCAACTATTCATCAATGATAGGTTATTCCCATCCCACCCTGCATTTTGTTCTTACAACTAATATTCTTGGTAATTTTTTTTTTTTTTATTTTTTTCTTATTTTTTATTTGTTTTTTTTTTAATTATTTTTAAAACAAAAAAAAAATGTTGTTGTTTTTAGATAAACAATAGGTAGCCAATTATTGTTTTTGGTTCAATTTTGTATTTATTTTTTGTCTTTTGTTTTTATTATGACTGGCATTTATTGTTTAGACATTTTTTTTATTATTGTATTGTCGTGGATAGGTATTTGTTATGTCTATACTCAACATTATAACAACAATATTTATGCAAATAAATTTATGTTAATTAACCTTAGTGTGTGTTGAAAAAAAAAATATACAGTAAATATGGCCATAAAAAACGTTAATAATTCAATAGTTTAATTCAATAGTTTTATAATATTAAATTTGATTTATTTGACAAATTTTATGTACACAAGGGCTGGTTTACTTCTAGATTTACTTCTATATAATAAAAAAATTTATTAGTACATATATAGTTGAAAAATTGTTATTAATATTGTTGTAATTGTATTGTGTGACTACTGCAGTCTGACAACAAATGAATATTGCAGTTCAAAACCTTCTTCAAATTGAATATTAACTGATTTAATCAGGTAATCAGATAGGTGCAGATCCAATGTCAGAACATTAAAATGATTAATTACAGGACACGACCCATTTAACAGGTATATTATTAAAAATTTGGTTCAAATTTATTATAAACAGATGTAGATTGTATTTACCGGAAAAGGATATCCACAATATATCATGAAAATAGAAATTGAATAGAATTGTTGTGATGAACATTTTTATCCATATTATCCATTTATTCATATTATCCATTTATTCATATTATCCATTTATCCATATTATCCATTTATCCATATTATTCATTTATCCATATTATCCATTAGTTCATATTATCCATTTATCCATATTATCTATTTATCCATATTATCCATTTATCCATATTATACATTTATCCATTTATCCATATTATCCATTTATCCATATTATCTATATTATCCATTTATCCATATTATCCATTTATCCATATTATCCATTTATCCATATTATCCATTTATCCATATTATCCATTTATCCATACATATTAACTAATATTTATTAGAATTGTAGATAAAACAAAATTATTGATAAAAAAATCACTTTAAAGACTATATATAAAAAAGATTTATGTTTGTTATTATTTTTACTTACGACATTATCCTCGTAAATTTAAGTTTAAGCTTAGATTTGAATTTAATTTATGTTTTTGGTTTGTTTTAATGTTGTGTTTTTTTGTCAATTGCATCAATCATATTGTTGTTGTACAATATTGGACCGTTATTGTGTTTAGATCACGTGGAATCAACACCAATAAATTAGTTTATTTAATTTGGATGAATTTCAATCTACCACAATGAACCTCTTAACTGGAACTAGGTGATATCCACTACTACCTGGGTGAACTAAATTTAAGAGGAAACATAAATTAAGATAGAATATCAACATTATTCAAGAACTCTTCAACAGAATACTGTAGGGTTAACACCTACAAAAATAGTATAACCATTATTTGAATTAAAAATTTTTAATCCTTTGACTTATATAAAAAGGATATTCACCCAAAATGAGTATTAACTTTTTTTTATTGGCTTTCATTATTGGAACGGAAATACATCAGAATGAAATATTAATGTAATGGTTGTATATATATATATGATGTGTAATAGCATGTGTTTAGCTATCATGCTGCGCATAATAGAAATCAATGAGGTGTAATAATTTTGATTTATCGCTTTGCCAATATACAATGTAAAAAATACCAAATAAATAAAAGCCAAATAAAAGTAACTAGGATAATAAAAAAAATTAAAATTTACTTCCTTTTATATGGTGGTGGAAATTTTTTAATAAAAAACTATAATAATAAAATAACAAAAAATAGGAAATATTTTTTTATAATGTTAACACATTTTTTAGGTAGATTTTCATAATAAAAATTTAAATTATAAGATTTATATGAAATAATAATTATTAATAAAATATTTTAAATTTATAAATTTAGTTAGACTGTTCTTAGACATCTTTAAATATAAGTAACAATACAGTTACTATAACAAAAGTAATGAAAATAGTTATTTAATGTTACAGTTTGATTTCTAACGTTGTGGAAAATTAAATTTAGTTAATTATTTGCTTTGAGTCAATATGAAAACTAATTTGAAAGTGTAGCTGAACATTTTATGATAATTAATAATATAAATATTGGTTTTTGATCCGACTGTAGGTAGGTAGGTAGAAGTTAACACTCCACTTGCTTCTGGAAAGCCAATTAGAACTTAATTTTGCCTTTGTTATACTACGACTCGGTTGACCTATTTGTTGTTTTTGGTTGTTAGTTTAGTATAGTACTAGAGCTATCATTTGTGATTGAGGTTGTCGCCAAATTTGCTGTCTGCAATAATACTTATTGATCAGACAGTATGTTGTCAGGCTTTTACTGTTGATGGCTCTGAAATATTATTCAATCATTATGAGTTATGAAGATTACCGTTGATTATAGCAGAACATTGAAAATTTTGGACGTGGCTTTACTATTTTGATGTCCATACGCCAATTGGTTAGTTTTGAAAAAATCGGTTTTTATCATACTAATCCATGTCAGATAGAGCTACCGGAATATATGCATTAACACGCATATGCATTAAGCCAATTAATATAGTGGTCCCCAAAACATAAATTATTAGTTTGAAAACATAGAAATTGTCGTATAGCACAAAAAATCTTTAAATATAATTATATTTAGCTATTAAATTAGCCCACATCATTGTTAACAATCGTGTTAATGAAATCAAAGACTTTGAAATTGTCCTAAATAATAATTTAAATTTTAATCCATTTAAAGATTTTATAGTATCTCTCATATATTTTCTAATCCATACATCTTTTAAAATTTGCTACACGTCTCTGGTTCAACCATACATCGAATACGCTTTTCAATTTGGATGTGATCTTATGACAAGCAAATAAAACGAATTGAGTCTATTAAAAAAAAATATATGTTAAAATTGTGCCCTCATATAATATAATCAACCATTAATTAATGCTAAAAATTATAAATTTAATTATCTGTCAAGAAATTAAATTTTCTACAGTGGAAGTATTAGGAAGAATTGTAGTAACAGTAATGTTTTGTTATGATACGTTGCCATGTGGCAACATTTTTAATATCTAGATATTTATATCTATTTATATTTACATTTTTGCAGATCTAGGACAGAATGGGACAGAACAGTTCTTGACAATGCAATTAACTATCAAACACTTTAGAACCAATTAGAACAGAAAAATGTACTGAAAAATTTTTTTGATCTTTTTTTTTCTAATTTTTGTTTTCTGTCATTACTGTCCAAATTCTTTGGTTAACTGACAAAATTTAAAAAAAAAACAACAATATAAAAAGTTGTCCAAAACTGTTATAATAAAAAAAAATTATGAACACCAATATGAACAATTTTGAGCATAAAAGTTCAATTAACGGAAAGTACTGAGCACAAAAAAGTGTTCCTTGTTTTATTCTTATTAAGTTCTATCCAGTCGGTTTTTAAAGTTAAAGTTCTTATATATTTCAAAAGTAAAAGTCAAACATATTTTTTGAATAAAAGTTTACTACTGACCATCTGCTACAGATTTTAATGATTCAAGAGATATTATTAGAAAAATCATCATATTCTGAAATAATTCTTTATTTATTATTTTATTTATCAATAATAATTATGCAATAATATTTAATTTATAATATATTTTTCATAATTATAATAATTAATACTAGATAATAGTTATTTTTAATAATAATTATGTTTAAATTTTTAATAAAATATATTTGATGAAGTTTAGTCTTCAAGCAATATCTGCAAGGACTAATTTCCCAATAGATAAATAAAATAAATAAATAAATTAAATACAATTTATGTAATTTCTATGACGTAATTAAATTCATATATTATCATAGGTTCATTTCATTTTCAATTCTATATAATAATAAACATATTTTAATAAAATTATTTTTCAATAAAATTTCCAATAAAAAAGGATAATTCAAAAAAACAGAAAATATACATAGATACATTTTACAGATAAGACGAACATTTTTTTTTTTTTTTAATTTATATCTAATAAATTATTCAAACAAATTTAAATACTTATTTTATTATAATAATAATTTTAATAAAGTATACATAAACCATAACTTTGAATATTATAATATTATTCTTATTTCTATCATCCCAATTTATAACTCCCATATTTCGATTATATTTAATACCTTTTGTAATAAATATGATGACAATAATAATATTTAAAAAAAAAACAAAAAAAAAACCAGGAAATGGAAATTGTTAGCTGTATTCAAAATAAAAATAAATAAAAAAAAAATATATTATTTTCCATATTATGATGAACATATAAAGAGTAATCAAAAGAGACGATAGATAGATATCCTTCAAATATTTAAGGTATATTATTTTGTATTAACATTTTTCTACCGAAGGAACACTTTTTTTTTTTGTTTTTTTTTTCTTGAATAATTTATTTAATAAAATTCAATCAATAACACATCAAATGATATTCAGACACATTTTACAATTTAGTTATGCTTATTTATAAAGAAAAAAAAAAGAAAAATAAATAAAATTTTTTTTATTATTAGTAGTTTTTTGTATACACTTATGTAAAATTCGATTTGACATTATTCATAAATCAATCAAATAATATTAACGCCCCAATATTATTTCTACACGTGTGAATATATTTGCATGTACATGAGTTAAGTACTCATATTATGTATTTGTTCTAAACAAAAAAAAAAAAAAAAAAAAACGAATTCAAGAAGACATGCATATATGTATGTGTGATAACAACTCCCTTGTAACAGAAAAATTAGAAAGATAAATCGAAAATAAAAAATAGTTAGTCTATTTAACTTTAAGGTAGGTACTTTAAATAAATCTAATTTGATATTTAGTATATTTAAGTGAATAAAGACTAATCAGCTTAAGAGTCATACATTACAGTTTTTTTTTAACTATTACACGGCTATACAAACATATATTAGTCAGTGTTTTTCCTACCTCAAAATCGATCGTAGATAGATGCTACATTTCAATTTTAATTTTTAATTTTTAATTTTTAATTTTTAATTTTTAATTTTTAATTTTTAATTTTTAATTTTTAATTTTTAATTTTTAATTTTTAATTTTTAATTTTTAATTTTTAATTTTTAATTTTTAATTTTTAATTTTTAATTTTTAATTTTTAATTTTTAATTTTTAATTTTTAATTTTTAATTTTTAATTTTTAATTTTTAATTTTTAATTTTTAATTTTTAATTTTTAATTTTTAATTTTTAATTTTTAATTTTTAATTTTTAATTTTTAATTTTTAATTTTTAATTTTTAATTTTTAATTTTTAATTTTTAATTTTTAATTTTTAATTTTTAATTTTTAATTTTTAATTTTTAATTTTTAATTTTTAATTTTTAATTTTTAATTTTTAATTTTTAATTTTTAATTTTTAATTTTTAATTTTGATTTTTAATTTTTTTAGTTTATTGTAATTTGATCGATTTAAAAAAACTCATAATTTTCTATTAAATATTCAAATTCATATGCAGTTTTATAACTTATTGAATTATAATTTTCATTAATAGTATAACAAACGCTTTATCAATTTTATAATACCACCAGTAAATATTAAATTACCTTTTTATACATAAATATTACTTATATTATCTATATAAAGTTACATATGCATATTATAATATAATAAAAATATAATTTCAAATTCAAAATAACTATCATATGTCATAAAATATTTTTGATGCTATCTTCACACTAATAAAAAATGAACTCATCCTATCCAATACATTCATACATACATTATGTATTTTATGTACGAACAATTTATTATGAAAATTATTATTGATAATTTTTGACAGGTGAACATATAGTAGGTACATTCATATTAAATAGATATACTCATTTTATATTTATGTATATACATATATTTAATATTGTATTATATACATTATTATTATAATATTAATATTACTTTATTGTTTAATATTTTAAAATAGAGTAGTTTTAATTTAATTATTAAATTTATGTGAATATATTAATATTTCATTTACATTCATATATTATATGTATATATACATATATATATTATGTACATTCATAATATCTGCTATCATTCCATTAATTTTAATTGTGTTATTAAATAAAATATTTTCATAATTATTATATTATACTAATATTTTTATTAATATATGAGTTTAATTAATAAATTAGTTAAATAAATTAATTTAATGTAATTCTGTTAAAAGTATTTCAAATTGCGTTTTAAATTTTGTTATTTTTTGTTTTTTTTTTTTTGTTTTCGTATATTCAATTACAAAACAATATTAAAACTTCAATTTGATTATTTTATACTGTCGAATTAATGCTTAGAGGAAGCATATCAGATGTCTTTCATTAAACGAATGCGTTAATGAGAACAAAAGTGAAATAACATAAACCAGATGCATGCGTTAGTAGAGATGTAAATAGTAAATATAAATATATTTATTGGAAAACATTATTGTATGTACAGATTAAAGTACATTGAAAAATATCCTAATAATTTCACATCCAATTTTTAATTCATTATTAATATTTTATTTTTAAATAATAGATAAAGAGACGTAGCGAAATCAAATATTCTTTCAAATATTTTTTAATTTTCAATTAGAAATTTTAATTTAAAATTTCCCACCATGCTTCCACATACACATATACATATACACATATACATTTTAAAATAGAAAAAAATTTTAATTTATCAAATTGCCGAAACTCATCAGCATGGTACAGAGTTTCTTCTTTTCCTCACCAGAATATTATTTTTTTTCAATAAATTATTACGTACGCGGTTGTTGTATTAAGATAAATCAATAAAAAAAAATTGTATAGTACCAAGGTTTGATCGAAATGGTGGAAAACAATTCATAATGAAATCAAATCAAATTTCGGGGAGCGGGTGAATACTTCATACAATTAAATTAAAATACTCTAAGAATTTAGGACAAGCTAGTAAAAATATTTAGACCAATTCGATCAATTGTAGTACCACGATATTTTTCTCCGCAATAATTTACATACTAAAGTAGTTCGCAAACTTTTTTCCAACCGGTGAACGTCTTTTTTTTTTTTATGTTCGTGACAGTAACTTAGATAGAACTTACCTCCTCGTGCTTAATTAAGTACGGTACTGCAAGTTTATACTACAATATCTGCAATAATATTTCGAGCATTTATTTATCAAATTAGTGGCTTGGATTTTAGAACCGGAAATCACACCCCCAGTGTCTTCTAGATGTAATTTTCCTTTTGTGGTCAGCACTAATGCAGGCAAGCTAAGTGCAGGTCACTACACTATTTTTGCATATAAAATTAACCATAATTTTAGTATTAAAGTATTTATACAAAAAATTTCATTCTAGTTGTGTCTAACACCAAGACATTACTATGTGGCATTGCGAAATTTTAGAAATTGCATTTAGAAACTCATTATAATGTCAAAATTTTTGAAGGAATTTTCACGTTCCAGAAATTTTTTATTTATTTTTTCTTATTAAGAATTTATTCAAAATATACAGTGAGATTGATTGAAATATAGCTGATGTGAAATGAAGCTCTAAACAAGTTTTTATCTCGACATTCTAGGGCTTTAAACAAAAAATTTTCAATTCTTATGGTATTTTTTGTTTGAGTAACGCGGCGTGCCGAATGACGGCGTTTTCCAAATTTCCGATATGAAATTTTTCAATATCTTCAAAATCTATTAGAGTCAATCTTCTTTTTAATGTATCAAAATATCGGTGATGATAGATCAATGGTTATATGAATATATCATTAAAGTGACACAAAAACAATAATAATACAGAAATAGAATGTTTTTATGGAGGCCTAGACATTGGCATACAATATGTAGTAGCGCAACTAGTTTGATCGCTTATATGATTTCCATTGGTTTATTCAAAAGCGTATTGAATTAATCAATAATTATTTCAAATCAATGAGTTTGCTTTTAATATAATATGATCCACACATACATAAGTCATTTTCCAATCAAACAGTGCACAATTCAAATCTCTTATCCTCGACAATTAGTGTTGCAAGCGACAGTAATAGTAGAATCTATAATTATAATTGACAAGCATTTAAGGTCCTGCGCAGTAGACACCTTTTTATTTTATTTCGATTCTCCTACTCCTTAATGAACTTCTAATATATATAATATATAAGATTGTATATAAAACAAAAATGCGCACACAGTTAAAAATCTTGTAATAATTTAATTTCGCTAGTTAATTGAAAATCTGAAATTAGCTTCAAATGCGTGAAGCTTTTTGTCTTCGTGTCTGTCGAGCAATTAGAAGTTCTGGAATTAGTGCATTTGAATGGTTCTGAAGTATGGTACAATCAAGATCATAGATTTGAATATTCCAATTTTGAATTTCACAGGCCCTAAAGTACTCCCCTGTGGTATACCTGATTTTTTAGTTTAGTCAGTGACATCGGAAATGTATTCATATACACTGTACACTGATACACTGTTAAATTCATTACCGATCAAGAGACAATGTAAACAATAATTTTTTTGACATTTAAGATCATATTGACGTATGACGTATGTTGACGACGTTGTCGATACATTAACGATGTCACGGTATGTGTAGTAGCACTGTTTTATTTGATTTTACTAAAACATTTCTGTTACTTCGATATGATTTAAAAAATTGATAATAATGGTTTGGTAACAGCTTTAAATAAGTTTTAAAATAAAGAAGCTCAAATGTCCTGTCCTGTCCTGTCCTGCCATAGCTAGTCTAATATTTTATAATAAATTTTAACTTAAAATAGTTTATTGTATACGAAATTGAAATAACAGAAAATTTAAATTATTAAGTGAAGCCGCGATTGTTATTTATTTTTTTTTTTTTTATTAATATATTGAATAAAATATTTACGGTTAAAAAGTTCAAGAAATTTTTGTTTAATTTTTTTGTAATTTTTGTTTTATTTTTTAACATAAATATTTAAAAAAAAAAAAATTTAAAGAGTTATTCGCATTTTAAATGGTCTGTTGAAGAAAATAAAGTTTTATTTTTATTTTTTAAAATTATTTTTTATGTCCATTTATTTTGGATAATATCCAAAATTAAATTTGTTGAAACTTTTAATATTTTCTTCAGACTTTAAGTCATCACTGATATTTCATAGTGTTATTTATAGTGTTATTTTTCAATTCACAATAATAACAGTATTAACAAAGGAATAAATAAATTTGATTTTGATAAATTAATTTTTTACGATTTATTAATAATATAATATTTTGATTGCAATGCTAAGTATATAAATAATACATTTCTCTATTACCTAATCAGTAAGAAAGCTCAATCGATATGGCTAGCTCAAATACCAATCTTTTCCTCAACTTTCAATTCAAATCTCTTATCCTCGACAATTAGTGTTGCAAACGACAGTAAGCAGTATTATAGCAATAGTATAGAATAATAATTTGATTTGGGCAAATTTTCAAGAAAATGTCCTACACATTCCTAAGGTTCTACGGGCAACAAAAAATTTGCTTTGTACTAAGTATACAATGTAGTTGATATGTTTTACTTAAATAATAAAACGTAACAATTCTGCTGCCAACTTGCCGTAGAAACCGTTGCTACAACAACATAAAATAACAAAAACAAAATAGTAAACAAAACCAAAAAGTAAAGCAACCAAATTTTTTTCTTCTCTGCTGCATTATAAAAAAAAAAACAAAAAAAATTTAAACCAAAATTTTTTCTTCTCAGCTGCTTCGAAATCGTATCTGTAGCTAGTGTGTACTATGTATGCAAAATGACAAGACTTCTAATTGTGACATATGTATGTAGATATGTATGTATATTCTAGAATTGAATTTGAAATTATGTAAGATTGCGTTACCAATGAAATGAAATATAAAATAAAGAATATTCAAGTAGAAGAAATTAATAAAAACGTAAAAGCAAAAGAAAAAAAACTCTGTAACAAAATCTTGTAAATAAAATGTATGTGATATATATTTTATTCTTTTTCAGTTTTTAGTCAGGTCAAAATATAGCTAATGATGTTTTATATGAATATTGTAAACTATAAGCACATGTATATTAATAAATATTTGTATATAGTTTATTTATATATATATATATATATGCATATTTTTTTTATTTTTTTTTCATAAAAATAAGTGTTGTTGTTATTGTAAATGCTGTATGAAGTTATGAATAAATGGATAATAATTTTGAATTTCAGTTTTATTTTTTTAAAGGTTTTCAATCAAAATAATTATGCTATGAAACTTCTTTAATTTATAATTCATTCTAGAATAAAAAAGGGCTAATATAACTAACTGGCAATAGAATAAAATTTATTTAAAATTTTTCTTTACTAATAACTCAATTCTTATACTATGAACTTTTTGCCTCAATCTACACCTTTTGGTGGAAAGCTCATAATTCTAGGTGGAGATTACCGCAAAACATTACCCATCTTACTCTTGCATAAAATTTAGCCCTGAATGTAACCCAAAATATTAGATCTATAAATCCAGAATTTAGCTGTAGTAAATGGTGATATATCGAATCACCAAAGTTTGCCGAATCTAATCAAAGTTTCCTTCGAATATGATTTGCAATAATTTTATCGTACAAGCAATTTTTGGAGATAGTCTAAATGTAGATAAATTTGTTAACTATTCAAAAAAGGCAATACTTTGCCCAAAATATTCTGATATTGATACAATTATTAACGAACGAATTTTAAACATTTTGGAGGGAAATTTAATAATTTATCTTACTACCGATTGATTCTATTGATGATTGTATATCAATAATCGAATTATTTCGATTCTTTTTATCAAAAACAAAAAAAGATGTTTTCACCTGACTTAGCGTAATACCCCTAGTGTATTACATTTTGTGCAGTTTCACAAAAAGTTCCTTATTTTCTAATTACAACACCGTCTTGAGACGGGTTTTACAACAAGTATTGTCAATAATTTTGATATTAAAACTTGAAAAAATTCTATTAATATAGTTTTAATTAATTTTAAAATGAGTAAAACTGCAAATTAAATTTGATCTTCCTCAAAATAAAATATAATTCAGGAGAAAATTTGAAGGTCTTCAAGTTCTATTATTATAAAAATTTATAAAAATTTTAGTTTAACAATAATTCAGTACCTTGTAATCACATTTACCAACATAATTTGTTAGAATTTGGACAATATCATATTATTAGGTTATATAACACATTACATTATTACAGTCCGTAAAAAATTATATCGTTGTATAGAGCATGACATTATATAATATGACGCAATTTTCTAACAACGGCCGATTTAGCGTTAATATAAATTGAACTGTTCTCAAGTTGACATCATCAACACAATAATTGCCAAGGACATACTTATAACATTCATAATAAAACGGGGAGTTACAATAGATCTGAGAAGATCGTATTTACATAGAACTATCCACTGTTAAAAAAAAATATCGAACTGTTGCAAGTAATACAATTAATACAATGACTGTTCAACTCTGACTCTATATTCAGACATTCTTATACATCTTTTGTTCAAATTATATATATACAGTCTTAAATTCTACTTCTATTTCCATCTTAAAAACTTGTACATATTAAATTTTTTCACTCAATCATTTCTAATCTGTATCTACTACCAATTTAATTATTTTTACGTACATAATTTTTACCGTTTCTAGACTGTACCTATACACCAATTTAATATAATTATCATAAATTATTTTTAATAAAAATCATAGTCTGGATTGGATTCTAAAAATTGAAAATAATTACAAATCAGAAATATTTTAATTATATTAATTACAAATATATATAGTATATAATATATATATATATAGTATATAATATATAAATATATATATATGAGATTAAAATAAAATTTATTTAATTGTATTTAGCTATTTTTTTATTGTGATTAAATCATTTTTTATTATATAAAATTTGTGAAATTTTCTTAAATTGATTTTCTTAAATATCATCAATACAAATTTTATTTCAAAACTAGGTAGCAAATATAATAATAATAATATTTAATATTATATTTTATTTAGAATTCAGGATACATGTATTTGAAAATTCAATAATAAGAAGCAAAAAGCAATATATATATATATATATATATATATATATATATATATATATATATATATGTACTATATGGTAGAAATTAATGTTATTATGTTATAGAACACGCACAATTAACATAAGAATATTCATTTTATTAATATAAAAGGAGAACAGAAAACATCTCAAATTATTTAATATCCTTTGGCACATGTCCTTAATATTATTTTACACACTACTCTACATGATATTGAATAATATTAATATATTTATATATATATATATATATATATATATATATGTGTGTTGGTTTGTGCGTTATTTTATATATAAAATTAATTTCACCATAATAATATTAGGTATTCGTATAATCGTACAGAGTGATCCAGTAAAAATTAATTTTTGAATTTTCTAAAGACTAATTTTTTGTGTTATGTTATTTTATTTATTTTTTATTTTATTATTACAATAACATGCTCTTAATTTAAATAAAAATTTATATATTTTGTACTTTGTACAAAAATTAAAATTATGGTTATTGCTGAATAACATTAATTATGTGGCTAAAACATGAAAAAAAACGCTTAAGGTGAAATAATAAACTTTTCAATACGAATCAGAGAAAAAAAAATTAAATTGTGGTTTTTTAGTTCATTATATTATATTTTATATATTTATTTATACATTTATTTATTTATTTATTTATATTTTATATATTTATTATACATATATATTTTATAAGATTACATTACTTAAGATTACACTCCTCCGTTATATAAGCGATACACATATTTATCCGTTACAATTTTAATGTGTTATTCGCATGAGTAACATTCCGGTCTCTGCCCCACGAATGGGGTTGCAGGACAATGATGATGAGTAACATAGTATTAAACAAATCTTAATAAAAACACTTAATATGTCGTTATAAGATAAACTATTTTAGGCCCGAACAATTTTTATGGTATGTTTCGGATTAAATTATTCGAATAAAATTATTTCCGGATAATTTACAATTTTTGTTGCACTTGCTACACTACGATGTTAATTGACTGTCCGCCGTTGTTGAACTGTAAATGATCTAACTCGAGATAAGTTTTTTTTTTTTAAATGTAGAGTTCTATGTTAATGCTCTTTCTTCAGTCCTTCTCCGTTTATTATTTTAAAATTGTAGGTCTATGTGCTTGGTATATGCTATTATTGATTTGCTGATAATTTCAGATTCAAATGATGTATATTTCTATAAATATTTATGTCTTTTTCGAGCTATGGCGTCGCAAACAAATATAATATCAATGACCGTAGGGCAGCTCTTCTTCTAAACAGATTTTGCACCTTTCTGTGCTCGGTCTACCAATTTTGAACAGATATCTTCTAAATGGACCATGAGCTAACACAAACCATGTCACCGTTCTGACATTGAATCTAGTTCTCCTGATTACATGATTCAATCTTTGGGTACTGAGTTTAAAAAAAACATTAAACCTAGCAAGTCTTTGGCAGCTATCTCATATGTTTTGGGTTTCTGTAGTTTCCCACTTGGAAACAATTCTTTGTAGGTTGGCGTTTGACCGAGCAATACTTGGCTCTGGTCATAAGAATTCACTCTTCGCACCTGCTTTTGTAAGAACATCTGCTTCTTTATTGCCTTGTATTCCTTCATGCCCTGGACTACACATAACAGTAACTCTGTGTCTTTCCGATAGCTTTATTAAACTCTTGTAACAGTGATAGATAAGCTTTGTTTGTAAAAATTGTGTAAGCCAGAACTTTTAAAGCAGCTTGACTATCTAAAATTATTTATATGTTGGCACTTTTGTGCTCTTTTACTGCATTGTAATGCCGATAACTCAACGGCATAGGTTTCAGCTTGGGATATATGAACCTACGTCCAAATACACTGGCACAGGTTTCTCTCCGATTTTTTAGCCTTCACTATACCATACCGAAGCTCTTGTAATAGATGTAAGGCTTTTATTACACTTCCGACTTCGACCTTTTAGGTATTAGTACAGTAAAGTTCCTGTGGTAATCAATTGCTTTTGTCATACAGTCTGACTTTGTAATTGCTTCGGATCGTAATTTTTATTTTCTGCAGAATCATGCTGTGCTCTTAGTCTTTTGTGTTTGAGGTTATTTGTTAGATGCAGCTTTGTATCACAATGGATCTCACCGGTCTAAGTGTGTCGATTTACTGTCGGCAGCCACTACTACCTACCTAGATGCAGCCTTTTTTCTGTTATTTCTGCGTCGTCATCAGGTATAGATAAATCGGTGGGAGCTCCAAAATTTTTTCTACGACTAGAGCAGGACACGGTTTAAATGCTCCAGTAGCCTCAAGGCATGTTGTTCTTTGTATTTTAGTTAGTTTCAAACATGCTTTGGTATTTTCTATTCAATTGTCACGTAAGATATTGTATACCTTATTATTATAGATTTGTAGACTCATATACAGTAATCTGTGCAGATAATCCTCAGATTTTGCTCAAAATATTTTCACATGCGAAATAAATGCCCTGTTGACTTTTTTTGTAAATTTTGTTTTGGTAGTTCACGTTTCTTCGATTGGTGAAAAGGATATTGTTTAGATTCGTCTGGATTGATACACAGACTCACATTTGCCCCTTAATAATAAAACTAGATCATCAGCGGAACTGATACAGGAAATACCCTTTTTGTTTAGAATGGTTATAATATTTGGTGCATGACGATTAGCCATTACAGTGGCGATATTGCACCTTTTCGGGGGTACCGTATTGTTTGTACTACTGTTATGTAATCGTTATTATCGATAAGCTATTTTAGTAATTTATGTAAATATTAATAACTATAAACTATTTTTTTAATTTAAGCATAGCCTAAATTGATTTAAGCTATTTTAATAAAAAATAAAAGCTATATTTTGCTATTTCTTAAGTACCTAACTGAAGCGTTTATTTAAATTATAAAATCACATTTTGATAAACTTAAGTGCTTGATATCTTTTCAAGACATCTCGCATGCAAATTGTTGAAATGCCAGATTTGTCAGATAAGAGATTTCATAATTGGGAGTACGATGGCGCTAATAACCATTTGTTTTCTTATTTCAATTCAAGCGGTTTTATATTTTAGCCAAAGAATAATAATTATGGTTAATGGTTTGATGAAATAAATTTGTTAATGATAAAATAATGATGAATTAATAAAAAAATTAGAAATGATTATCGTGATTTTGAATAATGTCATTCAAACATAGATGAACTAAACTCGACATATTCACCCTATACCGGTGATTTCTGAAATTATTAGTTTAGATTGAACAACATCCCTAATAATGCTGGATTAACTCAGATTCCTGGTTTTAATTTTTTTTGTCATTGAAGTAAATAAATTCAAAATTTAAATCAACTTAATGTGATTACAGATTAAATCCGACATTAAAACCCGGACACTTCTGATTAATTTTAGACCACTACAACGCTGTAGGTCGACAATCGGTTGTTTTTTTATATTAGCTCAATTATAATATTTGCATTACATTCTACTTCAAATTTATCGTCACTACAGTCTTGAGAGGTAAATTTACATAATAATACACATTTAATAACACACCCTGTATTATATACCATATTATTATTATAATTGATTAAAGTAGAATAATGAGTTAAAATATTTACTAAATATTTATTTTAAGGTAACCTAAATTATTTAATACCAACTTTATATCAATCGACAACACAACTGTTTAGTTCTAATTTTTTCTATCCTTATAATATGCAAAATAATTTTCTCTAAGGATATATTAAGAAAATATTTTGCTTTAAGAGGACAACAAATATAATAAATTATAGGCAAACACTAAAAAATACAAATTTTAATATTATTTATTGCGAATATATTCTATCATAGCATATACATACATATTAAGAACATTGTACATAGTCCTGACAATTATTAGAGCACAACATGTACCAATGTCACAGAAATTAGGTCATAATTAATAGTCATTTGACCCCTGGATATTTTCAAAAAAACAATTATAGATAAAAAAAGAAATTGGTTTGAAATTATTCGACTGAAAGAAATTAGTAAAAACAAAGGAGTAAAAATTTTGGATACTAGCTATTTTTTCATTTTTATTTTTGGCTTTGTGAACGTGTACACATGTCTCTGAATTGCTCGCAAATTTAAAAAAAAAAAAAAAAATGTATTTTTGTCTTTAATTAAAAAAACTAAAGAAAATAAAAATAAAATAAAGGAGTGCTTCGAATTTTATTCAATATTTTTAGTAAATATTTTATTAGAAAAAAAAAAATATCTAAGTAAGGCCATAATGTCCTAGCAGATTTCAGATCATAGTAGTAATGAATTAGATATTAGTATTGTCCGTAAGGACATTAAATAATGCAATATAGTGTTGTAGTTAGATATCGATATTTTATCGAATTAGATTCTGGTATCACGTTTGACAATGATTAATTTATTAATTCAATTTCTCTTTTGTTTAATAATTTATTAAAGTTATCTGGTTCTGGGTTTTGTTTGGATTGTCATGTACTCTGTTTGGAAAATAATTTTCTAATTAGAAATTTTTGTTTTGAAATTATTTTTTATAAGTTTAAGGTTAAGGATTTTTAGAAGAGTATTATATTAATAAAATTTATTATCACTATTGGAGAATTTAATAATATATTAAGCTATTGAGTCAATATCAAGCAGATACATAGCTATATTTTTACTTTAAATCGGCTTTAAAAGTAATTTCTCTGAAAAATGGGCTTGGGGGTGGGAAAGGGAAATGTTGTATCGACGAAGGACTTAATGACTAAGTCTCAAGAATAGCTGTAAGTGCTAGGTTCCAAAAATATATATCTTTAGTGCCGCATCTTATCCTTTAAGGACGAAAAGGACATTTGAAAGTATCCTTGTTGTTTTGATATTTTATATCATTATATCTGTTGATCCATTAGATGTATATATATATATGTATATTCAGTTACATATATATTCAGTTAGATAACGGCTTGTAGCATATTTTAAAATTTATTTGATGATGATTGGCGCTGCCGTTATGTAGACATTCGAATCCAAAGTAGAAAATTTTGGAAAATTTGAAAACCTAAAAATTTTACCATTTTTTTTTTTTTTCTCCTATTACTCCGCGTGGTAGCATAGGGCTTCGATAGTGAACCTCCATTCCTCTCTGTTGAGTACTACTTCCTTAATATCGTCCCAGGTATAATTGTTGATTGTTAATTCTTGATCGATTGTGCGTCTCCATGTGTTGTATGGTCTGCCGGGTCTCCTTTGTCCTTGTGGATTCCACTCTAGAGCTCTTCTTGCTATATCACTTTTTGATTTTCTTAGTGTATGACCTAACCATTTCCATTTTTTCCTATTTATCTGTCTGTTGATCGGTTGTTCTCCAGTTATCATCCATAAGTCCTCGTTGCTAATTCTTGCCTTCCAGAATATTCTGCATATAATTCTCAAGCACTTGTTGATGAATACTTGTAGCTTCTGTTTGATTCTGACCGAAGTGAGTCATGTTTCACTTCCATATATTAATGTTGACTTAACACATGCTCTGAATATGGTTAACTTTGTTGTTCTCGATATTTGGTTGCTCCGCCATATCTTCATTAGGCTCCCAAATGTTCTTCTTTCCTTATTTATACGGCTGTTGACATCTTCTGTTGTACCTCCTCATGATGTAGTTGAATTCTTTTATGTATTCTATCTGTTGTCCACTCACTCTTATTGGCTCACTATCACTGTTGTTTGTTCTCATTGCCTTGCTTTTCTCGATATTTAATTCCAATCCCGATTTCTTTGCTTCTTCCTGTAATCTGTTGACTTTGTTCTGTAGGTCCCTTTGATTTCTTGCTATGAGGCATACATCATCTGCGTAATCTAAGTTTTCTAACTTGCCGAAGAGATCCCATTCTATTCTGTTTATTCCAGTGCAAACTTTTCTTAGAATGTCGTCTAGTATTGTGTTGAAGAGAAGTGGTGATAGTGGACATTCTTGTCTAACTCCTATATTGGTGTAGAATGGATCACTGATGTCACCTCTGTGTTTACCATAAAACCCCCCTTAATATTTATGTACTGTTGGAAATGTTTATTTTTTTTTATAACTGATACATACATAATTTGTGTCTATATCGAAGAGTTAAGATATACGCATTTAATAAAAGATTTTTTTTTACCCTTTATACGAAATAACAATCTTCTGTAGTAAATGTTACACCAGCTTATTACATTACCTACCAGCTTATTAGAATAGTTGCATTTCAACTTATGGTGATGACTCATATTTGGTTTTGTGAAAACAAAATAATATTTTAGTCAATATCTAAAAGTGTGGAAATTTTTCTTTATACGGCATTCTCCTATAATACTTAGTAACTAGAATTTTGATGCCAAAGATATTTGCAAAGTTTTAGGGGTATTTTTTGATCAAAAATTTTCATTTAAACACCATTATAATTGTGGCAGCGCAACAATCTGCGGCGGCGTAGCGAACTAATTAAAAACCAAAGTTGGTAATACTATCAAAGCTGACAACACAATTCATCTCTATTCGTAAAAGAAAGACGTCGAATAATACGCTAAATATTATCGGTAAATATTATCGGTTTAATTTGTTATTAGTATTGTAAATTCTTAGTTAAATAAAATCATAATAAAACGACAATTAAAGTGTATTTCATTACTTTATTAAAAGATATAGGTTCTTCGAGAAGGTACACCAAATACCTACCATCGAAATCATTAAAGCAAATACTCTATATTCGTCACCTATAATTGGTGACCATCCTATATATGTTAGCGATCCAAAGAGTTTAATTAATGTTATTAAGTAATAATAATCATATTGTATTACCAATAAATCTAATACCTACCTTGTCCGTTCAAATCTGAAAAATGCAAAGTTTAGCTTGGTTGCCATTTTATCTTAATCAAATCGATATACTTTTAGTAATCCTGAAAAATTTCGTCGTTTTGCTCTCCAAATATTTTGGTTTACCGTGGTCTGACCCTCTTGTTCTCCTTACTTATACAAACGTTTGCAAACGATTAAACGGTTAAAACGATTGCAATTTTTAATGCAAATTCTAAATGTGGTAATTTAATCATAGCTTATTCAAAGCAGCTGATCTACACCAAGATTTCAATATAAGTTCTTATTTCAGATCGGAAAATTTCTTTAACTGGGTATTTCAACACAACAAGTGATGTATGAATAGCACTTGTTTCAATAACAAAGTATTAAATATAATTTTTGTTTGTTCATTCCAAAATATAGTTAACATATACTGACATTATCGACTTATATTAATTTAGAGCTTAGATTAAATCATCTTATCAAATATAATTTTTTTTAAACTGTCTATTGCCGTGTTTATACCGTAGCTAATTTAACTAAAGTTAAATGGTTTAACGTTTGTAGCAATGGTATAAACATCACATTTTTTTAGCTTAACCCATTAAAGCCGGCTCATAGATCTCGTCGTACAATCATTATGAAATTTTCTAAGGATGGTCATAGAGGTCATAGAAGTTGCCTGTAAAAAATTTAGACCTTTAGCTTTTGCCACGCCTGAGATTTGGAATGGGTATTTAAATACCCAGTCACTGGTCATTCAGGAGTATAAACGGATGGATGCTGTTGATCTGTTTGATATTGCTATGAACAAATTAAAAAATCCTTAGTTTTCGAGTCCCACTAACAACGGCAGTCCTTGAGAGTTTTGATTAGTTCACAGAGAGCGAATTATGGTCCCGTCTTTTTTCTCTCTAATAAAATCAAAACCAGCTCAATATATACTACCCAACGGCAGATATAGCTATTTTAATGTACTAAGGTTTTTGGGTATTTAAATACCCAATAAGCAGTAATGGGTTAATCTAGCTAAATTAGCTGCAGGTTTTCAGCTCAAGTTAAATATAGGTAGAGTTACGTAGCAACGGTATAAATACCACATTTATTGCTACAAATGTCATAATTGTTGCTACAGATGTCATTTTTGAAATTTGCTTTTATTTCGCTCGAATTGAAATTGGTCGATTGTTTTGTTTGAAAGTAAAAGTTAAAACAAGAAATGTTTGAATTTTTGTTTTAGTTTGTTTAATAATAATAATTTGCTTAATAATAATAATTTTGAAAATGGAAAGTATAAAAACTAACTATCTATTGTAAACAAAATTAGGTTTTGGACTTAAATTATCTCGAACACGATCACATATATAAAAACAATTTTCCTTCGAAATTCTTTTGAAAATCTCTCATGGTTTAATTTTGTTAACAAATTATTTCCTACTACTGAAGTACGATAATACCCTTTTAATAGTCTTGTACATGGATTATAAATTTCAAGAATTCGAGCATATCCCACGTGACAATTTTATTGCTATAAGACTCTTGCGCACTCTTATAACACTGTTATAAACACTCTTATAGCAGTATTAGTGTTAAATTGAGTGCAATTGATGCGAAGGGCTATAAATACATTATAGCACTAAAATGGGGAAACCTATAAGGCACCGGAGTAAGTGCTGTAATATTGTTTTAGAATTAGTATACATGTATTAGTGTATATGTTTTTATTTCGAAATGATATTCATTTGAAATAATTTATGTTATGCGAGAGTGAGAAGGGTATTATTTTTTGTTTCCAAATAATAATTTTATTGAGTTTCTATTTATTTCCTGAGAAAGGGAGATAGATACTAGTTAATAGTATAAAAAATGTCTTACTAATAAATAATATCTTTCGGTCAAAAATAATTGTTTAATATTTATAATTATTGGGACCGAAATGCAAAATTTGGCTGGGAATGAAATTTCCTTGACATTTATTATAAAAAAAATTCGAAAAAATACAATGACCTCTAAAAATAATCAAGTTTTAAATAAATAAAAGAAAATATATTTTTAAATTGCATCTTTAAAATATTTATTAATGTATGTTAAGTAATGCATAACATCAAATTTGATAGTTAAATAATTATTCTTTTAGTAAAATTGATATTTTTGCGAAAAGAATGCAAAATAAAACTTTCCAGTTTTTGTTTATTTAAAAAAAATTTACCTCGTTTGTAGAAAATAATGGCCGTCGCAAAATATTTATCTAAAAGCTACAGTAAAATAATAACACCACTACTGCTATTCCAGCAATTCTATTCTTATAACAACACTTTAACTCTCAATATAGGATTACGCACTTTTAGATTCATAAAAACATTGCTGTATCGGAATCTCATTATAACAACTCCCGCAATTACTATAAGAACATTCTTGTAGCAATACTAATCACTTTATTCCCATAAAAACATCATTATAACACCTTTAGTGCTTATCGGGAGTCATATAGAAGTCTTTTAGCACTAATTTTGTTTTTATAACAATAAAATGTTACGTGGGATGATTGAACTAGTGTTGCAACTTTTTCGCTCCATAGTTTTATAATCAATCTGGAAAAAAAACGTTTTCATCATTTTAACAACATAACAAAACTATACTACCTCCTCTTTCTCTGATTTCGAAATCTGTTTTGTCTTAAACTTGCACTTATTTTAATCTTGTATACACTTAAAATTTTAAATAATTTTCCATTATTTAAAAAAAATATTGTATTTATTCAAATCAGTAAGCTTATTGTTTTCAAATCCAATTACTATTTTGACATTTGTAACTAAGTACGGTAAGAACACTACTACAATTGTCAAACTCGTTTTGACGTTAGTAGCTATAATTAAATTAGCTACGGTATAAACATGGCATATGATTCTATGAATATCTAGTATCAATATACTGTCAAACTTCCATATACTAACATTTTAATTAATAATATTTGTCTCAATTTAGCTGATAAAATTAATTTTTCAATTTTAAATATTCGCCATTATTCTATCATAATTCACCTGAGTTAATTAAATTAATCCATTTTATTAATTCCGATTAAATGAATAATAATAATTATTATTATTTATTTCTTTCTTTATCTTTCTTACTTTTTTTTTGACAGTTAAAAACACTAATATCACAATAAAAATATTTAATAACTATAATTAATAAATTTTTTTTTTTTGATATTCAAATAATATGTATAATTAATTAATATATAAGATAATATCAAATTATTAACCAATATAATATTTTTTTTGTATTATGATTTTAAGGGGGCCACAAAAAAAAAAGAAAAAAATTAAATTAGATGCCACAAAAACATTATAATTTAATTTAATTTTCATTACTCATATTTCAAAGTTTCAAAGTTTTGAATGAAAAGCAAAATGAAAAAAATTCCCATAATAATACCCAAAATAAATATCCTGTGAATGATGAATTACTTTTCCCGTATTGAAAATCAATCAATTACAAAATATTTTTTTTTTTCTTATTATTATTATTATTAATATTTTTCTTTTATTTTAATTTCCTTTTTTTTTATAATATAATATATTAGTTATACAAACATACATGTTATATTAAATAAAAAAAAAAAAAAAAAATTATGAAATATAAGGATTTTTTTTTTTATTATAAAAATTATTTATTAATCAAAAAACTAAATCAAAATGAAAATATTAATTATTAATAAAAATATTATATAATATCCTGTGGTATTTAACATTATTATGATGAGACATAACCTCATAATTCAGTTAGATTCAAATGATTTTTAACCCTTAGGTTAAATTCTATTTTTGTTTTGTTTTAATTTAACCGAAGGAATAATAAATATGAGTAGTAGTGAATATAAATAAGGCATTTATGTGTAAAAATAAAACATAATCAAGCAGAAATAATTATTGAGAGATGGCAGGATAGAAATTAGGTTTTATATAATATACATATGTAGTCCTCGATATATAACAAAAATTAATATTAGTTAATAAATAAACCACAGGTATAATAAAATACAATGAGGATAATGCTTATATTAGAAACACAACTATAATATCAACGTATATGATAATGTCGTATATGATGATTTACAGGGTGTTTTCCACTCATCAGTAAAATATTTAAATGAGTTCAAATTTAAATGTTTTGATGAAAATTACCTAATTCAAGACTATTGCAATACATCAATACAATTCAAATTTAAGATAGTTAGGCCTCGGTAAGTACCGTTATTATGCTGATAGTAATAAATTTATAAAAATGACGTGTTCATGTGATTGATTAATTTCTATAAAAATTTATTATATATCTTAAAATTTATTTATAATATTCAACAATGTATATAATTATTATGTATAGTAATATGTACAGCAATAATATTATATAACAATGCTATCTAATAACATACAACTCCTACAACCTATCAGGAATATTTCAAAAATCAATGTTTCGAATAAATGCCATATAAAATGCCGAATAAATCGCCCCCATCAGGAATGTTCCAAGTATATTTAATGTTATAGACTTAAACTGGTACAATGATAGTCATTGAAAAATGAAAAAAAAAACGTCCCGTACCTTTTACAAATACTCTGATTGTTCAGAAACTACCAGTTCCTGAGGAAAACAAATATTAAGTTATGTCCAGAAGTTGATGAGCTTTGAGCATCTGTTAATGGTCAAATTAAACTGATGAATATCAAAATTAATGTGCGAGCAACAATTTGTAGTGATTGGGATTGAATTAGTTCCCAAATCAACAAAAAACTAAATCCGTAATGACTTTTACCACAAAAAGAATACTATCAAAAAACGATCTATGTTTTTTTTATACATAGCCAAAACGATAGGTGGGGACGTTTTATACCGATTTATACCGATCGGCACGTAAGACTAGGGTGGGAAAGGAAAATTTGGAAAAATGGTCATTTTCGAAAGAAGGTGTTAATGTTCGTCTTTTATTTATTTAAGTCATAAATATAGAATTTATCAGGCTGTTTTTGAAACACATAAGGTGGAATTTGGTTCTACATGCGGAATGTTTAGGTTAGAAAATAATTGATATACCTTATCTTCGGCCATTTAGGGATCTCTACTGTGTAGGGTAGAACACATAATGCTGCCTTTCGTGCTTCTCTGGGGAAGCGTTTAAGTGAAGAAAATATAGATTGAAATTGAATGTGTTATTGATTTTATTCGTTTTTTAGGTACCTATGACACTGCAAGTTTTTCCTGCATATTTTTACTACAATGTTTTTTCTTAACTAACTTATTTTGTCAAAATTCTGGCTTGTCAACCAGGAGCTATCGAACTCTTGCCAATCAAAACAAAACACCAGAGTTAGTATGTAATAAAAACACAAGACATTGGGCCGTAGCAACCCATCATTTTAAATATCTAGATAAAATATTTTTCCATAACATTTACCTAACTTATTTTTATGCATAACTGCTGTTGAATACAAAAAAGAGTATCCCCTTTTTTCCGGGATTAATTTATCACAATTTATGGATTTTTTTTATCCAAGACACAAACCCAAGAAATTCTTCTGGACCTGGAACGTATACCATTGTCAGTATGTACATGAAAAAAATAAAAATTCTAACGGTACTTGGGTACCCATAAGATGTCTTATTATCAAGATATAGAACAAGAATAGTTCGGTACCTAATTATAATTTTGTTATAAAAATGAGTTTGGGCCGTAACAACCCATCATTTTAAATATCTAGATAAAATATTTTTCCATAACATTTACCTAAATTATTTTTATGCATAACTGCTGTTGAATACAAAAAAGAGTATCTTATTTTTCACCGATTATGAATTTATTGATTTTTATTTATCCAAGACACAAACCCAAGAAATTTATATCTATTTACCTCGGATTAAGTATAACTGTCATAAAATTTACATAGCTAATTAAAGTAAAGTTGATAACTACCCACATCGGAATTTCTAAATTTGTTGGATTTGACAGGTATTTTGACATTTCTCTCTAATTATTTAGAATTAAAAGTAGTAGGTGCAATAATAGAATAATTAATGGTACCAGGTTAATGATAATGGTATTATTGTAAATTGATGTTATTGAATCACAAGTTAAGATAAATTCAAATATTTCATAAATTGTGAATTGAGCCCAGTTGTGTGGAATATTATCTATTATACTAACTCAGGAATATTTGTTTTTTCAAATACGGTTAATAAATAAAATTTTATTATTTCAGTGTTAAACCCGGATAATTTTGTGTGACTTTGTCATAAAGTGACTTTGCTACTACATAAATAAACAAACACAAATAAAAACGCCATCGAAAAATTAAATTCACAATAATTCAAAACATAGTTGAAATAAATATAATTTTCAGTATAGAAGAAGGTTCTAGTGCTAAATAAATGAACCAAAAATGCATATCTAGATACCATATTGCGACAATATATTTGAAATAAATAAACCTAAACTTAAAATAATATCACGAGTCTGGGACATTCTGTATAATAATATCCCAGATGATGTATATAGCAACTTGCATGCTAACTTTCATCCTAATTGGTTGGTACAACACTTGACGTAATTACCACATGTTCATACTGAACCAATTTGTATATTCATTAAAAAACTAAAATAAATGCATAACTTCTTCTTTTACAAATTCCCAGGTATACTAAAAACCATAGCTTTGCTGTACACATATTTACAAAAAAAAATGTATTATAAAGTGATGTTAATAAGAATATGAGTTAAAAAATTGTATGGTATAAAAGAGAAATTAAAAATATTACAATTATTCACACAGGACTCACAGTGGGATATTAATTAATTTTTTATGAACAAAAGAGAAGTGAAGAAAAAACGAAAACAAAAATTATAGTAAAAAGAAAGAAATATTTTAGCAAATAGAAATAAATTCAATCAATTTTCGGTTTCTATTTTTATTTTTTATTATTTTTAATAGAAAATATTCACACTCGTATAATATAATTAAATTTTTATTAATATTAAATAAAAAAAATTTTTTTATTTGAGGTTAGTTTTTGATTTTTTTTTTTTTTATATCAAGTCTATGGGACTATGAACACACTAACTGCTTTTACACAGTGATTTGGAATACACAATCACACACAATAGCTTTCCTGTAGATTTTGTTTTTGTGGTATATCTACTAGTTTAAATGTGAAAAACTATATCTACTGTAGAGTAGTGATAACCAAAGCTCTCAACTATTTATCATTTATTTTATCGGAATTTTCTCATTATTATTACTAACTGAACCAGGTCAAAAAATCCAAAAAAACATTTTTTGCCTTCGTCGGGAATGGAACCTGCGATATTTCGGCTGAAAATTAGGCGCTCTACCTACTGCGCCACCCAGCATATGAACAATAATAATAACTACAATCTATACTTATAATAGGAAAAGTTATTGTTTAGTTGTTTGTTTGTTTGTTCACTATACACTTCAATAGCTTTGAAAATAATCATATTGATGATCGTGTCGCTCCTAGTGGGTACATAGGGCAACAACAAACTTCATCTACCGAACTCGATTTTGGGTATGCCGACTTGAGTTCACTTCTAGTTTTCCACATTCACTTGGTTCTTTCGGTACTGTTTGGCGCCACTTTGTTTTATGACGAATATGCTTTCTTTGCGGATTCCATTCAAGAGCTGCTTTTACGAAATCTCGTACAGGTCGACGAAGTGTGTTCGTACACTTCGAATCATTTCTCCGATTCCTTCAATTATTCTTGTGCGTTCCCACAATTTCTTGTTTGAAATTTTTTCTGGCCAGAATATCCGGAGCATCCATCTCAGACATTTGTTAACACATACCTGCATGCGGAAAACGATTCTTGATGTTGTTTTCATGTTTCGCATCCATATAAAAGAAGTGAGAGAACGCTAGACTTGAAGAATTGAAGTTTCAGGTTTTGTGAGATGTTTAGAGATCTACAAATTTTTTCAATTGTCGTCAATGTCGTTTTTTTTTAATGTCGGATACGGTTTTCAACAACCACATTATCCACCATTCACAGTAACAAATTTGAAAAACAGCAAATTGATGTTACCTTCTGTACATTTATATCATAAATTTGTCACACAAGACTGTTGTGTTGAGTAGCATTAGTTTTGTTTAGCTTACATTTATCAGCAAAGATATTTCCGCCGCATATTTGATTATGACTTCAGCTTGTCGGATTGGGTGTGGGTGAGCAAGCGGATATCATCTTCAAGATCTAGGTTGTAAAGTTCTCTTGTGCTAGTCAATTTAATGGTTTTTTATCCGCGATTTGTTTTCTTCAATACCCAATCCAGAATTAAAATAAAGAGGATGTGGGGGATAAAGTACAACGAGTATGAATTTTGAAAGCGTCCCCTCTTACAACACACTACAAATATTATGGTTCCTGTCCAACCCTTTAATGATGTCGACTCCTTTATTAAGTGCACAACAGCTAACGATAGTGGTTCACATAAAATCCCGCTGTAAGCTGTCGAAGACCTGGTTGAAATCAGTAAACAACATAATATGTAATGGTGTCTGCCATTCTACGGTATGTTCAACGATGATTCGTAAGGTGTGGACGTCATCTATCATTGAACGATGATAATAATACTAATAGTAATAGTAATAATAATAATAATAATAAAAATAATAATAATAATAATAATAATAATAGTAATAATAATAATATTAATATTAATAATAAAAATAATAATAATAATAATAATAATATTAATAATAATAAAAATAATAATAATAATAATAATAATAATAATATTAATATTAATAATAATAATATTAATAATAATAAAAATAATAATAATAATAATATTAATAATAATAAAAATAATAATAATAATAATAATAATAATAATAATAATAATAATAATAATAATAATAATAATAATATTAATATTAATAATAAAAATAATAATAATAATAATAATAGTAATAATAATAATTATAATAATAATAATAATATTAATAATAATAAAAAATAATAATAATAATAATAATATTAATAATAATAAAAATAATAATAATAATATTTTTTTTTTTTTTTTTTTCGTAGGTCGGTGGTGAAAACCTTTTATAGGTATCTTGAAGGGTCCGCACTTCAAGGGTATGTGAGACTCCCATGATCTTGTTCGGTCTACTCACCAAATACACCACCTCCTTTTCCCATGGTGAAACCAACCCGGAACCGCTTTCGCATTACTTCAAGTTGGGCCTTGCTTGTTCATTTTTTAATTTTCTTTTATGATTCTTCTTCTAGGTCTAAATATCTGAGCTGTTTCTTCCTGCGTAGTATTAATTCTATGTATTTAGCTATTGCATTCCATTTTTCTTGGTTTTCAAGCATTACAGAAATTATATTTTCTGATGTTAATTCTCCTACTGCTACTATTAAAGATTCTCTTTCTGTTTCTGCTAAATCACAATCGAAAAAAGTGTGATGCGCTGTGTCATGTGTTGCGCTGCAGTGACTGCATCCTGTAATAATAATATTATTAATAATAATAATAATAATAATATTAATAATAATAAAAATAATAATAATAATAATAATAATAATATTAATATTAATAATAATAATATTAATAATAATAAAAATAATAATAATAATAATATTAATAATAATAAAAATAATAATAATAATAATAATAATATTTATTAATTTAATTGAATTAATATAATAATAATAATAATAATTATTATTATTATTATTATATTAATTCAATTATTTTTTAAAGCATGTAAAATAATTAATGAACATTTTTAAAAACTTTAAATTTTTAAATATTAACCATTATTTTTGCAACAAAATATATTTTATTTTTTTAAAACACAATGAAACAAAATAAAAATTATCCGTAAAACTTTAAAAATAACTATAATTCAATTCATTCAACCTTGAACTTTAAATTGTATTTTAACAAAATGGCTAACAATAAAAAAAATAACTTTTTATATAAATAATAAATAAAAATTGTATGAAGCGAGGTTAAAATCGAATATTCTAAAATTATTCCTCTTCAAATAGTTGTACATAATACTTATAATAAATTAAAATCATTGAAATGACCTTCAATTAATTGTTTTGATATTATTATTTTTGTTTTATTTTGTTTTTTTTTCCAAAATATTTTCCTTTCTAGACTCCGTGCAGAGTAATTATTGTGAAGACATTATGATGGCAGGAAAATTATAATAATAAATTTCCTTTTAAAATCAAAATTCAAATTAATACCGTAATTATATACACTGACACACCAACATTTTATTTTTCCATTTTTGTTATTCATATTTCCTTTTCCCAATCCGTTAAACTATTTCGTAACAGTAATAGTAAAAAAAAAAAATTTTTTTTGCGGTTCACTGTGTTGTAGGTAAACTATTTTTTTATTTTATTTTGTTACCAACAATTTATTTATTCCTGCCTATTTTCATGAATTCTTTTGGCATTGTGTAAGTTCTATAAATTTCTCTGACCATAAACAAAATTAAAATAACAGAATAAAAAAGAAAAGAGAACAAAAATATGGAAAACAAAAATAAAATAAATACAAAAAAAATTCACAGCCTATTGTTTTCAGAGATTTGAAATATATACAGATTTTGAGTAGATGGTAGGGGTAGGCATAAAGTGGCTTTTTGGTATGGAGTCGTTATTATTATTTGCTTAAAATGAAATAAATAAAAAAAAAAAAAAAAATAAATAAATAAAAAAAAAACAGATTTTCAAGGTTTTCCACCGTTTTTCAAGGTTTTGTATTTAATGGCATAGGGGGATAAAATGTTTTTGAACTTTTGGTAAATTGAAAACGTTCAGGTATATAGGCATAGGTATATAGACATACATATCGATATAGGTATAGATTTAAAGGCACGATTTTATATAATAAGAAGTTTGATGTAGGTAGCTAGGTAGTATTCTGGAAATTTTTTTTCAAAAAAAAGTTCAGTGACGTATCCAGCTTCAAAGCAATTTTTAAATAAACTTAGTTTTTGTAATTTGTTTAACAATAAATATTTTTAACTAAATATACACTCTGTAAGAGCTTTTCAGGTGATTTGAGAGAATAAAATATTAAATAAATAAATCTAGGAATAATTTACAAGCAAGAAATTTTAAAAGAACCTAGTTAAATCTATTATTTTTTTGTTGTTTCACAAAAAATAGGGTATCTTATAATATACTTATTTGAATTTATCAGTCATGCAGGTATGAAACAGTAAATTTTTTTGTTTTTATTTCATGGTGGGGTATTCTATGCTCTACATTTCTTTCATATCTATTGTACTTCCTGATTTTTTTTTTTTTCTTTATTTTGTTTTCAATAATACATTTTGTTTTATAATTCATGTATATCAAATACGTAATAGATAATTAAATTTAGTTTTATTGATCATAGCTAAGGTTTAAGCTGTCTGATCGTTTTTTGTATATAATTCAATTTAATTTAAATAAGCTAACTAGTTTTTATTAAGAAGACGAAAAGGAGAGGAAAATTATATAAAATTAATAAAAAATTAATATAAAAAAAAAAAAAACAAAAAATTTGTAAATAAATTTATAATTGCCAAGTTAAATAGTTTCATTTTTTCTTGTTTTTTTTTTTTTATTATTACATTATAAGTCTTTAATTTTTTTTACACCTGCTAACACAATTACAACAACAATATTGTTTCCATACAATTTTTATCATAAATCATAATCATTACATTTTATTGTTTAAAATTGCAGGACCATGTCAGAAATAGTATATTTAAACCTCGAGTTAAAGCATATACTATCATTTTCATTACAAATTTTATCAACTGATTTATATATTTCTATCTGTAGAATAATAATTGTTGGGTTGGTTTTTGATAATCAACCGACAATTTTGCAAGCCTACGCCGTATTTTGCCCTCGCTCTAATTTTAAGCTATAATTAAATAATTAAAATATTAGTGTAGTTACCAGTGCTCACCGTAAGGAAGTGAATAGTAAATAGAGGCACTTTATAGATTCCGAACAATTACAGGACTGCGATAAATCATATATAATATCATAATAAGATGAAATTTAAATATTTTAAAAATATATAATCTAATCTAAGTCTGTATAATTATACAGGGATCAATAACATAATATGCAATAACACCAAGTTTGTATTCGAAATCTATTTCAATATTGCTATATTTTCTCTGATTTTGCCCACAAAATCTTTGTAGGCGATAGATGAGAAATATAGACAGTAATATTGCATATACAACATATTGTTTAATGTGAAAAGTTTGAAGGTGGGTCAATATTTTTAAAATGAAATGAAATTCGTAGATTACATTTTTAGTACTCTAATTCAAATATAACTATATAACTATTTATATATAACTATTTATATCTATCCTCATAGTAGGATAGATATAAATAGTTAACATAGCATCAATTTAGTTATTGAAATTTCTTTCATACTTATCCATATAAGTATCATACTTATATGGATAGTTTCATACTTATCCATATTTCATATTTCTAATTATTAGTTATTGAAATTCCTTTCATATTTATTCAGTTCGTTGGTTATCCAGTTTTTTGATTTTTGCTTTTATTTATTAATTCAACATTTCAACAATATCCAACAAAATTTGTGAAAGTAGTTAATATAAACTACCACATTTGATTTTCACAAATAATACACAAAGAATTAATTATAATCACTTAATTTCGTCTATCATTTATATTGAATTGATAATGTTTCATTACTACACCTAATTGCTAAAAGTATGTCACAACACTGATTTTTCACTATGCAGTAAATTTTAAGAATTTCAAAGTCAGTGACTATGAATTTCCGTTTCAAATTTGTTTTTCTCTCTCTTTTTATTTATTTTTATTTTTATTTTCTTGTAAAAACAGAACTTGAATACCTGGCTATGTACATTATTATGAAAACAAATTTTTTTTTTGTTATTTACTCAAGTTTATTTGAATACTTAAGATTAAGTTGTATTTTTCAAAAAATTGTGTATTATTCAATTATATTTGTCTTAGGCAATTTATACAATATTTACAATTTTCCTGATAATTTTAACTTCATTTATTTAAGCAATGACTCTTTTAGTTTTTTTGTTAATGTAATAGGACAGGACATCAATTAATTTATGTACAATTTTGAATAATTATAAAGAGTTAGTAAAATAATAAATAAAATGTGTATTAACTAACCCTTTGCGACCTAAGCATTTTTTTTTTCTTTGATTACACAATTCTACAATAATGTAGCTAACCTGTGCAATTAATTAGTAATTTGTTGTTAAACAAAAGCAATGTAACTTTTGGGTTTTGAATCAATATGGTTTCATACCACTCTGCAATAACTATGTAATCGGTGCATTTAATAATTTGCATTTTCTTTACAAAATCAAACAAGGGCTGCGGATCAATGTTTCTGGGTTGTAAATCAAAATTATCGAATTTTTACGAACCATAAAAACGCTTCATTATATTGCACAATATCTTATAGTGGGTCTTAAAGGGTAAATTTTCAAACAGTATATTAGAGGAAGAGAATATTAAAAAAATAGTATTCAAAATAATCAAAATTACAATGAAAATAATTTTTTAATTAATTAAAAATGGATGTCCTTTGATTTCCTCCGCAGAATCAATGCTTCAAACGTCGAAGTTAGCAATAGAAGGCAAATCATGTTGAATATGATTAACCATGACTTGAACAAAATTGCTGACTGGGGCAAAAAAAACAGAGTTGAGTTCAACTCAACAAAAACTCAAAGCTGTCTGATCTCACGCAAACTTCTAAGATTTGAACCCAATCTCTCCTTCCAAGGTGTTACTTTGCAAAATTCGAATAGTCTAAACATCTTAGGTATGCATGTAAATCAAAAAGTTACTAGGAATGACCATATTTTTGATATTGCGAAAGGAGCTGCCAAATGTTTAGACTATTTAAGTCGTTGTAAAGCTCTCTTCTCACCTTTGGAACTCCTTAATATCTATAAAGCATTTATACTACCCAAGATGGAATACAATTCTCACATTTGGGCTGGCGCTCCCATTTCAGCCTTAGGCTACCTTGATCGCGTTCAAAATCGCGCCATTCGTCTCATAGGCGATCCAAATGTAACTTATAGTACGAGCGTCGCGAATGTGGAATCACATCCCTTCCGACGTGTTTACACAATCAAATAATAACAGAACGGCTAGTTCTATAGTTTTTATTTGTATATATTTTTTTTATTTATTTATTTAAAAATAATCCCAGAAGAGCTGATACATGTAAGCTCATGTAGAGTGTTTATGTAGAGTTATCTCCAGAGGTTCAAGTCAAACATTAACCGGTTTTTGCTCACACTACCTGTTAATTTGTACTACACTTTCCTTCTTCATCTTCCTTCTCTATCCCAGCCAAGCGGTACGTAAGTATCAAAGGTATCTATCCTAGCGCGCGGCTGTTTATAAAAAAAAAAAAAAAAATGTCGTTTTTTTAAATTAATATCTTTTTTTATTATAAATAAAACTTATTGTTGGAATGTATTTGGTAAATAATTTGAAAAAAAAAAATTTAAAAATAATTTAAATTTTCAAAATAGTCAATAACTTATTTATTTATTTATTTTAACAGTTGGTCTTACTGATAAATCTGTAGGCCAACTTTATAGGTCCTTTTTTCTTTCAATTACTTATTTATAATATATATGTTTTAAAGAAAAAGCTGCGTAGGTTACTCAATTTTCAAAAGTCTGAAATATAAAGCTGCCATTAGCACCTATTAATTTTATGTAATAATTTTAAATATTTTCTTCTACTACAACTCTTTTTCTGATGTTTAGGAATTTTTTATATTAAGTTTTTCTTCTTTTATTGCAATTCGGTTTCGATTGTTTTTAACCGAACGATATTGGCAACTAATGTCTTAAGGTATATAAATCTCTTTTGCACAGGTATGAATATCTCATCGATATCATTTTTTCCTGTCAACTGTCAAATAAATATTCCATCTCATATAACCGCTAAATTTTTAATAAATTATGCATAATACTGTTGTATTGAATTGAATCCAAAAAACTACCTTCAATACCACTTAAGGGTTAATCTGAATTGAAAATTATTGTTTAATGAAGACACTTTCATTTTTTATATTAAAATAAACAATTATAATTATTAATTGTAATTTAATTAAATTTGTTATAGGTTGAGTAAAGCATTTAAAAGCTGGTAAAAAAGGTATTCAATGTCACAAAAAAACTTATGATTTCTAGGAAAAACAATAATTGATTAATTACTTAGATAGCTATATGGGTAAGGTAGACGATGTTTAATGATTGGTAGTTTAGGACTTTTTTCATCAAAGAAATGTCAAGGGGACTGGAACCAACTGCTAATCTTTGTAACAATAAAAAATTATTTTTGTTTTTTTTAGAAATAAAATATTTATTTCTTTGAACTAATTAATTACATGGAGTTGAATCGATTTTGAAGTTAATATTATAATAATTAATTTTTTATAATTAAAATTTGCTATTTTGAAAATTAATAAATTAATTGTTGTTAAAATGGAATTTTATAAGAATAAGTCTTAAACTTTAAAAATTATCAACGTCTCTTTTAAATAGAAAATTTTACCTAACAATTGAAAATAAATTAATAATAATGAAAGTTCTATTTCTACCGATCATAATATATGCATATCCGGTCTTCCATAATATTGCCAAAACTCACATTAACACTCTTCAAGTGGCTCAAAATAAAATTTTTAAATTAATGTTTAACCTCCCTTTTTTGTTATTCAACTAAAAAGCTTCATTATAAAGCAAATATGAGCTTAATATCGCTATTAATATCACAGAAAACAGAATCTTTTGTTACAAAATGCTCATTTGCAGAAAATTCAATTATAAAGAGCTTATACCAATAAGTTCGGTTGTGTTATATGGTTTTGTTAATATGGCAGATTTGGATAAGGTAGTTTAGTTAAGTAAGTTAGTTAGTAGTTAGACTAGGTTAGTTACTAATTAGGTATAAGTTTTAACAAAAAATAAAATCAAATATAAGGTTTTTTAAAATTTGCTTATGAACTCGTAAATGTTAGTGAATTAAACAAAAATGTAAAACAAAAACCATAATGTAATTCAAATTTCAGTTGTGTAGATATAAGTACATCTGAGCTCTGTATATAAATGTAATAAAATTCAACTGTAAATGTAAAAATTAATTTGAATTATATTGAATTGAATTGAATCTTCTTTTTCTACCGTTATTTTCAGTTTTGGAAACTATAAGCAATTACTCAAATTTGTTCAATTTTTTGTGTTGTGCATACGTCATGAATTTGCTTACATTGGCTTCAGCCAAGAAATCTGTTTGTTAAATTAGTAAGATAATAAAATAGATTATTTGTATTCAATATCATCTTATATATTAATACGCTTAAACGTCTGTTAAACTTTTCACAAAGCTTTTACAACACAAAGCTTTTTTCAACTAGATTAGACAACTTTATTAGAACTAAACTATTACGAATTACGATAGTGTGCAAAATTTAATTTAAAGACATAAACCACAAAACAATAAAACCAAATAAAACCAATAACAAAATAAAATAAACCTAAAAACAATTCACCTATTGAGCAATAGCATTGACTATCTGATTATATGAATTAATTTAAAAAAAAAAAACGAAGCAGCAAAGACAAAAACCGAATTATCAGAATATAATTATTATATCGATAAAATAGCTTTGTTAAAATATTACGATATTACGATATTACAGCAAAAAAAACTTACCGGTTAAAACAAATAGTAAATTTGGAAAATATATTTTTTACCTCACCATGTTCACAAATTCCACAAATTGAAATTTATTTATTTTATTAACAAATAATTCAAAAGTATAAATTCAAATGTGCAGTAGCATTGAGTAAATATTATATTGTACATGGACAATCATAAACCGAAATTTACGATCTGCTAAGAACAAGAAAAACAAAATATGTTACGACATTATTATCAAGTTCCAATTCAATACACGGCAAATTTAGTACATATAAAAATTAAAAAAACTTTAAAAAGAAAAATCACTGACTACCCTTACCTACATCAGAGACCCTAGCGGGATAACAATATAACAATAAAAACTGAAGAATAAGAGAATAAGCATAATTATTATTGGCTTTACCCCTAACTATAATAGTCATAAGGCGTCAGTAAAAACTGAACAATAAGAGAAAAAGCATAACTATTGGCTTTACCCCTAACTATAATAGTCATAAGGCGTCATATGATGTTATATGATACTTTGTTAAATGGCCTATATGATTCGATATGATTTAACAAAGTCGTAACCAATCATACCCTTTACTATAATGGTCATACCTAATAATACCAAAACGTCAAAACTAAAATTTAAAAGAAGTGAAATAAAAATATAAATTCTATAAATAAATGTTTTGTTTTTTATTTTGGGTTTTGAAATAGTTAGGGCTATTATGATAATAAAAAAAAACACAAAAAAGGTACCTCAGGCTATTTTAATGTGTTTTTAATGTGGGTGTGGTATGTATTTAGTTTAAATACATTTAATTTCATATCTATACTGCCAGCGACATCTCTGATCGCCACATGTTGTTGAAATGTACGTCTCTATTAATAGTATTTGTTAGGAAGCGTTTAGACATCAGATTTTATTTCATGAAAGTTTTGTTTTACTTATTTTTATTACATTTACAAATTTTATTGCAATTACATCAAATTTTATTTCAAAAGTTTTAATTACATATCTCAAAGATAAACAAAAATGGTTGCAAAGTATACTATATTTCTTCATGCGAAATCCACTTTCTAAACTTGCAAAATATGAAGATACGAATATCAGTGACGAGTACTAATAATAAATACTTATAAACAAATATAAATATTCAGTGTAATTTCAGAACATTTATGAAATATAAATATTTAAATAGTAAATCAATTGTTCTAAGTATTTGTATTGATAAATAATAATAATATTTAATACACATTTTTTATATTCTTTAATGTATATCTTTCAATATATTGGCATAACACAATTAGAAGTTTATAAATACCTTTATTTCCCTAAAATTACAATTCTCTATTTCACAGTTGTATGTTGCTTTGTCTAGAGTACGATCTGTTGATAGTGATAGTGTCGTATAAAATATTATGCAATGTTTGAATAAGTATTAAAATGTTAAACTATTTTAAAGATATTAAACAAAGTGAATTATAGTTTTAAGTTTTTCAATTTAACTTATTTATTATGTAATAAAAAAATTTGTAAAACATTGATTTTTTTTAAGAAAATAAAGAAATAAAATAAATTGTTTCATTTATAATGCTAATGCTAGATCGGCGAATGTTACGCCGGGAATAGCTAGTTATATATTTAATCTGTAAATTGTAAAAAGTACAGTACAAATATCTAAAGCATTTCACAACCATTTTTCATTATAATGGATATTTAAAAGGAGACGTAGCGAAACTAAATATTTTTTTCAATTAAAAATTTCAATTTAAATTATCACCCCATATATACATATAAATCTTAATATACAAACATTTTAATTAATCAAATAGACGCAAGTCACCAATTTATAGAGTTTGTTATTTTCAAAATTAATTTTAAACTGTTTTTTTTTTTTTTTTTGTTTTAATAAAAATTTTTGCAATTTATACTACTTGTTATGACGTTGTAAAAATTAAATTTTAAAATTATAAGATCACACAGCTGTAAAGCTGAGATCAAAAAAAAATATTTGCTACATTTACATTTATTTTTAGTTTAATTGAATTTGTATAAAAATTGAATAAAGAAAAAAAAAAAAAAAAAATTATTACGTATACGGTTGTTGTCTCAGATAAAAGAATTAAAAATATAGTACCAAGAAAAATTTAAATGATGGAAGCAGTTCATAATGAAATATTTTTTTTTTTATCAATTTTGAGGAGCGAGCGAATATACTAGCCTAAAATGTTAAAATTTGAAACTGAATTTGAATTTTAGAAAATGTTTTTACAATTCATATTTTTTTTAAATATCGTGGCATTGAATTAAAAAAATTTGCGTATTAATTTTACTAATCTCGCAGCCTAAAGAAACATTCAATTTTATTTTTACATCTTTCTTCAAATATTTTATTTTGCAACAATTTTTCAAACCATTTTGTTTGCGGAAGTTTTGTACGGTAACAGGAATGTACCAGCTATTTGTGTTGTTTATGAAAATGATATCATCGGCTTATTCCTAGTTTTTTCCATACGCCACTTTTGTTTTATTTGATTTAGGGGTGCTTTCCAGGGTTTTTTTTTATATATTTTGATAAAAGCCCAGTATTTACATGTATTTTCGAAAACAATTTTTGTACGTTCTTATTTGTTCTAAAACATATGACAATGAACATGGAGCAAATAGTTACAATAATGCGTTTAGAACTGAAACGTACCACATGGATATAAATTTGTTGTGATATAACTGAATTAAAATTGATGTGGAACAAACATATTTTCAAACTCGTGTTCCACGTGTTTAAATAAATTATTTTTTATCATTTAAGGTAATATACATGTTACAAATCAAAAGTTCGATTTGCTTGTGTAAGTTTGTTCCATATATATACCTAATATAATAAAATGAATTCGGAGTATCTATATATAATTCTTCGACGGTGTCAGCATGTACCGTTATAATTTTTTGTTTTAAAGAGAAATATTGTTTCTGTTTCATGCATACAGAAGAGAATTTGCAAACAAATTGGAAGAATTTTTTTTCTTTCTTTTTTACACCTCATCAAGAATGCCTTTAATATAGGAGAAAAAAAAATCAAACTTTACTGAAATTGATTTAAATGAAATCGGTATACATTTTTTGTTATTTTCTTTTGTTGTTTTTCTTCTTAATACATCATACATAGTATATTCATTAATAAGAAGATATGCTCTAGGGTGGGGAAGTCAAGATATTTTTATTACTCCTTTTACAAAAAAACCTCATTAGTTAAAGAAGCAAAGAACTATTAATTTTTGCAATTTAATTTTAAATAGTCCACGGGAGAAGAGATTTTTCATGTGTATGGTCGTCTGAAATTTTGTGTTCGAAATTTTTTAAAAATGAACGTATTAAATTTATTAGGGAATGAGAGTAAGGAAATTTTGAATGATTAATTTTTTACAAGTACCTAACATAATATAGGTACATAACATAATATTGGTTTCAAAAACATGTTATTTCTTAAACATAATGTTATTTTCTTTTATTGTCTTATAAGGGAAGTAAAATTTTTTTTTATTTCAAATAGATTAGAATTCTGGTATTTTCCATATAAAAATTTTTTCAGGTATTGAGCCAGGTTGTTAAAAAGAATACCAAGAACCAATAATTTTTTTTTTTTTGAATGACTCGATGCATTTTTATTTACTTCAAAATTAAATTTTGTCATTTCATAATCAATGATAATTTATTAATTATTAATAATATTATAATTTATAAATAGGAAGGAAATTTGAATATTAATAATGTTTTTTATTGCTATGCATTTTTAAGTGTAACGCATCCTTAATTATTGATAACTAAGAATAAATACAACAATATTTCTTTGAGACAAAAAAAGTCGTTCGATAATTTTTTTCCACTTTTGTCTTTTAAATTTTTATCTCTCTCTCACAAATGAAATTCTTATTACTATCTATTTCTTACAATTTTGGAAATCGACTAGAAAAATGGTAACCAAAAATTGACAAATTATAAAATTTTATTCCAGTGCACTTTCTTTTTAATGGATATCCTTTGATAGTAGATGCGTGTTTGGCTTTACAATAATCTATGTAAATAATCTTTCCCCTTTTTATTTCAATCTACTGAGAATTGTTTTTCTTAAAGAGAAATTGTCTTTGTTTTATGGATACATTTCTTTAACACAAACGAAAGAGAAAAGAAAAAATAACAACAAAAAAAACAAATAAATGTCGAATTAGCACGTAATTCTTTCTGTTTCCTCCCCTTCTAAAACAAAATGGATTAAAAATATTTAGAATAATAATTTCAAATCCATTGAATACATTCTTATATACCTGAGAAATATATTTTAAAATCATTTTTAGAATACATTGATTAGCGTAAGTTATTACGTATTTTTTTATGAAAAATAATCAAAAAAACTTTAATCAATTTATATCATGAACTACATAAATGTTGACGCAATAGCATTTAGGGCAGCGTTTACATATCAGATTTTATTTGATAAAAGATACTTATTTATTTATTTATTTAAGGTTTATTTAGCTCAAATAAAAAACATTGATTTTAAATATAGAGATTTAAAATTATAAACAAATAAAATAAAAAATACAACAAAATCAAAAAAAAACAAATGCAAAAATACAATTAAGAAAAAGTTGAAAAAATCTTATAAATGTAGGTAGTTTATTATCTACTAATTGTTATTACCAATACCATTATTTATAACAATCAATAACAACAAAAATAATCAAACACAAGAAACATTAAACAAAAAGTTCAACAAATGACAAGAGTCGATTTCGATTTAAAGGAAAAAATTAGTTTCCAGCATTTTTTGTTTCAAAAATGTTTGATGATAATAGGATAATATTCTATTTTTTCATTAAACAAAGTCGGATGTCAAAATTTGTGGAACAACGTTTACAGGACAGTCAAACTTTCAATAGTACAAACTAAATCTTGATGTCTAAACGTTACCTAATCGTTAGTACCTAATTTTAGCGGTTTTTTATTTGTAAATAAAAAACAATAGCTATATTAAGTTTACTTTATTTCTAATATTTTAGTAGTTTTTAATTTTTTGGTTTTCCTAATTTATAAAAAAAAATAAACAGTGAGACGCCAGGTCCCCGTCCGAGCTGGCTTTGCAATGACTATCAACAAAGCGCAAGGTCAAACTTTCAATAAGGTTGGTATTTTACTTGATGCACCAGGTTTTTCACATGGACAACTATATGTCGGGATGTCGCGCACTGGGAATAGAAATCATTTGAAAATTATCACCGAAGCGAATAGAACTGTTAGAAATATAGTTTTTAATGAAATATTAGTTGATTAAATATTTCAATCTATATCAATCCAATTATATAGTCTGTCTGCTAATTTACCAATTTAACTAAAGTATTACATATTACTAAAATATTGTTGATAAGGGAATTTTTGTTTTGATAATTTATAACCTAGAATGCTCTAATTTTGATTTTTCACTATATATAACGGTAGCAAAAAGTTACGTAGTAACGGGTATTTAACTAGTAGTATATAACAACCCGGTGACATTTCAAATTTTTATCAGTTTACTTCCTAATAAGATGAAATGAACAACTTAAAGAAGAATAAAAGCTAGTTTATGATAATTACCAAAATAAAAAAATTTGCTTGTAAAGCTGAACGTCCCATTGATAGGAGCAATAAATACACATTGTATTTTATGCTTAGATTTAGAGATAGTTATAGGCTTAATGAAAGTGGATGCCTCCACTTCGTCGCTCTGACAATAATATCGCTAGCGCTTTAGTTAAAATTTTCAATCAGTTAGTAGAAGACGCTTTGGAATGACTCATGTGTGTCCCAAAACAAAAATAAAATCAATAGCACAGCACTAAAAATAATTTTGCATTCAAATAACATAATGTTAAAATGAATATCTCAAAAGTGTCCTGAGCCGGGCTCTAGAACATTCAAGAGCTTGATTGTGTTCATTCTGCAATGGACCGGTTTTTCAAAAATAAAGAAATTAACAGTCCTTTACACTTTATTATATTACTTAATACATTTAGTACTAGAAATATACTAATTAGAATTCTGCAAATGACAAAAATTGATTTAGAAAATTATAGTTTACCTGCTACAAAATTAGATTGCGCTCAAGTTTCATTTTTTAAGGTAAAATCTATTTTATATGAAAAAGATACCCCTCCCATGCAGGGAGTTTTGCAATAAAATACAAAACATCATTTCGTGAAACTGAATTTGAAACTATATCATTGAAATCAAAAGCTTCCGAAAAAATATTACGAACTCCAAAAAATTTATATTTTTCAAGATTATTTATTTTACAAGAACGACTCTAAAAAATCAAAATGTTTATAAAAATTTTGTTTACCCAAATAAAATTAATTTTATTTTATAATTTAATTTTCGTTTTTTTTTATTTTGTTTAACAAACTTGATCAAGTTATAACGATATTTTAAGCTTTTATTCAATTGTGGAAAAATGTGACAAATTTTGCACAAATTTGGAACAACAATTACTTATTTTAGTTGTTACTAGCTCGTTCCATAAACAAATTTTTTTTTGTTCCGCGTCGTACAGAGCGAACAAATAAATTCAAAAAAGTGAATATGGAACAAACTGAAATTTTTTACTTTTCTTAAATTTCAACATTACTTTTTTTGTTACATGTTGTTTTAGATCTTATAATTGAAATTCAATCTAAGAAATGTAAATTAAATATTCTACAACTTTAAACGAATTCTATCATTGGATTTTTTTTCTATTACATTTCAAACGTTCAAACTTAAATTTTCTCTAAAATTACATTTTGGCATATAGAACAAACCAGCAATAAGCCGACCATGACATTTCTGCATTGAGAACATGCCACAAACTATTTATGTGATATCCGAATTTTTTAGTACATTTTTTTTTCTTTATTTATTCATATTCGGATTTTACCATAAAGGAAGTATAATATAGAGAAACTATGCGGAACAAATTTTGTGACGATTTTTTTTCGCTTAAAAAAATTTTGAAAATACCCCATACACAGTAGGACCTAGATAAACTCACTTTAAAATTTTGTAGTACGTCATTTTAATGTCTTCGTTAACAGAAACTCATACAAAATATTGAACTAAAATGTTTTCTTTTATGCAGGTTCAACTGTATAGATTCTAGCTTTGAGAGAGAGAATCTTAAAATGATTTTAATTCTTGTTGTTTTTTTTTTGTTTTTGCTTTTATATAACATACATATAGTGTAGTAGCGGCAATGAGGTAATGTTGTGTATGTCGTATCAAATACACACTTGTTGGGTAGATGTAGAGTATACCATAATATGAAATGCATGGTGTCGGGACAAAATTTCAAAGACACAATTACATATTTAAAAAAATTAAATCCCAATTTAAGTTTTTATAAAAAATTTGAAATTATTTGGTTTTGTAATGAAGGTACTTTTTTTTCTTAAAAAAAAGTAAGAATACTAAGTGGTTATGCTGAAATCCGAAGCGGAATATCCCCGAAAAAAATTTCCGACCGGAATACGAAAAATATCAGTATTCTGAAATTCGACTCCAAAGTCTGTGCAGAAATCAATATTAAATGTTTTGGAAGATTTTTTTTATTTCAAATAAAAAAGGCGTTGACAGTTTAAGTTTTTTTTTATTTATTTTGTAAAAAGTTATAAATTTTTTAATAATTACATAACGTAATATGTACATAAATTTAAAGTAAAACTTATACATTTTTAATTACATATGTATGAAGGTATATACAAATTAAAATTTAATATTAATTTTTTGTTACAAATTACATTTTGTTGAAAACGATAAAATATATTATTCGTTTGAAGCGCTTTTTTAATTTGTAATTTCGACGGACTTCAGCATAACCACCTAATTCTTATATAAAACAATTCTTATAAAAATATAAAACAAAATCATATTTTGAAAGGAATTATTAATCAACTACAGATTTTGACAATTTCTTCCACATTTTATAATGATTAATAAAAATTTAAACATTTAATTGTTTTAAATATGAAATTTTGTCTTTATGAAATTTTGTCCACATGTAATTTTGTCATGGAACCAAAATGTTACATTTTTAATGCAAACCCAAACAACTTACTTTAAATTGGAAATTCATATTATAATATAGAAATAGAAATAGAATATTCAAAAATAATGTTCACGTTCATTGTTAATATATTATGATAAGTTAATCTTAATAACCTACACTCTACCTCTACTATGCACTATACACTAAGAAATCAAGGAATACATGCATATATATGAATACGATAGTGTGCAAAATCCTTACTTACTGCAGTGTGGCACAAAAAAGATAAGCACATTGAAGTAATTGAAAACATAAATTAATAAATTATTTATTTTTTCTAATATTATAATATTGTTAATACTAGTAATATTATAATAAATTTAAGAAATTATTTTTGTTTATTTAATTTTTCATTTTCATTTTTATATTCAAGTTATTTATTTTTATTACATTCAAAGTGTTTATTATTTTATTACACTTCAATTCTGCCTTTTCTCTTTGTTTAAAATATATTTTACAACATAGGTAGGTACATATTATTTGTATATTTGTAAAATTTTATTTAAAGAATTTTAATTTTAGAGCCACAAATTCTAAAACATAGGTACATTTTTTTTTTCAAAACCTATCTAAGTGGTGCCTATGAAATGTTATTTTTCAACGCATAAAAAAGTAATTTAAATAGAATTTTACATTTTATTTGAAATTGAAACAAAACTCCAATTCAATCCAAGAACAAAATCAAAGAATTAGAAATTATAAAAACAGTTTAGACGCTTCCATTAGTGTTATTTTTTATTTTGATGAACAAAAGAAAAAACAACAAAACAAAGTTAAATATTTTATAAATTTTCATCTTTTGAAATGTTCAACATTATTGTACGATACTGTACGAGGTACAAAGGAAATAAAATATTTGTTATTTATATTATGCTTAGGCGAATCCTTTTCTTTTGCATTTGTTTAGTTATGATTATTCTTATTTATAAACAATCAGTTTTACTGTTCGCATAAAGAACTTCATTTACAGTTTCTAATGCTAATTCTACCAGATCGCTTTCGTCACTAATAAATATTGAAAATCCTGAATAGTTACATCCTCAAAACCTTCACCTAGTTGCATGTACATAAATCAAAATATGTAACCGTGTGGCTAGAGGTACGAAGCGTGTTATAAGAGGGTAATTCACAAATTTCTGGACGTAATGGAGGAGGATTACATGTGCATTTGAAATATTTATTAGTTTTTTATTAAACTTCAATCCCGCTTTTATTTAAAATATTCATATATCTACCTATTGCAAAATATATATGTACATACACATTTGTGAAATTTTTATTTTAAGAATTTTAATTTTACAGCCACAAATTCAAATCATACCCATATATTTTTTTTTTTTATTTTTCAAGACATATCTAAGTTACCTATGATACCTATGAAATGACCCTTCAACGAAATAGTACAAAAATAATTTTTCAATTTATTTTAAAATTTAAATTAATAAAGAATACAAAATCAGTCCAAAAACAAAATCAAAAAATTACAAATTACAAAAACAATTTACACACGGCATTGTTGCAGGTGTTCTTTTGTTTTGCCCAAACACAGAAAAATAAAAATTAAATCATTGTATGTGTGAATATAAACAAAACATATTACATTTTTTCTATGGCTTCTTCCTTACTACCTTATTTTCTTTTTTTTGCACATATATCACACGACACACATCTATAAATTATAATGAAGGATTAAGGAATTACAATATTGTTATCAAGATCATTGAATCCGTATGCGATATACAAAATCAAGAGAAAGATTATAATTTATAAGAGATATTATAATTTACGCTCTGGGGTATTTTTGCATATAAAATTAATTTTTTCTCTGGGGTTCTACGGTGAAGTAAAATTTAAGAAATATTGAAAAAATTTTTATTGTTCCGCATAGTTTCTCTATATTATACTTCCTTTATGGTGATATCCGATTTTTTTAGTACATTTTTGTTTTTCTTTATTTATTCATATTCGGATTTTACAAACCAAATAAAAAAAATTTACAAAAATTGGTTTTGTTTTAAACAATTCAAAAATAACTTAAAACTATTCGTCTTATTAATTTTATTTTTATATACTTATAGTTATTTAACCTATAGAATTTCGTACTTCTTTAGTACTTTAATATTTACATTATTTATTTTTAGTACATTATTAGTACTATTTTGAATTTTATAATGCGTAGTTCTAAAATTTTAATTAACGCATTCCCTGCCAACTACGAGTTATCTCGTAGTAGCAAACCTTACTCAACAGGCCAACTACGAGATAACTCGTAGCAAGTACTTTGCGATTATATTGAACATAATTTCGATATGGCTTATTGAATTAACTTTATTATTTCATTTTGGCACATGGAAAAAGTGCTTTTTTCAAAAAAACAAACAGTAACGGTTTTATCAAATTGGGAATTCCCCAAAAAGTAATGCTTTATTGAAGTTGAATTTTTATACATATAAAATTTAGTCGTGCTTAGATTTTTGAGATTAAAGGTTGTTTTTGATTTTCTTAAATAGTATTTGTTTTTAAATAAAATTTTTATCGTGTTGAAATGGAGGATGAAGACATAGAAAAATATTTAGATAGTTTAGAAGTATCTAGTGACAACGATTTTTCTGCTGATGAAGATGAATATTTGTTAGATGATAATGATGATGAAAGTAGCAGTTCTGAAAGTCAAAGTTCTGAGTCTGACAGTGATATTGAAAATATCGCACCTAAACGAATTCGCGTTGGTGACAATATAACATCTTCAGATAATGATTGGAGTGAAATAAAACAAGATCCTCCTTAGTTTCCATTTAAAGGGATACCATTTATAAATGTTTCTGCAAATTGTATAACACCTGGAGATTATTTTGATTTATTTTTAACAGAAAACTTTTTAACTTACTTGGTTGAACAAACCAACCTTTATGCCAATCAAGAAATTAGTAAAGCATCATTGCTGAGATCATCTCGTTTAAAAAATTGGAAAGATACAAGCAATGAAGAGCTTAGAGTGTTTTTTGGATTATTATTACACATGGGGCCTATCACTTTACCAAGTATATCACATTATTGGAACACAAGTAAACTCTATGGTCTGAAATATTTCCGTAACAGAATATCAAGAAATCGGTTTCAAATGCTTCTTCGATTTCTTCATTTTTCAAACAACGAGCACCAAACCGCCGACCGTTTATTTAAAATAAAGCCAATCTTACAACATTTCAATGATACAATGGATCACATTTACCATCCAAAGCAGGACTTGTGTATTGATGAGTCCATGGTTCTTTGGAGAGGCCGATTAATTTTTCGCCAATATATTAAAAACAAACGACATAAATATGGGATAAAATTATTTGAACTCTGCGAATCAAAAGGAATGATATTGAGGTTAAAAATTTATGAAGGAAAACAAGTTGACGGTTGTAAAAATCATGCCAGTGAGGTTGTGATGAGCCTAATGGATGGTTTTTCTTGACAAAGGATATAATCTTTACATGAATAATTTTTATAATTCCGTGGGTTTAACAAAAACCTTAACCAATAGATCTACGTATGTGTGTGGTACTTTGAGGGCCAATAGAAAAGAAAATCTGAAAAATGTAATTCAAAAAAAGCTTAAAAAAGGCGAATCAACATGGGCTCGATTAGATCGTAGTTTGTAAGTGGAAAGACAAAAGGGACGTACTCACTATATCCAACATACACTATGGAAACATGGTGGAGGTAATGAATAGAAATAAAAAAATCTCCATAAAACCGGATATTGTTCGGGACTACACCTTGGGAATGGCTGGAGTAGTTCGTAGCGATCAAAACATTTCATATTATTCATCATTAAGAAAATAAGAAAATCTGTGCGATGGTACAAAAAACTTGGATTTCAATTTTTCGAAATGTTTATGCATAATGCTTGGCTACTTTACACCCAAAATAATTCAAACAAAAAACTGTCAATATTACAATTTAGAGAAAAGGCTATTGAACACTTAGCTGGTGAATCTAAAAACATTGATGCTCGCATCGAAACTAAAGACAACTTTCACTACTTGGAATCAATTCCACCAGCGGAAAAGAAAAATAAACCAACTAAGCCATGTCGTGTTTGTTATAAAGAAAACAAAAGATGTGAAACGAGGTATATTTGCAGAGTGCCCTGAAAAGCCAGCTCTTTACGTGAACAACTGTTTTAAAATTTGTCATCAAAATTAATATACATATACTAAGAAGAATAATAATACCAAAAATTAATTATATTTTGTTTTGTCATATTTTATTTATTGAAATAAAGTTGAATGCTCTTTTTTTTACATTTTTGTTTGTTTATCTTGAAATCAAATAAGAAATTATGGAATCCAAATTAAATATTGTATAAGTAGGCCAAACTACGAGATATCTCGTATTACTTAAAAATGCCTAAATTTATGTTGGCACCTGACGTTAGAATTATGAAAACGGCCTTGGCAGTGAATGCATTAAACCCATAAATTTAATTTCTGGTAAATAAAATTTTTGAATGCCCTCTAAATGTCAACACATCGCCTTGATTAAATCCTTAAAAATTATTTCATATAAAAACTTATAATAATATGAAGGATAATTCTACTTTTATTCTATTCTAACTTACTAACCATTATATTTTACATTATTAGTTATATACCAACAAAATTTTTATAATTTTTTGATTCGTAATTAATTAGCCTTTAAGTTATTTACGTTAATTATAGAATTGATTCCTATATTTACTAAAATGCTATCGTATTTCAATTTGTTAATTGAATTAAAATAATTGATGAATATATCTTATCAATTCAATTTAATTAATTAATTAAATAAAGAAAAATACTATACTTATATAATATAATATAATATATGTATATATATCAAAATATAATACTAGACCTTTTTGTTAGAAATCTCCAGTGAAAAAATTTTTTTTTTCTATTTATATTAAGTAAAAATAATAAAATTCATTTGAAAATAATATTGCTACATTATTTACTTAATATCTATATATATTTATTTATATTTATATTATACAAAGAAGTTTTTCTATTGAATTCAATTACGTAAGAATATTAATTATGTTAAGCAGAAAAAAAAAAAAAATAATTAAAAATATTTTTGCGAAATTTTGAAACAGAAAACATGAATGAAAATATTTTATTTTTTTTTATTTTGCTGCTTTTATTTTCAATTTATTGATAATTTCCTTTTTAATTTACAATATTGAATTACAATTACAATAATTTCAATTCAAATTAGAACAATTGAATTTATAGAAAAAAAAAACGTATTGAAATAAAATTGACTAAATAAAAAAAATTTAAATATAGATTTAAAGTTGAAAGCGTAGGTTTTTATAAGAAACAAAATTTATTAATGTACAACCTAACAGTTTATTTTATTGGCTGAAATATAAATAACAATATTCATTAAATATGACCCGACTTAACTCAATCTACCCATTCTGTATTAAAAAATTTTATTTTAATTATTAGCTATTTTTGGTTTTTTAAAGAATTGTGTAAATGAAAATTATTGAAAAAAATGTCCTTAAAATAAAAATAAAATAATGAATGGTGGGTGTAGTAATGACATCGGTGGCATGGTAATAATATCATATTTGAATGATCCTGTACACATATTTTGAAACTATCTTTAGATTATTTTGTGGGATTAATTACCATTCCCGGAAAATTTTTTAATTTGATTAAATCAAATAAAGTCAACTTAACATTTAAAAAATTCAAAACGGTTCGTATGCAATAGTTTATGCCATTCGAACCTGTATTAAGTTGCAAGACAATACAATTAAACTAAAAAGAACCAAAAAAAATATATATTAAAATGACTGGAAGATCTAAATATTTTCGGAATGTCAGTGAATCACAATATTCTCTTGGGTGACTAATTTGTTAAAAGGGCTACAAAATTTTTGTATTTTTAAGCATACTAATAGGGTCATATTATAATATGGATCTGCTCAAATACATATAGAATAAATATGAAATATCATTATATAGGTGGCTGCTATACAAATACAACTGTTGCTTTCTTGGCAAAGTACAGAAATGTAAAATTCATCTCATAAATGATGTAAATGTTTTCTAGAAAAATTGAATATCGTCGTATTATTGAAGCACTAACTCTATTTGATAAATGTGTTGTAGTCATATTATGCTCTAAACAGCTAAAATTTCTACTACTATGTTTTGGGCAATTGTGGCAGAACCACTGAAAACAGCAAATGACTACTCCTATACCATAAAAGTCATTCTACTTTTATATCATGATCGTTCAGCACTGGTATAGAAATCTCTTACAGTCTAAAATTACTACTAACATGTTTTGGGCAATTGTTACAGAATCACTGAGGATAGCAAATGACTACCCTTATACCATAAAAGTCATTCTACTCTTATACCATGATCTCTCAGCACTGGTATAGAAATCTCATTGGAACACTAACTCCATTTTATAGATATATTGTAAGAGTTGGTACATATGATTTAAAGAGCTAAAATGACTTCTTCAATATTTTAAGCAGTTTAGGCAGGACCGCGAAAGTACAGAGATCGCTCAAGAATATTTCTAGAAATTCATTTATAGTTACAACATCTAGATTATACAATCGCATTCTACTTCAGTCATTCTCCAAGATCGGACGATGCGACAATTTAATTGCATTCTACTTCAGGCTTTCTCCAAGATGGGACTATGGGTCAACTTAAATCAAAAATTCAAAATTAACATTAAAAATATAATTTGCAACTTCGCACCGAATCCTTGGACGAAATACATTGTTTTTAGTAAACTTATAAGCAAACAATCAAAATTTCCTGCATGATTACGCCATGGAGTCAATGTTGTAATGGAGTTCGAATTTATCATTTATATTTTTTCTAAATACACCTTAACAAATATTTTAATAAAATACTATACAACAATTGAGTCCTAGTATATATTAAACTTGTCAAGTGTGTACTCACATTGAAACTAACTATTTTCATATAAAAATTATACCGGATGGTCCAGAGCATGGGCATCAGCTTTTTAAGAGGGGGAGGAGCCGTTATTTTAAAATATCAAAAAATTTTTTGCAAAAGTTTGTTAACTAAATCGAGGGATATCAATGGATTGGTGGTTTTTTCAACTTCCGGAAAGGACCGCAAATCGGTTTTTTAAGACCAAAAATCACCGAAATTGGCTGGAATTCGTGTATTGTATCGATTGGAACACCCGGTATATTGGCATAAATATGAAATAACAAACAATCTAATTGAAACAAATTATTACTACATACAAGAAGAAAATTATTAGTCTTATCATACTCAAGGGTTCAGATCAGTTTTGTCGAACAGTGCTTAGAGAACTTAAAAATGGAAAAATTGTACTCTCTGTACAATTTTCCAAAGTATTTCAAAAGAAATCTAGTGTGTGCCAAATCTCAATGTATTCAATAAATAAACTAAACTTAGTTTAGTAATAATTGACATATCGAATTTTTGCAGTAGATACAGATCTACAGAGCCCCTTAAGCTGGCTCAGATTTTGTGTGCTAGTAAAGATATGAAATATTTTATAAAGCAATCATGAGTATTTTTGTAGATAGAAATGATTTTATTTTAGAGTAGTAGTTTCTAGAACATAGCCATAATTACAGTTTGGTTTTATTATTTTAATTTTGTTTTTTGAAGAAATTTTGTGCGAATTAAATTCACAGAATTGTCTAGTGTTCATAATTGTCTAATGTATATTATAACATAAGTGTGATGTCATCATCACTGTAGAGAATGAGTAAAACTCGCCAATTTACATAATTAATTAATTTTATCTCACACATTAATATTATTTGATCTTACTTTTAAAATTTTAGTTTAAGTGAAACAGAAATGTAAAATTAAAATATTACAAATAAAGCACTACTATACTATACTTAAAGTTTAAGTAACTTAAAGTTTAAGTAAAATTTAAAATTTTTGCTTATTTGTGTACCGTACCGTCTCACCACCTATATCTGGGCTATTCTAAAGCTTTATGGAAGTAATACTGCTGAATAATGATGACCTCTGAACGCCAATATTCTTTGGTTGGCAACAATTACATTTTCTATAATAAAAAATTAAATTTTACAAATTTTTTGGTTCGCTCTTATAACTCACAGATATTGTTATTGAAATTATCTTGTTATAAGTCATAAAATCAATTAGATAGGTAAAGTCTAATACTAAAATACTTACTAATAAATTCCAGTAGTGTTAAATGAATGGAAAACTACTTTAATAATTGGCTGAAAAACAAAAAAAAAAAATAGATATTCAAATAAAAAAAAAAAATAATGAATTAAAATAAAAATAGAAAATTCAATGAAATCTGTAAATTTTTTAATTACATTTCCGGTTAAAATATTATTTTTGATATGATGATTCCAAAAATATTTTTCCTACCTTCTATTTTAATTTTTTATTTTTGTTCTGATTATTTTACAAATTATTTGCTTTCAGCAACATGTATTTTTGTACTACTTGTACTTAAATTTTTGTATTAAAACAAATATTCTGAGTTAATGTTCACAATGAAATTTAATGCCATCCGGTTATAATATTTATGTAGGTAGTTAGATATCTTATGGGATGAGGTCTGAGTTATAGGTCTATTTAGTAGTAGCTTTATTGTAATATAAATCCTAAGTTTCAAAAAGTTGTTATTGTGTAGGTTTTAAGGACATTATGCCTTTAGTTATAAATATTCTTATCCTTTGAGATTTACGTGTACATAGCCTAAACTAAATTTTGTATCCAACATTTTTCTTAAAACGTGCCATTATTTTTTTTTTTTGTTATTTTTGTTTTCAAAATTTCATTGCTTCAAAATATTTTTAAATTTCTCTTTTCAGGCATTGGCAATATTTTGTTTATTAACCATAATAATTATTTACATAATATTGTTTTCAAATTTTTCATTACCATAAAATATTTTTTTTTTTTTAAAATTAAAAAAAAAAAACAAAATTCTTTTGAAAAACAATTATCCAAAAATAAAAACACGTGGACGTTTTTTTTTTGTTTTTTTTTTAAATTAACAACCAAAGAATAACTAACACTAAAAAATGTGAAGATGAGAAAGAAAAAACAATATAAATATCTACGCTATTAACATAATACTGTGTATGTATATAGAATGTGTATGTTTCGTCCTGTTAACAGGGGGGTATGTTTCGTCCTCAACATCCTTTAAGATGTGATTCGTTGAAGTATTTTAGGATAAAATTTGTCCCAGGGACTTAATCTTGCTTTTAAACTAAGCTTTAAATTAGACGGGGATATTAAAGAAATATATATTGCAAAATGAGCAGTTGAAAGCCTACTAACGGTACTTCTAGTTTGCAGGTACCCTACTAACGGTACTTTATTGTTTCGTATACCATATTTGAGAAGTAGCAAAGAAAATATAATAAAAAGAAGTATAATAATAATATTTTTATATAACGGGTCGCCACATTACAACCCACATTCTTATTTTATCTTCAACTTGCTCTTTAACACAATAATTTTGCTCTTCAAATCTTATATGAATTATCTACATACGAATATGGTATGAATATACATTGATACAATAATAATAAAATGTCAGATATTGTGAATAATAAATATTTTGGTACTATATTGTATATATTGAAATAAGTATGTAGCTAAATAATCAATCAATCATGGAATCATAAAATCTAGAAAAAATTCTAAAAGTAATAGTAATAAAAGAATGAAATATATTAGAATATATACATTAAAAATCGTGAATTGTCTATGGAATACCGTTTTGTTTGGTTTTTCAAAATTTCGTTGAAAACCCTATTTCCATTTCAATTTTACTATTTTAATTTTTGAAGAAATAAAATAGGCAAAAATTTATTTTTAATAGATTGTTTGTTTGTTTATTCATAGCTATACACATTATCTACATAATATAAATACATATTTATATAATTGATAAATAAAAACAGACAAAATTAATAAAATCAAAAAATATATTGTTTGTTGAAAATTTACAAATATATCTACCTGCTTTTCCAGTATAGTTTTCAATACAAATAAAAATCCGTATAGAGAAATAATGCTTGTGCATAAATTCTTTGAATATCGTAATGTGTATACATTTTTAAATTTTTATTATTTTGAACTTTTGTATTTATTTTTTGTTTTTCTCGATTTCGTTCAGCCATCCTGATGTTGGCCTATCCCTTGTTTTGATATAGTACTGTAATGGGTCTAATATTTTTTTTGACATTTTTTATTCAATCATTCATTCACTCATTTTAGGCATTCCCCAAGATGGAATACTTTTATTTGAAAATTCAAAATGGACATTAAAAACATAATTTCTAATTCTATACCGTCCCTTAGACAGAGTAGATTGTTTTAAGTAAATTTATCAGCAAACATTAAGATTAAGATACGCTATGGAGTTAAGTTTTTAATAAAGTTCAAATTACCATATATTATTTTGTCCTCATTATATCCTCATTATGTTCTCACCACATGTCCTGCTTACCTTAGTCTTTGTGCTTTAATAAATTTTATAATATATTGTGCCAATCAATTAGTGCTTCTAGCTAATCGTTTGATTTGATGTAATACTCCAGTCATTTATTTTGGAACCAAATATTTTTCTTAGTTTACCCTTCTTTCGAATACTTTTATCTTATTTTTGTTACAAATTGTCATTGTCTAAGCTTAGCAGTTATTGGTTAAAAGCGGTTGTATTATGTTCTTGTATATGTTTAATTTAATAGTCTTGTTTAGAATTTTAGACTTTCAAGCCTGTTGTTTGAGTTCAATTATTAATTATTGTCAAATGCATGTAATTTTTATTACTTATTACTGACCAGCTGTCTAGAATAAATTTATTCCACAAATACTACAACCAATCATCCATTAGTAAGATTTTCAAGTTGGATTTACCAACCCTGTGTATATAATAATAATAATACTATCCACAAACTTGATATTATAATTAGCTTTTCAATTATGTATATTATTTTTCTCCCTATTTATGGATTTTTGTAAATTAGTTTTTCCACGAAAATACCAAGCAGTTTGTTTGAGTGCTGGTCTTGCATATTTTTTTTTATAAATTTTTTTATTTAGATAAATAAAGAATATTAATTATTACAATTTAATTGGTGAACGTCCTTGAAAAAGTATCAATTTAATTATTACACTAGTGTTATTTCCACAATTATTATTTACAGGGAAATTATTTTCACTAAAATTTAATTGATAAAAACTTCAAATAAATTTTCAAAAGCCGGTAGAAAAAAAATATAAATTTCCCGGAAAATCTTTTATAAAAATTTTTAATCAAATTTACACCATTGCGATTTTTATTTTCTAAATAGTAGCTTTTGGGTTATATACATAAACATAATATATCTAGGTATTTATTAAATATAAAAAAAAATATATATAATTTTTGTGCTAAAAATAATTATTAATTAATTTTTCAAATTAAAATTTTATTTCATGGAAAATTTTTTGTATTGAAAATAATTTTGATATAAAATTCAATAGAAATTTAGCATTATTGTTTCGTCTTGAAAATTTAAAGCTAAACAAATTATCTACAATTTTGCAGTATTTCAGCAACAATTATTTTAATTTGTTAAAATTTAAATATGTTTACTATGTTATATATTGTATCCTGCCAATTAAATCTAATTTTAGATGAAAATAAAAAATGTTATCACCACCCATTGTAGAATAATTGTGAACGTAATTACTTGACTTTGTATGGTATGGTATGGTATTAATATTCCCTGTAATCAGGTGTGTTTGAGTTTACCAATTTACTATTGATGGGCAGATCAATTGAGCGGATATTATATTTTTCATATACTCAAATTAATTTACTTAACGTTCTTTGATTATAAATAAAAAGATTCTTAATAGCTTTATTTTGGACTTTTGTATGAACTTAATTGTTTATCAGATGTGTTTCCACATATTTGTATTGAATAAATAACAATATTGTCACACATGCTATAAACCTTTGTATTTATAATTCCAAAAATTCCAGCTAACCTTCTTCCCTTTTTCAATTGTTCTTCTATTTGTTTGTCCCAATTCAAATTTTAATTGATAGTTATTCCCGAAAATTTATATAGGTTTTCACTTCTTCAATTAAACATGAATAATATATTATATTATATTAATTGTGTCAAAAATTGACTTGTTTTTAAATATCAAATATTTCGTTTTCTTAGTATTGATTGCCTGTGTTTGTGTTTCTTCATCCATTCATTAATAACTCCCATTACTTTTTGTTGGTTTTCTACGGAATTCTTCGTGTACACAATTACAAGATTATTGGCAAACATGTACCGTACGTTATTACCGTACATATTCAGATTTAGCAAACTACTAATATAAAGTGAGAATAAGGATGAGCCCAAATAGCTTCTTTGTATTTCCCCACTTTTATTAATTCGTAGATCACTCAGTAAATTGTATTCTGTCGAAGAAATAGTTTTCAAACCAATTGCGTTCATTTCCCATAACACCACATTTATATAGGATTCTTAACATTATATTCGTATTAGATTATTTCTTTAGGCATTAGTTTTTAAAAAGAGACGAACAAAATTTCCAGAGGCAAAATCAGCAGTGAAAAATATCACCTTTGGGGATTTTATAATTTTGATTTAGTACTCAATCCAAGACAATCCCAGTGATTTCAGTGATTATCAAGACAGTTTAAATTTGCCATTAGCCTAAAAGTTGAAGGCTATGTTATGTGCTTAACAAAATATTAAATTGTTATTTCAGATAATTACTTAACAATAGAAATTATAATACCCGAAAATAGTAGATATAGACCGGAATCGTACGAAACTTATTTCATTTTATCCTCTACTAAAGGCATTGCCGGACAAAAAAAATTTAAAAGATAAGCGACAAGTCAAAGATTATTGAAATGTTAAATAATTTATTTCATTTTAAATATTTTCCACACAACCAAATTAAAATAAGCAATAGTAATCAAGACGCCTCAAACATAATCTAAAAAAAATTAAGAAAAAAATGTATAGATAAAAATAATATCTATATAATAATAATTATTATCCCCCTAAAAAGTGGAAAATGAAATGGATGATGGTCAATTCTAAGATTCTACAAATTGCTAGATAAATTAAACTTGCTGGAATATTGTTCATGGAAATTTGGAATATTTGAGACTTAAAAAATCATGAACGTTAATAGAACCATACTAAGCTTTTGAGGTTCTGTATTTGGGTCTTATTAATAGAATCTAATCTGATTTTTTATATTGGCTTGGACACATTTACTACAAATTCGTATTAAAAAATGTTTTTAACACCGTTAAGCACAGTTTTTAATTGGTTGGCTAATTTTTATTCTTTTAGCAACCCTTATTGAATCTGTTTTTGTTCGAAAGTAATAGAAAATATCTATACAGAAAAACAACCAAATAGATGCTGACGAGTTAATATAAAAATAAATAAAATATAGCCTACTTTCTTCAGAAAATATTTTTGTTTATTCATTTTTAATTTGAAATCATCTCTTGAATTATTTTGAAGGTCATTGCAAAATCACCCGACATTTTTACTATCTCTAAATCAATATCGAAAGAGTAATAGCTTAAAAATGATCGAAAAATGATTCTCTCTCCATATACACATATACATAATAAAAGGTGATCAAATAAAAGCTATATATATTTTTAATTTGAAACCGATATAAGATGTCAATATAATCTATAATTATAATTGACAAGCATTTAGGCACCTGCGCAGTAGACACCTTTTCATTTTATTTCGCTTCTCTTCAATGAACTTCTAATATAATAAATAAGTTGTATATAAAACAATAATGCGCACACAGTTGAAAATTTTTTATTCATATGATTTTATTATTCAGCAAATATATTAGGCATATGTGAGATCTTATTAAAATAATAAACAAAAGCAAACTAATCAGTTATTATAATTTATATATGTACTTGCAAATGAATCAATATGTACATATGCCAAATAAAAACAAAGAAACAAATTCAGCTCAAATTAAAAATATAAAAAATCAAAAAAACAAATCACTTGAATTCTTCATTTTTATCTTTTTAAGTAACTGTTTCTAAATTTTGATTATTTGTAGTAATAATATAGTTTTTATTATAATTATGTATTATGTTAGCTATATACATACCTCTTTAATGACAAATTTTTTTATTTTTAGTAATTTTATCCACTAAATGCCACTTACTATAGGGAATATATCGGAAACGAAGCAGTATATGAGGGACGTGTATTTATGTGTCCTAAATGAAACTTACTAACCACAAAACTTTTTATTAAACACGAGTGGTTTCTTCTATATCGTGCGAAGTCTATGTCAGTACGTAAATTACTGTTTTTTTAAAAACTTTAAATTTGACTTCAACTTGAAATATAATTACTCAGCAGGGGCCCCTAGTATTTTAAATATTTTAGAATTAGCTTACTTGAATGTAATCTTTTCATATTAATATTTTCAAACATTATTTGTGTACTTATTTTACCAATAATACGTTTATGTGTTTTAATGTTTGTTTTAAGGCCATTGAGGGTTTGTGATATTTTACAGTAAACTAATGATTTAACATTATCCCAAAGAAAAAAGTCAAATGGAGTTATATCGCTATGGATATATGATCTTGATGGGCAGGTCGACTCGGCATTCATGGACATTAAACGAGTACTCGGTTATTAAACATTTTCATTCAATAAAAATTACATATTATAATTATCTTCAAAGTCAAAATCATCGTTATCATATCACAAAAAAAGTCAGTATTCGTGTCTCTGTAGCGTTCTTCATTTACAGTAAGTCATTTTCATTTAAAAAAAAAATACGATCTAATTATACCTATAATATGCGGTTTCTTCACTGCAAATACGACAATTTTACTCATTTATAAAGCCATTTAACAATAAAGGATCTCCATCGCTGCTGATTTTGCAAGTAACGTAACCCGAATAGATTCATTAGTTTTTTAATCAATTTTAGCAATTTCTTTACTGCGTACATCAAACAATACTCAACACAAAAGAATGTTAATTACTTAAATCTAAGAAAATGAGTCCTTATGATGTTTTATAATTATTTGATTTATTTCAGCGTATATTTCCAAAACTCTGCTGTATAATTTTTGGTTGGTTGATTAAATGGGCTGGATATCGCACTTAGGCTTTGTGACCCTATTTACCCCCTCTAAGTGATTTCACTTCTGGTTATCGTCAGGCTCACTAAGTCAACTAACACCTTTCATAAATCGAAGTACTTCAATAGGTCTCTTATGTCTTTTCTCTGAGCAATTTTCCCAATACCTAATACCTTTCTAGGACTCTTGCCCTCCTTGTTCTGTGCGTTAGACAAACGCACAGTGCGTGAAGCTTGCCTTTTTGTTGTCTCTTCTTCACCGCACTTCCTAGTTCCACTCCCTTCCACAAAAGTTACTCTCCACAATTGTTCAAATCTTGCAACGTGTTTAATCAGACTATGTACACTATGCATATACCTGTGTAGAGTCGCAGGTCGAGGCGATATATTTAATATACACAATATATGCCAACATGCAACAAAAAACATCTAAAGCTTCATTTAATTCTAACTTTCTATTAACTAAATTTCATATTAGTATACCCCATAAAATATTTATTTAATCATTAAAACAATATTAAAAAATTATTTTGTTATTTTTAATTTGGTAATAAAACAATTTGTAATTATATAAGAACCCACCACAATCAAATTATATTATTTTATACCACAATTAAATAACATAATAATAATAAAAAAAAATATCTAGTTAACGTCTCTACAATATTCTCCTACTATAATAATAATACTAAAGACAATAATTTAAGAAATTCTAAATCTATCCAAATATGGGTTCTACTACCCATCAATTTACTAAACAAATAAAATAAAAACCATACTATACAACAACACGTCTGTGGTGAATTACTATAATTTTATACTCTTATTCAATTAAATACAATTCATATATACATTCAATATAAAATACAAACCAATACATAAGCATAATATAATTGTATATAAAAAATAAAATAAAAATTAACAAAATCCTACCTTTAAATAAAAATTGGAAACTGGATAATAAAAATAAGTACGAAAGAAAATAATAATAACAACAACAACAACAATATTAATTTCACAGAAAATTTAATACCTCATTAATTGAATCAATGTAATTAAAGCGTGTAAATCCAGACTTTTTTTTTAATTTTTTGCATTTAAGAGGATAAAATGAAAATAAAAATAAAAATAAAAATAAAAAATTAATTTTCATTATTCACTTAAATCTTTTTTATTTACACGTAGGTACATACATATATATATATACATATAGACTCTTTATAAAAATAAAAAAAATATAATTTTGACAAAAATAAAATTTTAAGCTATAAAACAAGTACAAACAGGAATTTAGTAGCACCATTTTAATATATGTACTGCCATTTATAGGTGTATTGCAATGCATGCATATACTATATAGAGCTACTTAATATAATATTTTATAGGTATATCACGGTGCTTCGTATGGTGTAAATTTTTTTTAATTGAGCAAATTCTGTACCAGTTTAAGCTAGTCAAAATTATCCATCTATATGCGTACATAAGAGTTATGTGTACCTAATTCTACGATATTAGATTAAATTAGATTTTCAATTGAAAATTGGTCGGTCCATTTGTCTCAATATTAAGCGGTTAGGCCAATTGTAACATTCATCTAGTGAATTTCATAGTCATAATATCATCATAATCTTATAGCACTACAGATGTGAGTGAGATTTGGCTTTCATCACTACTATGCTCCTCCAAAAAGGTAGACCTTGTGCCACTTGTCTCTAATATGGGACTTGTAGGGTTTGGTCATCGTTTTTCACGTTGTCTGCCCATCTGCTTCTTGGTCTTCTTCTACCACGGCTACTATCGGGCTTTCTATTCAGCACCACTGCTTGTTTCCGACTTTCTTTCATTCGACTTACGTGGCCTTAGACTTTGCAAACCGTACAATGTCCTCACTATCGATCATACTATCGATCGAGCTCGTTGTTGCTTCTGATTACATATTCTCCATTCTGTAATCTTTTTGGACCGAATATTTTTCTTTAAAAAATGCGCAGGTTCTTCTTCGTTAACAGTCCATACCTCGTAGTCATATATATATATATATATATATATATAAAAATCAATGGTATGTCTATTTATCTCTTATGGATTACTACACCATTAACCCGATCACCGTGAACTTTGAAATGTTATTGAGTACACTCCCGCGAAGGTCATACAATATTTTTAAATATCGGTAAACAGGTTCGGCATAATTGGTACGTAAATAGAAAATAAACTCAAAACTAAACAAAAATTAATTTTTATCATTTTTCAAAATTCGGACTGGTTCGGTTAGCTGTCATCTAATTTCTAGCAATTATCAAGATTATAAAAAAAACCCATGGTTTGAAAGACCTTGACTATAAACAAAATTGACTTTTACCTTTTTTGAAAATTCTAGCACCTATCAAGAATATTTCCAAAAACCGAAACCGTTATAGACCTGAAAATTTGATCTTAGGTACTGTTTAAAATATAAACTTTTACGGTTTTTGAAAAATTTGGTCTGGTTTGGATACTTGCCATATAGCTTCTAGCATTTTTTAAGAATATTTCAAAAACCAAAGGTATTACAAACCCAAAAATCGGTATTTGGGGCTCTCTCAAAACAAACAAACAATCAAAGATCAAAAGTAAAACGACTAAGCCATTTAAATCAACTGTTTTTGGGAAGGTAGGGAAGTAAAGCGAGCCTGGTACAGCTAGTAAATAAATCTAGTTAATTTAAGAAGGCTTAGTTTCCACATTTAATGAGCAAAGCCAGTAATTTGTTAAATAAATACACGAAATACTGTAGATATTGTTGTCTAAAATTGCAGTATCGTACTTAATGAAGCACGAAAAGGTGATTCCTACCTATGTTACTGTCAAGAACGTAAAAAAAAGAAAATGAAATTATCTCATTGAATAAATTTTATCCATGTTCATATGCGTATTCAATTCTCAAACGGAGCGTAATCGCTCATATAGAGAGTATTACTAAATATTTAATATTTATGATGATTTTACAATTTAAAGTAAATTAAGGTTAGAATACAAATTAAAATTTGAAGGAGAGGAAGTATATATATTGATTTGGAGGGCGAAACAATTGGCAAAACTCATATGGCAAACATCTATTTATTTATTTATTTATTTACTTCAAAAATTTATTAATGTTACTTATGAAAGTGTATTAATTTAATCGTTTAATTAAATTTTATTAATTTTATTTCCTTTTAAATATAAAAATTATTGATTTTTACTTCTGATTAAATTTTACTTTTTTTTCAGGTAAGTGAAAAAATTCTATTGAACCTCTTTCGTGAGTATATATTATAATAATAAAGATGAATTTTGAAGTGACGCTTTGTTTTTGTGTTTAGATTAACCTATATCACCGTAGCCGCAAATGGGCTTAATGTGATAGCCCGTGTTTTTTAGTTAGATTCTGCATAAGTTGTTTTTGGTCAGACCCATTTGATAAAGCTGTTTCTTTATTAGGCGCAGTGACCTGTTATTATCCCTACCTGTTTCCTATTTTGACTTAGAAGAGTTTTGGTTATTTTGAACGAGCATTTAGGTATTCACATTTTTGCTTGACCTGATTTCCAGGAACGTTGAGCCGGAAATCATTAGCTTTTTGCTCTACCCAAGCTTTTAATTACATCTTAGCTGCACTCGGGGGAATCCAATCATAGAACGGACTTGGCCCTATGAAAGGTGTGTTCGATGCTTTTCTTGCTAGATAATCTGCAGCTTCATTTCGTGCAATCCAGAATGTCCTGGTACCCACATTATTTTGACTTTATTTGTGTTGGCCAGGGTTACGAGTATTTCTAAACAATCCCATAATAGCTTTGATATGATTTTACATGATTTAATAGGTAGCATGGCTGCTTTACTACCCGAGAGAATGTAGATTTTGCCTTTTTTGTAGTATATTCTTAAATTCTCTCGCACACAGAGTCCAATAGCATGTACTACTGTGTTTTTGTAGAGTGTAGGCTTGAACAAAATAATTTGGGCCTTAAGACTTTTTTCATACACTACCGATCGTACTCCATTCATTTTCTTGGAGCCGTCAGTATTAATGATCCTTGAAAGAGGGTGGACCGTTTTCCCGCATCTCTCCGCTTGGCATGATTATATTTGAAGGTTTCTCAAAATTATTTCTTAGCAAGCAGTAGTCGGATAGTGCTATCGAAGGCGTATCGTCATTATGGAATACACAAATTAGTTATTATTTCTAGATTTCATCCATAGCGGTTTCAATTGACATTTTTATGCGTTGCCGCTGTTAGATTCAATAAAACGAAATATCTTTTTTACCTACAGTTAGAACGAGCATACATACACACGAGCAGATTCCGAATTTGGAGTAATTTCAGAATTGGTTACAAAATTTGAGTTATATGTATTTTACAGAATATGTTTATATACATATATTATATGTATATATTATTTTAATTATGTTGTTTGATATGATTTTAAAATTTTCCAAATTGGTGTTTTGCAAATTGCGCATTTGCGAATGAGTTTTGGTTAACTGCGCTCTACCCTTGGTTTCTAGTAGAAAATATATTGCATTGTTTAACACTTTTGTTTCTTTAACATAATTCTTCTAACTCTAATTATAAAAATATATCGCTGGATTTAACAAATACAAAAACACAACCATATGAAATCAGTATTGTATCTTAAAAGTATTGAAAAGCGGGGAAGTGATTTAATGATCATGGTTAATGTTAATTCAAAAAAGAATTTACACCCGTGGACTTAAATATCAAAATTTTCAGAAATAAGCCCAAGGGTTATCACCTACAATATTATGAATCGGTCGGTATACAAAGTTGGTCGAAATAAGTCGGTTACAAATAAGTCGGTCGAAATAAGTCGGTTACAGATTTAAAAAAATCAAAGATTTTGAATTCAAATTTAAAATCACTCCCCATTCAGAATCCCGCTACCTATTCTGTAAAAATATAATATCCTGATTTTGAATGTAAATTTAAAGTATAAACCCTGCCAATTTTAGACAGTAGTTAATTAAATTAATTCATAATTCTTTTTTTTTTTGACTTAGTTCATTATCAAAATCACAATTCATATCAAATACTACCGAACCCATATACCACCAAAATTTTTTTGAGATTAAGTCATTTTTGTTAATTAAAGGAGAAGAGCAAAGACCGCTCTCCTTTACACTGGACAGATCAACTGATGTAGCTTGTGAAGGACTGTCACAGAGTCAATACATATGGCACAATATAGGTTAACAGACCTATCGTTATAAAAAAAATATTTACCTGCCTCTGCATCAAAAATATAGGGTAAATACTTAAATAAAAGGATAGTACTTTCACTGGATACATGTTACTGATAATTGTTATAATTCGAATATTCATCTCTTCTATAATAATTTGCCTTTACCTACTGTTCTACAATGTTGCGGTATTATGTGAATCGTCCCAAGCTTTGGCATATTTAAAACTTTGAAATTATGTTACTTTTAGGGGTTAGTTGATAGTACTTTCACTAGATTACATGTTACTGATAATTGTTATATAATTCGAATATTTATCTCTTCAATCTCATAACTTAACCTTTACCTGATTTTCTACAATGTTGCGGTATTATGTGAATCGTCCCAAGCTTTGTTATATCTAGGTATATTCTTTATTTTACTATTAACGAAATGTTACAAACATGGTGTGTTTAAAATTTGTGTATATTCATGCTTTCAAAATAATAGGAAGTGCATCCTAGTTTGCACAGACTTTTAACAAAATTATTATATAAATTATATATATACTAGTATAGAGTAAATCTATCTATACTTGCATATCTTTATCGGTAAGTACACTAGTGTAGTAATAATATACTCTTATTTGGGAATCCAATGCCACTTAATTTAGATATTAACAGTGTTGATATCAAAATTGTTAATTTAAACGTTAAAATTTGTACAACCCTGCACACAATTTTACTACTATTTATATACATAATAACATTAATTTTTTGTATAATATAAAGTACCCACCTACCTACTAACAATTCTTATTTTTTATTTATTTATTTATATATTTTTTTGTTATTGTATTGCTCTTCTTATTCTTTTATGCTGCATCATGTCTTTAGTTCGGTAAAAGGATATCCCCTTTCTTTTGTTTTTATTATTATTTTTTTTTTTTATTGTTATTTTTATTTGTGTTAAAAATTAAGTGTGAGTTGTTTTCTTTTCAATCGGGAAAATTTTGTTCCAGATTTTTGTTTTGTTTTAAGGAAAATAAATCTTTAATTTGAAAATTGAAACAAATAACAGTAGTATACAGTGTCTCCTACGCTATTTATGTAATTGCTTTACTACATAATATCACACATAATGTTATATTCTTTCGTTTAGCATTTTTATATTATGTAATTTGATAACTTTGTTGATCTGAGAATATTGTATGTTAAAAGAATATTACTGTATAAATGTGTATATGATTGAATTAAATATTATCCTTATTGATTTTTACAAGGATATTTTTTTTTTTTGTTTTTAATATCATTTTGGTTTTGCACCAACTGACTAGGGTGTAAATTGTTTCAACATTATTTCAACAAAGTTATTTATTCTTTAAGTTATTTTTTTTTTTATTGTTTTTGACAAGATGCACAGTATGTGAACATTATTTAGAGGTACTTAATTAGATTTTTAAATCACGCTCTATTATTTTGAAAGTAAATTTTCTAAATTCAAAAATGTTTTTTATTTTTGTAGATTAGCTTAGAATATAGTTCGAGAGACAACCCTATTTAACACCCTATTAACTTTTTTTTTCTGAAAATTCATGTCTTATGCATGAACTTTGTAATTAGGGTTCCTTAAAATCAAAAATGTTAAAATTTCACAGATCAGTGCGGTCGTTTCCAAGCTGGGAGCCGTTATTTCAAAATTTAAAAACAAAGATTATTTAATAAATCGAGGGTGCTCTACTGATTGGTGATAATTTCAACTTGCGGAAAGGACCGGAAAGGAGTGTTTTAGTTATAAAATAACGGCTCCTTCCCCTCTTAAAAAGCTGATACGCATGCTCTGGAACACCCGATACAATAGTTATATAAACATTTTAACAAAGATTATGTATGATATATTATAAAATATTTATCATGTAATGGGATGTCACAAGTCTTGCAACTCTTTGTGGTACGTAATTTGCAATATTTGCAGATGCTTTGTGGTTGTGTAGATAAAATTAAATGCTGTCCTGCATATCTTGAAGGATTTTCAAAAGTATTTTTACTGCGGCGTCCAGGCGTAATTGAAGGTAATCTAACCGGCCTTCCTCTTGTAAATTGTTTACAACCATAAAGGCCGAAGTATGGTATCATAGTTTCTTCAATAGACAAATTGAAATGTATTGGAATCAAATACAAAAATAGTATTTTATATAATTTGTTATGTATATCAGAATTTTCGTAAACGAAACGCCTTTCGCATTAAAACGCCTTCTTCGCATATATGAGATCATTACGGCAATCTCCTAATAAAGACCAATACAAATCTTCGTGGTAAATGGGCATAACCACTAATAATTAAAATTGCAAAAAGAGAAAAGATTGAATAATCATTAGTATATTTAACAATGTCCTCAATAAATTCATCGGTCCAGAATAATAAAAAGAAATCGATAGGATTTGATTTGTTTGATAAATTTATTCGTGATAAAATAGGATTTCCTAGTATACGAGAATTATCACCAAATGCAGAAATATTTTCTATATTGCCATTTTCACAGAAAAATGTTTTTTGCTTTTTTACTAACAGGTTCTTTAGCTTCATCATTTACCCTTTGTCTACTTTCTATCTCAAAAATTTGAGTTTCAGTTGAATTAACCACAACCTCAGTATTTATTAAGCGTTTCCCTACACGGTTTATATCACTACAATCTTCATCCCCAGAATCTTCTTTTGTTAAGTTTCCGTCATTTTATGGCGGAATTAGATAGATATTTTCGTCAGATATAAGAAGTTAAAGATTTTAACCTAAGTCCTACCAACTTCTACTAAGTACTATACGCTTTAACATCCATATTTCAATATTAAAGCCTGCCTGGCTGAAAATTAAATAAGTAAATTTGCTCCTATAATTTTAATTTATCTACCTGCAAATTATAAATTTTCTTCTAACCCTTAATATAGCTTCTAGTAGGGTTGAAGTCGAAATCCCCAAATCAAAATCCCCAAATAAAAACCCCCAAACACAAAATTCCCAAATAAAATTTTTAAATATCTTCAATTTTATTTTTAAAGTTGGGAGCTACCGCCTCCAAGCCCGGTACTCATTTATTGGAACCATGTCTTTGACGACGGCAGGTAAACGCATACGGCACAGTTTTAGTAAAAAATATTAAAAAAAAAAACTTATTTTATTTTAGAGGTCAGGGGCTGCTGCCCCCAAACCCCTGGTACTCATTTAATGGAGCCCTGTTTTTGCCGACGGCAGGTAAACGCATACAGCACAGTTTTAGTAAAAAATATAAGAAAAAAATTATTTTATTTGTAATTTTGCCGATATAAGTTAAAAAATGTGTTGTTGGGATTGTTTTGAATATTTTTTTGGGGATTTCGTGTTTGGGGATTTCGTGTTTGAGGATTTTGGTTTTGAGGCTTTTCAAAAGTCTGGGTATTTTGTGTCTTTGGGATTTTGGTTTTGGGGATTTCGTGTGACTTAGTAAAATGCCGACATTGGTACTATATTCAATATAAATAATTTTCACCAGAAAAACATCGATACGACACTGTCATAGTAATCACAACTGTATAAACAGTTAAACATAGAACACATATGTTATGTTCTAAATTAATGTGTAACCCTGCCTATCTAACCTTAATATAATTTTAGTACATATTGACACATTGTAAAACAATCAGTTATAATAAAGTATTTGACGAGTCAAGTCGTTACAAGTTAGTACAACAACTAACAATATTGAAACTATGTAGTAGTGGCTTGGGAATAAAGAGTCAAACAATTTGTTTTAGAGTACAATAGATTTAATTGAATATATTTAACTGTACTTATCTAATCCAAATATCGTACAATTCAAATCGTTTTTAATAATTTCTGTACCTAATTTTCAATATCTAAAAGTAAAATTATATTTTGAAGCAAAAACAAAAGTGACTCTAATTAATTGTCACGTACTGTATAATATTATCAAAACCATCGTGTAGATCTAAATCCAATTGATTGAGAAAAAATTGTTGCAAAAATTTGAAAGAATAGTAATAAAAAGAATGAGAGAGTGAATCCTTGAAATTTAATCGTCCTTTGTTTTACATTTTATTTAATTTGATTTTTTTTTTTTTTTTCTTTTGCTGCATTTTAAAAATCGCGTCAATATGTAGCCATGATGATTTAAATGTTTTTTAAATTTTATAGTGACTTTTATTTGCATTTTTTTAACTAAATGTCAAAATTATTTGAATAGAAAAGTGAAGTGAGTGGGTCGCGGGTGTAAGAAGTGCTTATTCAATATGATTTTCGCAAAATAAAACAATATAAAAACATATAGCCAGCAGGAGATAAATAATACAGCGGGGGCGGATGATAAAAGGAGAAAATTTAAAGTCAGAGATTTAAATGTAGTAGAAAGAGAAAGATGATATTGGAAGCTTGTAAAAAAATGTGTAGTCAGATATTTAAATGTGACAGAAAGAGAAGTAAAATGTATGATCAGAGACTAAAATATGATAGAGAAAGAAAAAGGAAAGAAGAATAGTAGGACAAAAACAATGTGTGGTCAGAGACTAAAATATGATAGAGAATGAAGAATGATAGAAGAAGAGAGGAAAAAAATGTATAGTCAAAGAACAAACGGGTAGATGCAATTAAGTATTAATAATAGTTTTACAATTTTAAAATCACATTTAATGCATTCATAAAAAATTTAAAGTTTAATTGAAAATTGAATTCCTCGAATTATATTAAAATTTAAAAAATTTCTTTTAAATTATTAATCTATGAAGTGCGACGTAAATATACAAAATTCATTTTGGCTCTGTTCTAATAAAACTTTGCTTCCATCTCGTTATTTTTTTTTATCCAATTTTTTAATATAATATTTTATTTTAAGTGGGTATTGAACGAATTCATTGAATTTGGTGAGAGCAGAAAAATAACGAACAAAACACCAATTTTTTATTCAAAACTTTTAAATTATATTAAAACAATTAAAAAGCTATAAAAAATATTTAATAAAAAATGTTTTTTGATTACCAACAGAATTTTTGTATATTTCAGTGATTTTTTTCCATTAAAATTAAATTCACTTTACGTGTCTTCTCTCACATATAATGTAGATGCACACACTTCAGGTGGGTAAATTTTACTTGGAAAATATTTTCCAATTACAAAAATAAAAATCAGTTCTGTTAATGGGAAAATAATAAAAATTGTAAATATAAAATTGAATAAAAGTATAAATAGCTACATTCTGAGAATTTATATTTCATTAGATGTCAGTAGTTGGATTGTTAATTATTATACTGTTGTTGATAGCTGTTTTGTGAAATTTTCTGAAACTAAACCAACCAAACTAAATTGAAATATTTTCGATAAATATTGTTTTTAACTAAAATGAATAGGTATTTAACAATGAATGTACATAATATTTTTGGAATAATATTGTTTTCCATGAACTAGATATTAATAAAGTTTTAGATGGTCGAGAGCAGCAGCTCTGATGCAATAAAAATTATCTAAAACTTAAATATTCCAATCAAATCCATGTATTGGTGGTATGTTTACATTTCATATAATTTTGAACTAAAAAAAAACTAATATACACTTTTATTATAGTGTAGGTAGAATTTGGAATTTTTTGTTTTTGAGATTTTGGATTTGGGATTTGGTACTCTACCTGTGAAAAACAACCTGTATTTGAATAACAATGAAAATTTAAGCTGATGCCCTTTTATTTTTAATACACCCAGCAAAAAACGCAGAAACGTTGACAATTTGACAGGCTGATAGTAGAAAAATCGAAATATTCGAACTGGGATATAAATATACATATTAATTCGATCATACATTACATTACATCTCTTGGAAACGCACAGGACTGATTTTTTAATATTAAATTTTTACAAAACAGATTGAATCAGTTAAACTGTATTTATTCTACCCCAGCGGCTTGATCGCGGCATCCATTTATATTCTCTAGAGAATTTCGTACACTGGTTCATAAAAAATTTATTAGAGGGCTTTATGATGAACAGAAGAAGTCCATGGACATCCATCCTATACTCTCCACCGATGCAAATGCAGGATAGTGATGACGATGAAAGATGAACAGACTTCATATTATACGACATTAAAATACTATTGAGATCTACAATTACTGTCCATAGTTTATTGTATTTGATTCACACACCAATTTATTGAAACGATTAATTAATGTTATCATCAAGTTTAACTTAAGGTGATCTAAAAAAAATAATGAACTTGGTTTTAATTCCAAAATAAGATGGTTAATTTACAAAAACCATGCTTGGCTAATTCAAATCCAATTTAGAGTATTTAGATATAAAAAAAATATTCTTTTAAAAATCTTCTTTGTCTTAAGTTACTCGAATTTGGAAGAGAGTGCTTGTATTTTCAATTTATCTTATTCCTATATCAATTTTGTGATGTCTTTTATTTTATTTTTATTTTATTTATTTATTTCATTTCTCAAAAAGAGCTGTGTAGCTCGTATAGAGTATATATACATGTATATGATTTAACATATCAAAAATAAAAGTATTCAAAAGTATTCAGTGCAACATAATTATAATTTAACAATTTAATATAATAAGAAAATATAAAAGATTTTTTTTCCTTTTTTTTTTTTTTTTTTTTAACAATTCAAATATAATTCAATAAAAATTCTAATTTTAATAATTGGACAAATACATTATTTTACAAGTTTTTTTGAATTTCATACTGGACATATTTTTTACAATCAATGGCAAATTATTATATAACATTATTGGTGTATTCATTATAGGTTCTATACCAACATATACATTTTTGTACCGTGTTTACTAGATTATTGCAAATTATCTCGGCAACACTTGAAGATGTGTCGATATTGCAGTTTGAAAATTTATTTATTACTTTATTGTCATTTGTTTTTAAAATGTTATATTGACAGAAGTTTTTATTTATAAAACTACTTTCTTCAGTTATTTCCAACAATAAAATATTATGGTCCGTATAGTCAGCACGTAAGTGTGTTATATTAATTTTGTTATTAATTTTATTTTTTAGGATATGATCGATACAAGTGTTTTTTGCTGCTCTGGTGGTTGTTGTATCACAAAAATAGAACCCATTAGATTCAACAATTTGTAATCATTCATCATCCAGCGTATTATTTATATTCATGTTGAAATCTCCAAGAACAATTGAATTTTTTTCATCGAGGCTATTTAAGTGTACAGTATAATTCAAACTATCTAGTATACAAAAGACTTCATCCATTTTGTATTTCAGACTTCGAATATTTAAATATAGAATTTTTGTGCGATCAAATTTCATTTCGTGTATTGTATTAATTGAGTTTACTTGGGTACATTGTTGTAAAGTATTTGTGTCAATTTCATTATTTACTAACATATTTTTCTAGATTTTTTTCTGAGTTGATTTTTTCGACTTTGGAGTTTTCACTTTGTCTTATAAACACTTTACCTTCTTTTACCCAAGCAAATTTTATTATTTTCTTTCTTTTCAAGTCACGAGCCTTTTTAAATAAAAGGCCAAAGTATTGTGTTAGACTTTCATTTAAGTACAGTGGTCTAGCCTGGGAATCGACAGAGTTCGGGAATATTTTTTTATTTTTTTTTGCTGCTTTTAGTCTACATTTAATACGCGTATTCTTCAATTTGCAGATTATTCTTTTTTCACCCGTGTTTTTAAAATTTTTTTCTGATAAGTATGAATCCAAAATGTCATTTTCATGTATTTCAACCTCCAATTCATTACCAACTTCTGGAATGATGGATAATACATTCGATTCAACAATATTTCCAACGCCAGATATTTCTATATACTTTTCGAGTTTTTTTGCTTTATTTTCTCCAGCTCAATTCTATTGTATACCACTTCATCCTTGAGCAATGTATTTTCATTACGTAGTTTCATATTTTCTTCGATTAATGAATCAATGTAATATTTCAATTCACTAACCTCACTTTTTAGTTTTTGGAACTCAGCACTTTGAAAACTTTGGTTAGCAAGAATTCTCTCCAATTTATTATTAGTTTCATCCGTATTACATTTTGTGATTGTGATTATATTTTTGTTCAGTTGTTCCACTGATGAAGTATTTGGAGCTAGATTTGTTGATTTTCTTTTTTGCCTCTTTGCTTTGCAATTAGAGCAAAACCAAATTTTCTCAGGATCTGCAGTATATTCCTTAATAACTTCATTTTCCAAGCTGGAACAAGTGTTACACAGCCATTTTCTGCATTTACCATCACACTGAATTAAATTATTTATTCTTAAATTAATTTTCTTTTTGCACTGATTACAATTATTATTGTTGATACTTGACATTTTTTGACATATATCTTCACTGTCATGTTTTGACATATATCTTCACATATATCGTCTTACTATGTTCAGGGAGGTATTCTTGACAGATGATTAACGTTGTTGTGGCCATTCATTGATCCCATCGCCAATTGATCTTTTATCAATCAATTCACATAACTTTTCAACTTTGTTCGTCTTTTTTGGCTCAAACGGGTAATATTTTGTATGTCGCATACGTCCCTGATTTCGTTATTACGGTTCTACCGTATTACTACATATTTTTTGCTATATATATATGTTACATATTTGCATTCAATAACTAACCTATTTTAAAATTGTTAACAACAAACTGTTTCTTCAATTCTAAGGTACCACTTACATGTCAAACAAAATTTATGAATATATGGATGGGAATCAGACGTGTAAACAGAATTTGATATTATCTGATCGGCTTGATCTTATGGGAAAAATTGATAACTATATATCCCATTTTCAGTAGATTTTTAAGTAGTATATTGTAATAAAAATATGTCAGAATATAGTTTTGCATTATGAATGTATTGCATCCTTTATATTTTGAGCGAAGTTACTTCAATTTTGTTTCCCTAATCCCTATAACATCAGCATTTTAATTTGATACATTCAAATTGATCTGTTTTGTACAATATATATTGAATCTAAGTGGCTTTTGGCAAACCATTATAGGCTGTAATGGGTATGTCTAATGTTTGGGATATCAGCACCTTTTTTACGGGGTTTTGAGAGGTGGCATTAGGGTTTTAATTTCGTCTCAACAAGTGCCTAAACCTACGATGTATCTATAAAATAGGGAAAAAGCTCCAACAACACGACGACTTTCAAGTGGTACAAGGGATGATGTCACATTAGGGTTGTCAATAAGACGAATGGCACCGGCCCATATATGTGAATTTTATTCCAACTTGGGTCGTATGTATGATTTATAGATATTTAGCATCTCTTGGGGAGAAAAATACGTTTTGCAGCAACTACTTAAAAAACCCAAACATCTCGCAGCATTTTTAGCAATGTCAAAGATATGGTCATTCCATATCATTTTTATGGTTGAGCTTCATGGCCAGAATATTCAATACTAAACGAACGATTCGAGAAGAAATTTCCAATCCATGTTATGAAAAGAGAACCCAAGTCTTTAGCTTGGCATTTGGATAAAAGAGCGCAATGCCAGACTCGATCAAAAGCTTTTGAACTATCCAGGGCTGCAGCAGTAGATTCGTCAGAGTTGTGAATGCTAATGCTGAGCTTCTCGCTAAAGCAAGTCATTAGATCGCCGGTGGAGCGTTGTTATCTAAAACATGATAGCATTCAAGATACTTCATTAGCCTTTTGTTGATAATAATCTGCATTACTTTGGAGAGGATCGACGTGATGACTGTAGGTCTGTAGTTTAAGGGATCGCTTTTGTTATTTTCTTTTGGGGATAGAAATAACATACGCAATTTTCCATTGAGTTGGATATTTACCAGTAGAGTATGATAAATGAAAAAGATTGCGCAGCGGTTTAGCAATGGTGAGGACAAATAAAAATGGCGTTTAAAAATGGCGAGAGAGTGAGCCTTTATTTAGTTAGTAGTTAATTATTATTTGGTATGTATTTTGTATATATTTTGTATATTGTATTATTTTTATTACTTTTCAATAATTATATTTTAGTTAATCATTATATTATAATATTAGAACCGATTTGGTTGTATTTAAAATTGATTTTAGTAATTTTAATGAATAGAACATTTTTTCGATTTTCACGGGTTTGAGCCGGTGCTCGATCGGTCAGTGGGTCGGTTGGTCGGTATGTCGGTCAGTTGATTGGTCGTAATATTACTATACCCAAGTGCTTCACTACTTGGCTACCGAGGACACTATTTATTATATTTACATTTCTCTTTCAAGTCAAATGACTACCAGCTTAAATGATGCAAAACAAAATATTTAAAATTTTATTGTTAATGGTAATGTTACATTAATGAGTTTAAAACTGTTAAAATAATCCCCCCCACTTCTTAAATATGAAGATAGTGTCATTTATATTTTGTTATTTCAAATATTTAATATTATTAATTTTGAATACCCATACTTTTATTTTTTTATCACTTTATTCTTTTATATTTTATTTTTAAATAAAAATTGCTTTATTTTGTTTTGTTTTTTTGTTCATTATAAAAGGATAAATTTACATCCTTTTTATGTGCGTAAAGCTTTGAAAACTGACCAAAGATTAAAAATAAAAAAAAAAACAAAAAAAAAAACGATTTGTTTTCTTGTCTCAAACCTTGGTTTTTCATCTTTATTGTTTTGGAAAATAATTAGAGAAATTATTTTTGTTTTGTTGTTTTTGTTTTTTACTGTTGTTCTTTGTTATGAATGTTGTTACCAAGACAATTTGTAAGGTAACTAAGAAAAAATGAGACCAAGGTAATCTGAGATTTGTTTACTTTTATAATATTATTGTTTTGTTTGTTGATGTTGCTCTTGGATTCTCTTGTAAATTCATTAAAATGTAAAAGAAAATAATAATCTCATCAAGGATTCGTTTTTCATGTCTTTTTCTTTCTTGTTAATTTTTTTTGTTATTTTATATTATTGTTATGTATTATATATAATATTATAGTATCTATATAGTTTTAATATTCGTCCTTCTTTTAGATTTGCTTTTTTTTTTTTTTGTAAACGAAAGTATAATTTTGTATTAAAATGTTAATTTCATTTATGTTGCAAAAGCAAGTCACTATCGCTAATTAGAAATGTGCAATGAATACCAAGGATGTCTTATTTTAACTTTCTCTTTCTCAACTTCTTCTCTTCCTTCCTTTCTTCATAAATTTTATTTAAATATAACAAAATTATATTTAATTCACATTCAAAAATGTTTTAAGAGATTTCAATGGAAATATCTAGGTGCCAGTGTGTCATAATGTGCTTAATATTTTTGTCTAAAAATCTATGCATTTACGTGTAAATATTGATTATAAATAGGCTCAAAACTATCACTGCAAGATAAAATAACAAAGAAGAAGTCTTTGTCTGTTAGAAAAAATAATACAGTAAGGGACAAAAGAGAGAAATGAAATGAAAATTTATTACCAAAAAAAAAAAGAACAAAATGAAAATAAATAGACTGGAAGAAAGTGATTATTAAAAGATTAATTTTTAAAGGATGGTGAGAAATGTAATTTTTAGTAATGATAGCGTTAATTAGATTATAAAAGAGTAAATCAATGAAACTTGAACTGGATATTGATTTCAAACGATTATTCAAAAATTTAAGAATGTCATTCGTAATGATAATTTGAAAATTGTGCAATAGTGGCGAAATCAGGATTTGAATACACTAGTTTTAGGATTCCAGTATATGGGTAGATAAAAGGGTGGAAAAAAAATAGCCATACTCCTTATATTGAACCCGTCAGCTTATATTCTACCCATTTAAACCTTACGGACTCTTGTACACCCACTAAGCAATTTCGCCTCTGCCTCTTAGGTGTCCTTGCCGAGCTAACACTAATACCTTTGATGAACCTACTAATTTCTGTATAATCTAACCAATATAACCTAATCCAAGTAGTAACATTTTCAATGGTTTGTTCTTCTCGTTGGATAAACGAAACGATTTTCGTTGGATAAACGTAAAGTCCATGAAGTACCATTTTCACGTCTTTTCCACATCCTCATTTGCATAGATTGTTTTATAGTGTGTTTAATTTACTTATACCATTCTAGGTCCTCTGAGCATGACGGGTTCCATGTATATGCCTACAATAATAGTCTTAAGTCAGCTCTATTCAGCGACGGAATGAATATCATATTTTCCGCATCTGTTACTCTCTACAAGTTTTTCCGAATGTCTCCATGAATTCTATTGGGTGGTTTTTTCCCACCTTTTATCGCAGTTGTTTTCATGGCCAGAATTGTTTATAGTGCGACAAATTCCTCAAGTACATTGTTTCTTGAACCTGTTTTTGTAAACTGTTCCCGTCTACGCCGAAGTGATATGGTACCCATAGCAGATTAAAACTACATTCAATACACCCAGGGCGTTTAGTGCTTTTTTAAAGCAGAGTGAATGTTTTTTGTTTTTTTTTTTCAATATTTATTGGTTTGATGGCTCCCTAGCTATCACAGTAAAAAATTTAATATATCCTGGGTTTGTTCCTCTACTTAAAACAATTTCTGCTCCTCTCTTTAATGCTATGATTTTGCATTGTATAGTCTCAACTATTACGAAACGAAGATCATAATATATTTGCATTTGAATCAATATGAACATTATTTTTAAGGTGTTAAATTAAGGTACAGGGTGATTAAAAACCATCAAATTTTCTCTTGTGTTTGCTCAACTGTCAGTTTTTACTGGAATAACTCGCAATATTTTTGGCACCATTTATGACGGTGCATAATGGTGTATTTTAGCGGTGCATTAAAATGTTGATTTTTAACGGTGCATTTTTTATACTATATTTATAACGGAGCATCTCAAATTGAAAGTCAGTTAAAAATTTGCTCGGTACATGTTAATCTTTGCTTTATGCTTGCAAAAATATTGAATTCTAAATTTTGTGACTGTTACTACTCATTTCATTTCTAAATCCGTTACAGTAAGTATACCGTGTTTTTTTGTGTTGTATTTACTGTACAGCTTTTTAATCATATAAGTTGACTTAACAAGAAGATTTCTTAGGTTAATCAACTATTAACATGTTATTTATATATCAACGTATTATTCAGTTATCATTATCATTTTCGATCCCATCGAGTACTGTTATCATCAATGATACCGAAATTTTCCTTCTCCTAAGAGAAAAATATTGTAAATATGACTTGTGATTACGATATCTGATGTGTATGAAAACTGGAATGTCCAATGGTTTAATATTTGTACTTCGAAAGAGGAAAAGTTGTTTATGACTGGTAGACAGCGTATTAATCTTCAGATCCGTTATTTAATATTTCATTGTTCAATATTTTGCAGTTTCGCCTGTGGTCCATTTTGCAAAAACAATTTTTATTTGGCGACCCTTTACTTTCATTATTTTTTTCTCTTTACAATTTTGATTTTGAATATGAAGTACAAATGAAAAGTAGAACAAAGCAACAAAAAACTGGTTTTTTTGTTTAAATAGTGACCAGGATCAGTGTTTGTGGATGATGAGCCTTAAAATTTTATTTTTAATTTTTTGATTATTTCGTTAAATAAGTAATCTGTGGAATCTAGATCCACTGTTTGGAATAAACATGAGGTGGACAAAAATTAAACTTGTGTAATCTAATCTTGAGGTTGACTTAAAACGAAAATTTATTTTCAGACTAAAAAGGAGATCTCATAATGATAGATTTTTAACTGTCTTACTTTGTTTAATGAATTTTCTAAAAGATGGTCACAAAATAAAACCATTTTAAAAAAATTGAAAATTTGAAGAGTTTTGTAAATTTTTTTTGATGCTAGCATCGTTAAAAATTTTCAAAATTAACAAAATAAAAAAATACTGTAAAATCTTCAATTTTGGACTGATTTGTTTCACTTTGTTTAGACATTATTCAAAGATAGTAGCAAAATAAAACAGTTGAAAAAACATTTTTTTCATTTCATTTTTAAATTTTATTTAAAACATATTCAAATTTTATTAAAAACACTCTTTATTTAACCCTACACTGCTTGATGTGTCATATCTGATACAACATTTAAAAAACCCTTAATAATTGAAGCATATAATAAATATTCCTTAATGCGATATGCAGATGATTAGCTACAACTGTATACTTTACATAAATAACAGATATTTTCTCTGAGAATTTAAATTTTAAACAGAAAAGGAGCATTTAATTGCAGTTGTCTGAAGACAACTATAATTAAGAGAAAACACAAAAGAGAATCTTGTTTTTATTTTAGTTTTATGCTGGAGAAATTTAAATTTTTGTAATCTCAGTAAGAACAAATTTAGTATAACTTCAACTGCAAATAAAAAAATACATTGGATTAACTTTTTAAGGCGTAGGTGAAGTGTTGAATATGGTTGTATCATTAATGACACATTTGTTTGTTCAATAATGTTTTTGGTACTCACAACATAAGTAAAAAAACTTATTTCTTTTTTGTTATAGGTATTTTATCTTATGGGTAGTGTTTTGATGTTTTAGTGACTTTTATGAAAAGGTCGAAAATTGAATAATTATAGTAAAACATTATTATTATATTAATTAATTATTATAATGGCTTCTGGTAAATATTATCTTACTGATGATGAAATAATTTCGAAAGTCCCTATAGAGTTTGAATTACATATCCTCCAGAAATTTTAAATTTATCTACACCTTATTCATTTTTTATATATACTGGCTCTGAATGATCCAAAATTTCGTAAGGCCGATGAACTACATTTAGGATCTAGTGCGAACATAGTTTTGCGTTTGTGCAAAACCACTTTACGAAAATTACAGAGTGTACTTTGACAACTTTCACATCTCTGTTTCCTTACAAGTTCATTTGGCTAAACAAGAAATACTGTCATTTGGAATAGTAAGAAGAATCAGAATTCCTAACTGCAAACTCCCAAGTAAACAAGCACTGAACAGAGAAAATCGTGGAAGCTCACATGAGTATGTCTGTGATTTTGAGAGTGTTGAAGTAGCTCTTGTTAGCTGGAAAGATAACAAAACTCTAACTTTATTCTCAACTTTTACGGGGCAAATTCCTTTCACTGACGTTCAACGCTTTGATAAAAAAAATAAGAAATGTATTTCTGTTCAATATCCAAATTTAGTCAAAAAAAATAATAAGCATATGGGAGGCGTTGCCCTGTTAGATAGTTTAGTTGGACGGTACAAAATTCAAATGAGGACAAAAAAATGATACCATAGATTATTTTATCATCTTTTAGATGTTACAATAATTAATAGCTGGCTATAGTATATAGAAAAATTACTATAGAATGAAATGAAAAACCACTTGCTTTACCTGAGTTTCGAGTTGAAATAGCTTACTGGTTATCTACCAAGGCATTTAATCTACAAATAAAAGGGGAAGAATCACAAAGATCTTCAACAACAGCTTATATACCACCAAAAAATGTTCGACTTGATTTGACTAACCGTATGAGTCTATAAGACAAAGATGTAAACTTCCAGAATGTAAATCATTTTCATATATAAAATGCTCTAAATGTGGGTTGCATTTTTGTTTGGACAAAAATAATAGCTGCTTCATAAAATTTCATCTAAACTTAAAAAAAAACAGATTGAAATTACTAAATTGCAATATTATCTTATAATATTAACTTTATTTTTTTGTTTTTGATTTAATTTAATTTAGTTTTAAATAAAAAAAACGAAAAATTTGTTTTTATAATCATAAGGCATTTCTAAAGCTTTTACACATTATGTATCAGATATGCTACAACTAAATTTGTCTAAAAAAAACACCTTATTATAAATTTATATATATTTTCTAGTATTTTTTCATATTTATAAATTGTATTTGCACCTAAAAACTATTTTTTCAACAAGATATAAAAAATCAAGCAGTGTAGGGTTAATTTTATTTACTTTAAATATTCATTTTTAGTGTCACAGTCAAGAGTGTCCCAGCAAAAATTATAATTAGAACATTTATTATTATCAAACTACTATTATACAAAAATAATAATATAATACAATGTAGTAAAGCACCATTTTCTATTCAAAAACAAATTCTAGTCCTTGAACTCATTAAGTAAATTTGTATTTTTCAATTCAAAATAAATTTTTTAAACTAGTTTAAATTTATACACTAACGTTTTATAGTTAAATACCACTTAACACTTTTAACAGCTGTATTTTAATAATTTTAAATAATTTAACCCATAAATTGAATAAAAACTATTTAAAATAATTTTTTTTTTGTTTTAATGAAATATTATTATATTCTGCTAAACTATTTTAAGAGTTAAAACAAAAAAGCATAGTAAATATAGGTCTTTTAGGAATAGAACAATTTCAACATTTTGATTTTAACCTTGATATATATTTTTTTTCAAACTTTATTTATACTTAAAATATCCAACATACTTTCGAAAATAAGCAACGAACTAAACAACAATGTTTACCCATATGACCAGATAAATTCCTTTATAATCACTATCATAATAATAATAACTACTATTACTACTCGTATTAGTACTTTATACCACCACTATTAAAACATTCATGATTAATTCTTGTATTTATACAATGTAAATGTAAAGTCGTAACAACACATTTTTACAACCATTAAAAATAATTTATTATAGGTAGGTAGGTAGGTAGTTCGGTACCTTATTTTATATTTTTTTTCTTAGTTATTAGTACATTATGGGTCCACATATAGGTATTTAAAACTAAATTCTATAACTGGGTTACTATTTTTCATATATAGTGTGTATAAAAATAATTATTGCCCTACTTTATTTTCAAGAGAAGATTCAAATATCACAAAACACACAAACACACACACACAATATCAAATGCTGGAAAATTCATTTCAATTCACATGAAATAATATTCTGTATATAATTATATATATATATATATCTATATCTACATATATATAAACATACTTGTTTTGGTTTTTTTTTAGAAAGTATAAAAGAGATAGAAAATGGATGTATCTAGCTATCTATCTATGTTTTTTTTTGTCTTTTGTGAAACATTAAAATTACATTGTTTTGTATTATTTCTGCAACATAACAACAACAATGACAGAAAAACATTTTCTGGCTCCAGAACTGAAAAATAAAAAAAAACGAAAAACAGAAAATTAAATGTAGAAAAAAGAAAACAAAAATTTTTGTAGTGTGAACTACTGGCTTCAGTTAAGTAGAAAATTGCTCATCTCAGTAACAAAAACATAAAAGTAGAAAAATAAAAAATTAAATAACTGCAACAACTCTACAATCATAACAAACACACTAAATGCAATACAAAATAAGAAACAACAAAAAAAGAATAATATAAAAAAAAAATTTAAGTTTTAAATAAAGTGCACTATACATTATATACCTACGATCTATGATACTGTAGTAGTAGATATACATAATAAATGGAGACATTATAAAAACATCTCGTTCTATTTTAGCATTCAAGTGTAAAGAAACATTTTGTTGTGTTTTGTTTTTGATAAAAAAAAAACAAAAAAAAAAAAGGATAAAAAGCAATAACAATACAAACAGTTAGTAGAAGCAACATAAATTTATAACAACAATATTTTGTGAAAATTTTATAAGCAAAAACAAAAAAAAAAAAAAAGGACGAAAAGGACGAAACAAATTTTTGCTTTTGACTATTTCATTTTATAATATAATTTTATGTTTGTAGTAATTGTCTACTATGTTATGATGAATCTAATATACATATATACAGGGTGTTTAAATAGGTTTTTCATTCATACTTTTGTGAATTAGTTTTCATCATAATGTTGTAAATGAGGTCAAACATAGTGAAGTATTTTTTTTTGTGTTTATAATTTTCAAGACTAGGATGAATATTTTAATTGTTTTAACACAGAAATCTGACATACATAACCACATTATAACAAATTATTATTTTGAATTTTTAGTATATAATTAACTAACTAATTTGAATGTGGAAAATTATATTTGTTTTTAACGACGATTTGAATTCACTCGTCGATGTAGGTCGGTTAAGAACCGCATTTATTCATATTATCTGACTTTTTGATTGACAAAAGATAATCTGATCAAACAGAACAGAACAGACGATCAAACAGATTATCTAATACTCTGAAGAAGATCTAATTATCAGACCAAACGAAATATACACAGTATAACAACCTAGGTAACGTATTACAAAATTTGGACCTAGTTTTACAAAATATATATGTGGTTTACCGACCTAGATAACGTTTTAAAAAATGTTGACTTCATTTTATATCAACAGAACTAAACTATTACTAAATTCTAATCAAATCGAACAAAACTAAATAACTTCTAATCTATACCAAGAGTGGTAGTAATTTGTACGGGCGGTTCATTGAACGAAGATGGCACGTTGCAAAGCTAGGTATTTTTTTCAACCAAAATAGCGCAGGTATATTGAAGAAGACCAGACAAAAATTATAGAATATTTTCTTTGCAGCTCCCAAGCCTTAGCTAGAACCAGATCGCTGATTTAAGGTTAAGCTTTCCTTTTTTTTCCTCACGGAGACGGCCCTAAAATGTCAAGGCCGGATTTTAGCCCTCTACGCCTTCCTCCACCCCTCAACTTAGTCGACCATTTTGATTTAGGCTTTCCCTTTCCCAACTATAAACCAAAAGCGTCAAAATAAAAATGAATAATTTCTAACCAATATCAAGAATGCTAGAAATTGCTGTTCATTGGCCGAAATAGTTCACGTTCACAACTTAAACAGTCTTTTCAACCACGATTATTGCTGCTGGAATGAATAAGACGAGCAGAAAATTATTGAACATTATTTCTGATGCAGTTCTGCAGCTTTAGTAAGAGTCAGATTCCTGATTTTAAGGTTAGGCCTACGGTAACATTAAGAATAAATGTTATTGTTAGGGAAGGCCTCGAAACTATAATACTACGTGACCGTGTTACTACCTTTCTAAGTGGATAATATAAATTTATAACATTGTGTCAGTGCAGCCTGATAATGGCAATATAAGCTCTTCTTGAAGAATTATAACCGTTATTTTTAGTATACAAGTTTACAGACTAAGTCTTAAATTACTTAGTGATATTCAGTAAATATTGTCAAATGATCCATCTCCTTCTATTGTCCTGCAGTTAATTCGCTCATTTGTAGATAGACCACTTGTTATTAACTATTATTTTACAATCTTTCTCTTATATCTGACGGTGTATATCTTTTTAGTCTACGGATTTCTAAACTTGTGTTTGGTATTTGTAGTGCCAACCCGTTTGGATGATATAAAAGTTTTTAAAACAATTTGTGTGCCTAAGGGATATTGTGATCAACTGACATACATAATATTAAAGCTTACCTTAAGTAAACGGAACCCAAAATTAGTGATTTATTTGACTTCCTCTATCACACAGGTTTGTTCTAATACTGGATTTCTTGGGGAAGCTGATCTTTGCAAAATTAGTTAATCCAGTTGAAACATCAAAGCGATACAATTACGTTTTTATTGTTTTTCCGAAATAAATTTACTACTGCCAATAACCAACCCATCTACATCGATTGTAGAGTACCTTATTCTTCCTATCATACCATCATATAATACTCTAGTCTAGGGTATTAGTCCCTAGTTCTATTTTATTTTAAACGATAACCCAATAATTGTATTCCACATTGACTTTAAAGAATAATTGAAAAAAAAATGTTTACAGCATCGCGGGATTGAGCGGGATTTGAACAGAGGGTATTCTGATTAGTAGTTTTACTTGACAGATTCCAATAAATGAATTTATTGTCTAATAACAAGGATGGAAATTTTACAATGGAACGTTCAGTGAAAATTGACAATAATGTCAAGCTTGGAATTTCGTACGTCTGGTTTTGCAGAGACTGAAAATAACAATCATGTCCAATTGTTAACAAAATCACAAAAATATATTCGAATAGCTGTTTGACAGATAATTCGAGTAGACATTATTAATCTCATATAGATACGAATTTTTTACAATTTGATTGGTTTGATTGTAAGGCTTAGTTAAGTTAGGTAGGTCGTATAGTCGCTGCCGGTAAAAAATTATACTTAGACATTTAGATAAGTTGGGGGATTCTGCGGGAGATGTTGTACAGGCGTAGGACCTAATAATCAGATCTTTCTAGAATAAATAACTAAATATATATATATATATATATATATATATATATATATATATATATATATATATCTAATAGATCAACCGATATAACGGGTTTTATACAAAGGGATATCAAAACAACAGGGATATTTTCAAATGTCTTTTTCATCCTTAAAGGATAGGATGTGGCATTAAAGACATATATTTATGGAAAGCTAGCAATTCCAGCTATCCTAGGGACATTAGGTCCTTCGCCATAATTTGTTTGAAACTATACGATTTTATACAAAAGAGTAAGTCAGATACGTAATGAAAATAAAATAATATTTTCCGCTTGCACAATTATTGCAGATTTAGCTAAAATTATATCTAAGAATAATATTTCAATATTAAAAAATCATTCACGATTTATTCCCCATCAGCATTGCTAAAAAAAAAATCAAAACGATTATAATATGGTTGACATATTCTAGAATAAATAATATGTTCGCATGAATGAAGAATCTCACTGACTAAACAATTCTATTGATATCAACAAACATTACCATTTAACATATAAGTTTTCAAAATTGATTACAATTTAGCGAACTTTATAACTATTTTTCGGTTCAGTGATCTTCCGAAGGTTGAAGTTGAATTGGTTTATTTATCAGTTCACCTATATATTAATATACAAGTAAATTCTCATACTTTGAAATAGAGTTTTGGAAAATATTTTTAACTTGTTTGTTATTAATTACAAAAAAAAATAAAACAACAACAAATGCGCGTATCAAACTAAGCAACGGATCGAAATCAAGCCATCTGAACTTAATTGTTTGGTAAAACTCATATGGATTAAATTCAAATAAAACATTGTAGAGCTGTTTTACTTGTGTCAAATTGAATAAACGTAGTTAAACAGCATCATAACAAATAGTATGACACCCCAAATTCGACGACAAAAAATTTGATCAAAATTCAAAATTTGTCGTTGTTGCATAGCGACATTTCATTTTGACAGTTCAGCCATGTCATTTTCAGAGATATTGATGGACTTGAACATATTGGCAACATATTTTCTTCATGAACAAATTAACATTTCTAGTTATATCAAGGTCCGATCCAGCTTATTCATCTAAAGGAGGTAAACATTCAAGATAGCTTAAATTGTCTATCTGCCCGACTGTGGTGTCATGAAATAGGAATGTGTTTGATATGCTATGCGACTTGAACATTGATTTGGGTTGATTGCATTGATTTGGTGATATAACTGCCTTATTGCGAAATTAAATTGTCGTCTTATAATTTTTATTTTTTAACGAACATCATTTAAAACATTGATTGTAATATACATCCGAGCTGATTTCATATTATATTTAACTTTCGTCTAATGTTAGTCTTACAGCCTTGTGAATCACATATACTTAGGTGGCCTAAATACCATATAGGTGCTGGGACTGACTCATTAATGTCCTCTATTTCTATTGGTCACAGAGGGCTTCTCTGCAGTTGAAGATATGAAATTATTTCATATTTGCAGATACTTCTTCTCTCCAATGAAGATTTGGTTTGTTCAGACGTGTTGTGCCTTAGGCTCTGGATTCGAACATTCTCTTTGGTAACTGGTTTCAAAAGATTTAGCATTAAAATAGGCTGCCTGAGAAAAATATATTCGTATTTTTCTTTTTTTATGAACTACACAACTACTAGGAAAAGAATCCTTTCTACAACATTGTTTTAGGTTTGTTAACGTGGCGGGGGATTTAATATTGGACAAACACTAATAATAATTACACAATTGTCAACAACTGACAAAAGTATGTAACATGACGTACCCAGTAAACATAGTAATGTCATGTGCGTTGTTATCGCAGCGACAACTTGCAGAAAAATACGGCGTCGTCTTACCACGTAGGCCAGATACGTCTTACCACGTAGATAAAGTTATCAAAGTGATCTTCTACAGTTGACCAATCAGTACAAACAGATTAAAAATGAAATTAGACATTGCCGCGGAAATACAAGTGAAAGTAGAAGCTAGAAATCGAGTACGATTGAAATGTCAAGTGGAATACCTATGCTCCCAAGAAGAGTACGGGAAAAAAAAACGTGTCGGGGGGATTAAATTGAGAGGTAAATAGAATATATGAGAAAACTTGAATCTACTTGAAAAGCTGGAAATTTTGAAATGGAAAATTTCTATCACAGCACATCAAAGCACATTAAATTGAAAATTGTTACACGTTTTAACAGTTCTCATAGTAAAATGAATTATCAAAAGCCGTAGATTTCTACGTTCTAGAAATAAACACTTGAAGCCAAATTTGATTAGTGAATTTTTTGATTTCAATGCAAATTATGACTACAAGACAATGCATTACTTAACACTCTAGCTTATTCTGGATATTCTGGATTTATTTAAAATTCTGTAAATATTTAAAAAAAAAAGTAAATATCGACCGTTGGTAGTGTTTTTTTTTTTTTTTGCTCTCTTTCTGCATCTTCAAGAAATGTAATAGTCTATGTATTATGATTCTTAAAGATTAAAGAGTATTTGCAATTTTTAGAAAATAACTTTTCAACACAATTTTTGGCTTTTCAACAATAACAAAATTTTTGTTGAAAATTAACTAAACTTGAAAATGTTCCAAATACTACAGACATCAACTAAAGCATTTCTTTTAAAGTTTTAAAGGCAAAATGTATATACCTACCTAGTTGATTTCAAAATGTTACACTTCTCTAAACTTGAAAATAATTCATCTACAAGTTGAAACCTTTGGGATTTTTTGGTTTGTTGAAATAAAATGTTTAAGAGTCCTAGTTAAAACAAAAAGCACTTGTAAAAAAAATGGGTTAAAAAAACACTTGTAACAAAAATGGGTTAATTGTTTTGGCTTAAAGTTAAGAACATTTCTGCCTTGACATTGATACAAGAGAAATAAAAGTGTTTTTCATTCATATAATAAATATCTATTGCTCAGAGACCTAGTTTTACTACAACTTGAAAAGTTAAGATCCAGAATCAGTGCTCTCACAAATCGGACTGATTATTTAAATTATTAGCTTATTAGGTAAACTTGTTTTATAATTATTCTAATTAGAATATTGAATTAATTTTTGTTTATTTGTGTAATTTTATAAGTAGTATACTATTTGGTTTTAATTCACCTTAACAGGTCGCTAATTAAAGATATATCTAGATATCTTTAAGATTTTTATGACACATGACAGTAATAAATAGAGCTGAAATATAATTTAGCTTAAATATTATCATGTGGGTAAGTTTTCATTCTAAGGCTGACTGAAAACGTGATGGATCGAACATGACCTGCGTAGGTGCAGATTTTTTCTTAGAAGATCTAAATATCAAAATCTTATGTCTTCATAAATATGCTAGAAAATTTCAAGCAGATTAACTTACAATTAAGGAAGCCATATTAAAACCCCTAATCATATTCATACAACCAAAACAAAAATCACCATTTTCACGAATAGTCAAGCTGATATCAAAGATTTGTTTGTCAGACAGTATCTGCTCTAATCTAGTGGAACAACACTGAAACGAATTTGAAAGCATTGCTGACCGTTTTTCGATCTTTCTACTCTGGGGTCCTGATCACAAAAGCATTGAAAAGACTAAGAGAGATGATGTATTGATCAGCCAACCACTGTTAAATCTTGACAAGCCCCTTGAGGACTACTATCATTCTCTATTGGGAGTCGTCAAGAAGCATATTCATTCGTTTACTTTCTGGTAAGACTGAATGAGAGATGGAGATATCTAGGAAAATATGGTATTCGTATAATAACAACAAAACCAAACAATTCATACCCACGTCCCGTACTGATATATCAAGAGTAATGGCCATTTGTCAAGAGTCACTGGTCGATGGGAAGTCACCCTTGCAAGCTATAGATAATCCATTCAATCCTCATTGTCGCAACTGCAAAAATGAAAATGAAACAAAAACTGTTGAACACTTTTCTTTGCAGTTGCCGAGCATTAACTGGAGGCTGATTCCAGATTTTAGGTGAAGTTTTCCCTGACAATATAAGTATTATTGCGGAAAGTAAAATTGTCGATCTGATCAACCTTTTTAATCGCACAGGGTGGGTCTAGTATTAAGCTCTTTGGAGAATGATAATGGGGAAGTGATAAACGGCGAAAAACAACAAATAGGTCACTCGAGTCGTTGTAGCAAAAAGGCACAATTATTAAGTAGTAATTGGTGTTGCAGAAGTAACTGGAATGGTTACTAATTTTGAGATTGTTATGTAATTTTGTTATGGTGACTGATAAAATAATATAATACTTTTATTATCTAAGAATAAAAGTATTATATTAAAAGAATATTTAGGGTCATTGATCAATCACCAGTAAATTATTAAACTAAATAACAAATAGCGTTCTTGAAGGATTATAAAAATAGAATGAATGAAATTAAATAATGGTAGCCGACTGTAGAAATAAATTGATACAATATTAGGGACCCCAGTCGTAAATTAGTTCAGTTTCAATATCCCTATAAGAAAAAAATGTAAACCAACAGATTTTAGGTCTATAACAAGAGAGGTAGAAGATGAAAAATTATAAACAATTATTTAGATAATATTGTGTTTGAGCTTTAATGAGTATTTGACGATTCAAGTATTTAAGAGTACAAAATTAATTTATCTAGAATAGTAGGGATTATTAGGGGAAAATTTTGATAGATAGTCAAGCTATTAAACTATGCATTCCATTGAATTTCTGTCGTCACAGCTGTAATGAAGAAGATGAGATAAACTTGTAAAACAAACTGATGAACACCTCTTTTGCAGCTGCCTGGCCTTAGCCCATAAACATTATCTTTACTTTATATTTTTTTCTTCACAAACACATATTACTATTGGCGTTCCCATCAACAATATAGGGTTCATTAGGAAGACTAGTAATCTAAAATTTACTTCTTCAGTCGCACAGAATGTTTGATAGTACTGACTTCATTGGCTAAGTAATACAAAAATACCTAAATTAAGTAACAATTTACTTTCCATTGATTTTTCAAATTTAAATTTTTTTATTTTCCAAATTTTACAGGATGGTTCCAGTCGCAACTGTAATAGTCACTTCCAGCTATCTATAAATTAATTCACAATTTGACTGAATTCTATTACTTTCCTAGATAATTTACAATAGTCTTGTACGCATAAAGAACCTAAAATTTTAATTAGAAAATTCAGATACACACACAAACACACTCAAATAAAATAAATTTTCCTCAATAAATTGAAATTTTCATATTTTCACTATCAAAAAAAAAAAAAAAAACAATTAATTTATCTTTTAGAAATATTTTATAAATTTTCTTGAAAGAATTTTCTTTTCCAGAAAAGGATTTATGAAAAACAAAATTTACTCAAAAGAAACAAAACAAAACAAAAAAAAAAGAAATCACACAAACCAAAAAGACAAGCGATAATGCAACGGGTTAAATGCGAAGATACATTTTTGTTGTATGTATGTATGTAGGTACATGAATTTATGTTCGTTTGTCGTGAAAACTTTTGATATTACGATTGAATCCTTTTATCCTTTTTATTTTTTATTTGTTTTCATTTTTATTCTATTTTATTTTTTGTTTTTTTTTGTTTTGTTTTTTTTTTGTTTATGTCATCACTAACAATGATAACAAAAGATGAAAAGAACTTTACTTTTAAACTCTTAACATCTAAAATATTATCTAGTATATAGTAAGTAGTGTTAAGCGTATGTTTGCCAATGATAATGATGATGATGGTAATCATGATGATGATGATGATGATGATATTGATGATAATATTATACAATTATATTGTAGTAGGTACTGCTTTGAATTCTATTGCTGCTGTTGCTGCTGCATTAAATATATATATATATTTTTTTACAAGTTTAAAAGGATAATGGGTGTAGTTCTCGCTTCTAAGAATTTGATTTTTTTTCTGTTTTGTTTTTTGTTGTTTTTATTTTTTATATTTTTGAAAATAATTTTTAATGAAGAACCTGAATGAAACTGCATCATATCGTTCTAAGTAGAAAAAGCCATTCAAAGAAACAATTCAAAGATGGTTTCCTTTTACAGTTATTATTTTTTTTTTGTGTGATTCAGGAATTTTCATGGAAAAAAAAATTGTAGTTTAAAGTTGTTCAAGCGAACTGTGAGGTAGGTATCTAAAATGCCGGTTAGTAAATTAGCAATGTTAAGATAAATTGACATTTGTGGGAATGGAATGAACACAGCAGTTTTTTTTAGTATTGTTAGCTAAACTAGTAACAAAAATGTAGGCTATTTACGTAGTCGGCTGAGCTAATATAACCTGGTATAAATGCCAACATTGCTACAGATATAAAAACAAACCTTAAAACGTATAGTTTTGTTTATCTTATAATATAAAGAAGGATTTTTGTATGTATGTGTGTATGTTTGTGTCAGAACTCCTCCGAGACACATGGACCAACTTCAAACAAATTTTTCAGAATGATTTTTTATTATTTGCAATCGAACCCGTGATTTATGTTGTTTTCCAAAATTTAGACTGGTTCCGGTACCTACCAAAGGTGCTAAAAAAAACCAAAGGTGCTAAAGAGCTGAAAATTTGTACACAGGAACTTTCTCAAAAATAAACAAATACGAATCTTATCGTTTTTCAAAATTTTAATTGGTTCGAGTAGCTGTCATACAACTTCTAGCACCCGCCAAAATTATTTTAAAAACTAAAGGTGCTACAGAGCTCAAAATTTGCACACAGGTATGGTCAAAAATAAACAAATATACATTTCATATTTTTTCGAAATTTTGACTGGTTTGGGTCAAATCATACACCTCCGAGCACCCGCCAAAAATATTTCAAAAACCAAATGTGTTACAGAGCTAAAAATTTTTACTCAAGTACTCTCTCAAAAAAAAAAAACAAATATGCCTTTCATATGGAGTAAATACCAAGCATTCGAAATAGGACAGGTATCAGAACCGTAGGAGAACTGGTTCACAGCGCAAGATGTAGAAAATATTGCGCCAACATCATAGTTAGCGCACATTGATAAGGTGAGTGATCGCTTAACATCAATGGTGGATTAGCAACATAAGAAGAAAAATTAGGGACTATTTGATTTTTTGATATACATTATTATAAAATTTAGTAGAATGGAAATGAAAAACAGGTTATGTTGCCTAATCTCGCATTTTCTTTTATTGGTTAATTTGTTTTAACATTTACAGTAATAAGAGATATGAGCCCGTGATCATTTCATTTTTTGCTACTTATGGCATTGCGCACAAGAGGGTATTTATCGTTTTTGCAAAATAAAAGAAAAACAAAAGAAAACAGAGGGGAATTAAAATAGCTGGATTAAGGGGATTTGAATTGACGGGCATTTTCGTCAAGCTTTTTTGTCTAGTTTCATGAATCTCATTCATTTCATACTGACGGATTTAATTGGGCAATAACCCTAATAGTGTTATTTTAAAAGTGAATATTATTATTATGATAATTTGGAAGAGGGTTTGCTAACTTAAGCTTGTGTTCACTGTCGCCTTTTGCTCCGTTACTCACCGTTATTTATTTATTTTATGTTGTATCATAACAAAGGTTTTTACAGAGTGTAGATACTAGATTACGAGAAAATCGAAATCGTCTGGTACAAAAAGTGCAGTTAGATAAAATTCTTATAAACATAAACGACGAAGATAAAATTCTAAATCTACAAAAACAAAATCCACAAAAACAAATACCCGAAATTTTGTTTTGAGTAGTCGCTTTAAGCAAAGATGTCAGTGACAGTCAGGCTGCCTTAAAGCTCTTGAAAGTAACCTAATCAAATCTAGATTGGTGGGAGAATGTTTGGATGCCCTTAACTTCATCGGGCTTCGAAATCAGGTACAACTGATCTAAATACCGGGTCATACTGGCTTGACTGGAAATGAGAAGGCTGACGAACTAGCCAGATCATCGGCGGAAACATTTATGACCCAGAACCGGCAGTTGGTATATCTATTGGAAATATTAGACTATCGATAGAAAACACCTAGAAGAGGGAAAAAAACACTCTTTGGTAGCATATTGTAGGCCACAGAGTCTCCAAAATATATGTACCATGAACAAACATCAAAATAACCAACTTTCTGCCAACTCTCAATGCATGTGAACAACACATGTATAGACTAGCGCTAAGTGACGATCCAACCTATAGAAACTGTCTGAAAAAGGAAGAAAACTCCACTCATGTTGTAGGACAGTGCCTTGCTCTTTAAAGGCTGAGACTCAAGTTGTTGAAAACGCACTACATAGCCTCAGAAAGCTTCTGCAGGATAGAACCCTCAAACCTATTGGCCCAAAATTAAATTAAAACAACCGCATGGAATTGTTAAGCCATCATTCTGCAGATGTAATTGCTGCATAACACAAAGACAGTTGCATCCACTGAACAGACCCAAAATGTGAAATACAAATTTTTAAAATATTTTTTTCTGTACACTCCAAATTCTAGTACATTCTAAACTTCTATTTAAATTCATGACAACATCAAAGAAAAATTTAATTTCATATGTGGTAGTTCTGGAAACGATAATGTTACCACTTAAAAAAACCAAAAAAAAAAAAAGCAAGCCAACAAGAAAAGTAAAACTTAACTCTTAAGAAATTTAGAAGTGTAAAAATTAACTGAATGTGTGCATTAACAAAAAAAAAAAACAAAATAATAAAAACATTTATTTTTCGTTTTCGGTCTCATTCTCTTTCGTTACATACCATAATCTTTTGTATTTATAAATTGTAGTAGATGTACTTCTTTAAACTGTTTTAGAATTTCAAATAGCCCCATCGGGACATTACAATTGGGTTATTCATTTCATTTCTTTGATTGTTTTGTGTAAATTGATGTAATTGTGTGTGGTTAAATCACTTCTAAGGACCAATAAAAGTATGGTGACGACAAAACATAATTTTAAATGATTTTTTAAAAAATGTCATATAAAAAATCATATACAATGTGATTTGGAAATTTTATTTTACTGGCATGACAGTGTTATGTTTAAAGATACATTTGTTTTAATCGGTTTTTATCGGGGTCGGTGTTTTGCCACTTTAATTAAAAAATAAAAATTATGATAGTTTTGCATATTAATTTGGACTTTTTGCAATTAAAAGTAATGTACAGAATAACAGAATATACTTACTGTGATACTATCTTGAGACAATGATGTAATTCAACAGGATTGGTAACTACTATTACTGACCTATCTAATATTAGACAAATAATATTGATTCTTGACCTTGCATATTAGTTTTATTCACCATTTTTTTTATGTAAGTCAGTGTGGAGGATAACAGAATATACTTACTATGATACTATAGTGAGACAATGATGTAATTCAACAGGATTGGCAACTACTATTACTGACCTATTTAATATTAGATAATTTTATTCACCACTTTTTTTTATGTAAGTCAGTGTAGAGGACTGATTAATTTTTTTCCCATAAGAAAATTTCAAATTAAGGTCATGAACTTATTTATGGTAGTTATACTTATCTATTGATGTGTAAAATATTATAAATTTTCTTTCTATCTACCTATCTACTTATTTTACAAAAACAAAAAAAAAAAAAAACAAAAAAAAAAATTAGAAAAATCTGGAGCACAACAAAGTTAAAATCTCGTTTGATTAAATTTATTGAGTTAATTAAATCTAGGTAGGTTTAGGTATATAATAATATCTAAAGATAAAAGGACTTAACGAAAGCACGTGATTCAATTTATCCATGGTAGCTATTATATAAATATAGTGGTAATAAATAAAAATGAAAATTTCGAAAAGATTTTTGAGATTAAAAGAATTTTTTTGGGATTAAAAAAATGTGAGGTTCATCGAAATTAATTTGGCACGAAATTGAACTTTACTGTTATCTTAATGTGTTCCAGTTAAATTTCTGCATGATCCTATTTTTATGAGTGAAATAATTTAGAAGCGATTTTTTTTACATACCTAATATAACCTCTGAAAGTATAATTTTTAATGCGAAATAAAATGCCAGTGTTAGTATAATTCTGGTGATTTGATTTTGTGGTATGTGAGTTTCAATTGAATCATGATGAATTTTTGTATTCATGCTTTTCCCTATTTATATGGAATACACATTCTATATGTCAATTAATAATAAAATAAAAATAAGACCTATAGCAAATAATAACCTAATGATATCCTTAAGGGTTGAAAGACCTTCCAAAATTTAAATAAATAAATAAAAGCCTTCTACACGACGATGGGGTCTGGAGGAGAAGATATAATGCATCTTCGAATCTTCGAATCCAGACCAGAAGGTACAAAACGTAGGAGAAGACCAAACCATCGTTGGAGAGACGAAGTATCAGCGGATTTAAAGCAATTTCGAATCTTCAACTGGAGAGGATCCGGCCGTGACCGGAAAAAATGGAGGATGTTAATGATTCAGGCCCAAGACCAACATGGTCTGATAAGTAGTAAATAAAAGCCTTCAGTGAGATATTGTTGATAGAATATTATTTCAGAATATGCTCAGCATAGCATACCCCTATAGTAGAATTGAAAAGAATGTAGAAAATAATAGTGAAAAAACGAAATGCGGTGTTAAATCAATTAATAACAATAATAATAATAATAATAAAGTTGATCCGTTTGTTAATTTTCTTATATGTTTCTTCCTCTGGATCCTCTAAATATCTCAGCTGTTTCTTCTTCCGTGGTATTAGTTCTATGTATTTAGCTAATACATTCCATTACATTTTTCTTTATTTTCAAGCATTACAGGAATTATATTTTTTTCGGCTATTAATATTCCTACTGCTAGTATTAAAGATCTTCTTTTTGGTTCAGTTAAATCACATTCTGGTTCCGTTAATTCACACTCGAAAAAAGTGTGATATGCTGTGTCGTGCATTGTGCTGCTGTGCATTGTGCTGCTGTGACTAAACTGGATTGTTTATTTAACTCTTCACTTGTAAAGGTAAGATGAAAATAATACATGTCTTGATAAGAACTGCATGATGTAACAATGGACTTCTCCGTGGTGCCGGTTAACCCAGACTTCTACTTGTGGGATAATCCATCGGCCGTGCATTTTATAATTGTGTTGCTCCTTTCCACCACTACAATGATGTTTCAGCTTGTTTTTCGATCTCGTTTATATATATATATTTTTTTTTTCGTTCTTGCGCTAGCAGATTATCGGAATCACGCTCACGATAACCCGCGCGCGAGCCCCATTTTAATATTTTTTTACTGCATCTACCCCTTCTTACTCGCATTTAACCAAATTTCAGCTCCATATAGAAGGATTGATCGGGCTGTTTTCATGATAATTCGTCTCTTTTCTGATTTCGGTCTAGCAATGTTTGCCATAAGTTTGCTTAGTTTGCTTGAGGATTCCGCTGCTTTATCACTGCTGATTCTTTGGTCACAATTATTTCTAGACCTACTTGCATTAGAATTGGTATTCTGTTTTTTTATTAACATAACAACTTCTGTTTTAGCACATGCTAACTCTAATCTATATTCCCTCATCCAGCTATACGCTCTTTTCATAACTTTGTTCAGCCTCTGCATAACCTACTGGCTGCATATTTTCAGGCAGTTTCATACATTTTTTTTTTTTTTTATTATTACACGCTACCCAAACACTAGAAAAGGATTCCTTTATACATGATTTATACAAAATTATTGTAGGTGTGGGTAAGGAAAAAAAAGGATTTGGAGGGAAAAAGGATGATAGAGGAGAATTGGAAGGTAAGCAGGAGACGAACCTAAAGAGCTTCTTTTTGAAAAGTTGCAAATTGGAGCATGGAGCATTTTTGTCGGTGGGGAACACGTGAGATAAAGAATTTCCAAAACCAGTTTTAGACAACATAGGTATTTCCACAGTGTAATAATGGGCCCTTGAAGCCTCCCTATTGTTACGCCGGAATAGTTTGAGGGGAGGCATTAGTGGTTTTATTTCATTAGAACAAGTGTCATTTCCAACAAGATATCTATAAAAAAGGGAGAGACCTCCAACATTTCGACGTGTGCTAAGAGGAGTAAAGGTTAACTGGACGATAGGGTCCCCAAATAGGCGTCAGGCGCGATTTTGGATTTTGTCCAGGAAGCCTAGTGAAGTTAGGGAGGCGCCAGCCCATATGTGAGAATTGTACTCCATCTTAGGTCGAATATATGCTTTATAGATATTGGCCAGATCTCTTGGAGAAAAGTAGGATTTACATCGAGAAAGAAAACCCAAACATTTGGCAGCCTTCTTAGCTATATCATTATTATAGGCTGTGGTAGAAAACATTTTATTGTTTTGGCTTTAATATTGTTATTTAGGCTACTCACGCAGGAATCTTCTTTATTCTCTTTCCATCCATCATGTTGTATTCCAACCTTCGTTCGCTTAAACAATGTTTTATGATTTTCTTAAGGAACATAGGTATAGTATAAATTTATTTTATAATGCATCTATAATGTCAGTCCATCTTGCCGAATTAAAGGCATTTTTGACATTCAAAGTAACAAGTTAACATCTAAAGTACTACTATTTTTCTCGAGTGATAGATTTCCATTATTGTGCCTTCTTTCTGCGATTTCTTTTACCATTTTTATAGCGTCTACGGTCGACATAATAATAAAAATTCTAGGAAGTCTTGAGATGAGATAAAGAGATTTGGTAAAAAGTCTAAAAAAAGTCAGCTAATTTGCTTTTTCCGTAATTACAATCATAACTTGCTATGAAAACCTTATATCAAGCTGCGATTCTAAAGTTTATTTTTGTAGTTTTAGTACGCTTAAATTGAAGGCAAATATTTCTAAAAAAAAATTTTTTTTTCCTTATTTTATTTTCGACTTTTTAGTGAAAATATTTTTTTAATGAAAAATAATATATTTTCAAAGAACAACACATCTAATCAAATGGCACTAAAATTCACTCTAACGCAATTTGGTTATTATTGCTCATACTTCAAATGTGTAATTATATTTTATATTACTGTAACAAATTTTATAAAAATATGTATATTTGAACTGAGTGATGGATAACTGATAGGTTCAAATTTCGTTTTCTTCCATAAATAGTGTTTGCATTTTATTTTCAATTAAACTAAGCCATATGATTATGTAGGTATGTAACAAATGCAAGCGCTATATGACACATGTACGTACATTTCCATATACTTAGTGAGAGAAAGAGAAATAATAAAAGAAAGAAATTAATAAAAGAAACAAAATTAAAAACACAAAAAAAATATAATGAAAATGATGATTGAAAATAATTGAAATTGAATAATAATAGAAAATGATTGAAATATAATGATAATGATTTGTATTGCACATATTTATTTTGTATTCCTTTTTTGTTTTTTTTTTTGCTTCTTTACACCATAGAAATGTCAATAAATATAGTGAATTTAAAGAGAAACCAAATTTTAACTTTATCAAATATCCATATTCCATTATTAGTACACACACATATGTAAATTTCACCTTAGTTGAATGCAAAGAATATCTATAATCTATATTAACAAGAATATACACTCCCATTTTACGACAACCTAATTTTTAAGAAATATCAAACCGAGCAAAATATCATTAGTTAAAAGAAGTAAAATTTACATTTACTTATCGTATACCAAATTTATTATGAGAGAGAAAAGGTACAAAACAGATGTTTGCCTTTTGCTTTATACTGTAAAATAATTTTGCGTTCTTATTATTCTCCTTTGGATTTATTTACGTTTCCTCCCATTATTTATATGAGACAGGGTGGCAAAAAACATTAGTTCTAATATAGTTTGTTCCCTTATACGAGGATTAATTCTGATCTTTTATTATTTTAATATTTTCGTTTTAAACATTATTATTTTCGTATATACCTATTAAAAATTTTAAATTATAATTACATTACAATAATATAAAATATTATTAATATTTTTGTCAGTAATAATTTGGAGTTACAAACATTATTATTTTTTATTAATTACATTAGTAAACCTATATTTTTTCTTTTTCTTACACGTAAAATTCTTATTATCGTCTATTTCTGACAATGTTTATCAAATTTGCATATGAATTTGTGTGCAAGCAAATGAATACATACATGAGTTCTTACTCTTTTTATGGATATACTTTGGTTAAATGGTTATTGAAATGGGTATTTTGTTGAATTGAAGCAAACTGAAACAAACATATAAAGTCCAAGGCAAGTTAATTAAGGCAAATATAATAATAATCATTATCAATTTATATCAATAATAAAAATGTTTCGTATTTTGAATAGAAATTTAAGGCTAGAATTTTCACATCAGTCGTCGACTGAGTATTGGTATGCCGTATCCGCCATTTTAGCACTTTCGGACTTAATGATGGATTTTTTGAGTTTTAAAAGAGATTTTTTCAAATCTGTAACCAGTTTTTAAGTATCTCAATTAGTTTCCGAGATATTCAGTATTGCTTTGTCGCATATCCTCAATTTTCGATTTATTTAATTTTTGGTATGCCGTATATTCATTGGTATCTGTTCATACGGCAAAAAATGCATGCACTTTGCATGTTTTCTTACCATTATTATTGTTTTGCTGTATGAACATGTATTATTGATATACGTCAACCAATATTATTTGATTTTTTTTTCTTTGTTGTCGTATATTCATTGGTTTAATTTAGTGCTCACAACTTTTGTCTATGCACGTACGCCTTAAAAATTTTTTTGTTGTTTTTTTTGTTGTGCTTCTGCATCTGCACATATTCAAATATACTGCATATTTTTTTATTACGTTTTACATACTATACGTTTCAGTTGTACTTACAGCCACCACTATAGTTTACGAAAAACCTAAAATTACTTAATGCGCTAGTTCTTACAAAATTTCGAAACAAAGTTTAATAGATTATCCACATGTTGATCATATTGTAATTTTGTCCAATTCGAAGAAAATTTCTCTAAAAATATTACATAGAAAGCTTATCTTTTTCGTTTCTTATAACTATTTTTCAGTATTCCCTTTGCTTGCATCGAGAAAACTTCTAAAGTTATTAAAAGAAATTATTTTGTTCATACAACATATTATAGAAAAATAATTGTAATTTACAACATTAAAATTAATTATTTGAATTCCAAATCTCAAAATTATTCGAAAAAGGAAAAGAATTTCAAATGAAATTAATGTGGCTTTTTTGCAAAAAGACACAAACATGGCGAAAAGTTTTAAAATAAATAATAACAGTGATTTTGACAATTCACAAAAAAAAAAGAAAACTTCTGAGAGTAATTACTACTAACCTCTACAAACTATTGATGATGACAATGAAAGCACGTGTATGGAGGACGCATGCGAAAATAATGTTGAAAACACTGATTCTAAGAAAAATGGTCCACCACCAATAACTATAATAAAACAAAAAATTTCAACAATTCACGAATTTATGAAAAAAATTGGTGTAAATGATTATTATGTCAGATCCATTTCAATTGGTATAAAACTGTATTGTAACACAAATGAATCTTACACAAAAGCACTCGACGAACTAAAAATAAACAATCTAGAGTTTTTTACATATGAATCGAAAAGCACTAAGCCACTAAAATTTGTATTATCTGGATTGGACAACTACAATTGCACTGATTTGAAGAATAACTTATTGGAAAAAGGTTTAAAATGTTTGGATATCAAATCAATAAATAAAAACACTAATTTATATAATGATTTACAACTATATATTGTATATTTAGAAAAAAATTCAATTAAGTTAAACGAATTACGTAATAAGTTTACTTATATATTCAACACTAAAGTTAGATGGGAACGTAAAACCACCAATAAAAAAATCACACAATGTTACAATTGCCAGATGTTTGGCCACGGATCACGTAACTGTAGCTTAAATACAAAATGTGCTTTCTGCGCCGGCAGTCATTCAACTACTGACTGTACAAACAAAGAAATTAAAAAATGTGCTAATTGTCACGGTGAACATCATTCCACTGATAGTATTTGTGATAATAAGAAAACATATATCTCTCTTTTGGGTCGCAACAATAAAGTAAGACAAAATACCTCAGTGTCAAACAACAACAACAATGCAACTATGAGTAAAAGTAATTACAATGTACTTTTTCCAAACACTCTTTACTACAAGACAAACAGCAATAGTAACAGCAATAGTAACAACAACAACAACAATAATAGAAGCACATATTCATTACCTTACAATGTTGTATGTAGATCAAACTCTTTTAGGGAGAACAACAATAGTAACACTGCTGCAAGTATAAGCTGTCATAACAATAAAATTCCAGCAGGTAGTATTAGTAGTAATAGTAATAATAATTTCAATAGTAATAGTAGTAATAATATAAGAAATAATTCAGATCTTTTTTCTGTTGATGAAATATTAAATTTAACTAATGAATTATTAAATAAATTAAGTAATTGCAAAAATAAGGCTGAACAATTTTCGGTTATAACTGAACTTTCGGTTAAATACTTATATTCAAAATGAATGTTAGTAACAAACTAAATATTTTAACATGGAATGCTAGATCTATTCAGAACAAAAACCATGAATTGTTCAATTTTATGTTACAAAATGGTATTCATGTTGGCTTGATATGTGAAACATGGCTTAACAATAATATTATCCTAAAAAACTCGAACTTTAATATATATAGGAAAGATCGTCTTACAACAAGTGGTGGGGGTGTAGCAATAATTATTAGAAAAGATATTAAGCATAAACTAATTGAACCTTTAAAGTTGGATTTAATAGAAAATATTGGTATAGAGGTAACATTAAATGATAACAAGAAAATTAAACTTTTTTCTGTCTATTTTTCCGGCACTAAAAATTACATAAGTAGCCTGAACGTAAGAAATCTAAATAAAAATGACTTCAAAAAAGATCTACTAAAAATTTCAAGAACTACAGGTGACTTCATTATAGGAGGCGATATAAATTGCAGGCACAGAATGTGGAGATGTGCCCGGGCTAATAGTTGGGGAAATATTTTATATCAGTTATTACTAAGTGATAGGTTCACATTATTATATCCTTTTGACCATACCTATATTCCTTATAATAGTAATTCACTACCTTCTACACTAGATATATTTTTAACTAACATACCAGCATATTGCTCCCAACCTATTACAATTAATGATCTGTCATCTGACCACTTGCCGGTTACTTTAAACGTTAGCAAACAAACTATATCACATGATCGTACTTATTTGGATTTTAACAATGCAAATTGGTATCTGTATCAGAAGTTTCTTAAAATGGAACTAAATACCAATAATAATGATTCTGTTGACTATTGTTTCCAAATAGACAATATGATATCTAATTTAAACAACAAAATTAAAAGAGCAACTGAATTGGCTGTACCCATGAAAATAGTCAAGCAATACACCGAAAAATTACCTGACTATATAATAAATATAATCAGGCATAGAAACACTGTTAGGAGAAAGTGGATGCGTAGTCGTAATGTAATTTTTTATGCTCAATTACAACACTTCAACAACTTTTTAAAACATAAAATAAGTGAGTTTCGAAATATGAAATGGTCTAATACTCTTAAGCACTTGAAAAAATCGTCAAAACCTTTTTGGAAAATTTCAAAAGTTTTAAAAAATAAAAATAAATTTATAGGTACTCTAAAGGATGACAGTAACACATTTTACACGAATATTGATAAAGCAAATGCATTAGCTAAAAATTTTTATAACAAACACGCCGTGAACAACAACACAAGCGACCATGATACAAATCTTATGGTGGAGGAATCTGTAAGCAAAATTGATCAAGCTGAAATAGAATCCTTTGAACAAATTGAACTGAAATCTGTCAATGAAATATTTGCCCAATTAAAGACTAAAAAATCTGCAGGTTCAGATCACATATCTAATCTATGTATCAAAAAATTACCATTAAACGCAAAAAGATATCTAATTTTGATTTACAATTCTTGTTTAAAACTAGGTTATTTCCCGAATATATGGAAAGAAGCTCATATTATTCCGATTCTTAAGCCTGGAAAACCGATGGAGGAATTAAGTAGTTTTCGGCCTATCAGCTTACTATGCAGTTTCTCAAAAATATTTGAAAAACTCATAAAAATTAGACTGGAAAAGTTTATTTCAGCTAAAAAAATTCTTCCAAACGAACAGTTTGGATTTAGGGTAAAGCATAGTACCATTCACCCTCTTCTACGTGTCAAAAATTACATTAAATCCAACTTAGAAGAACGCAAATCTATTGGTCTAGTAGCGCTTGACATAAATTCCGCCTTTGACACTGTGTGGCACTCTGGCTTGCTTCATAAATTAGAAGTGTATAAATTTCCTATATATTTAATTAAAATCATACAAAACTTTCTTCATCAAAGAGTATTTCGTGTGATATCGAATAATACATGCTCCAATTTGTATGAAATTAAAGCAGGAGTTCCACAAGGCTCGGTACTTGGCCCAATTTTGTACAACACTTACACTGCAGATATCCCTAGGCTAGAGTTTACAAAAATATCAGTATTTGCTGATGACACTGCAATTTACTCTGCTGGCACTAATCCCAATCACATATTAACAAACCTACAAAATTCACTCAATAAGCTCTCTAGTTATTATTCAAAATGGAGAGTAAAAATTAATGCTTCCAAAACAGTATCAATTTATTTTACGAAAAAAAGGAAAGCCTCTCTTTTACCTTCTATACCATTAAAACTGCAAAATGACAAAATTAACTGGGCCGATACTATTAAATACCTAGGCATTACCTTAGATAAAAGGCTAACCTTTTAAAAGCAAACTTCTAACACTATTGATAAAATTAACAAATGTACTCGCATGTTGTATCCCCTTATTAACCGAAAATCAATCTTATCCACAGAAAACAAATTGATACTTATTAAGGTAATTTTTCAACCAATAATGTTATATGCGGCACCAGTCTGGGGAGATTGTGCAGCTAGTCATACCAAAAAATTGCAAATTGCGCAAAATAAACTTTTGAAACTTGTATTCAATCTTCCCAGATGGTATTCAACCAAAAAACTGCATGATAAAGCCAGCATGAATACAATTTTAGAAAAAATAAGTTATTTAACTGTAAAGTTCCACTCGGAACTGTTCATGTCAGAAAATTCTCTGATCAGAAATTTAAATTAAGTTAAAAAAAAATTAGGCTAGTTTAGTTCGTACGTATAGATTTTACTATAGATAGGTTTTACTGTTTAAGTTAGCGTTAAGTTTTACAAAACAAAAATTCAAAAAGGTTTTTCATCTCCAATTTTCCTTTAAATTTATAGTATTAAACTCGAAAACTTCTAAATAAAAATAAAAAAATACAAATCAACTGTAGTAAAGATAATTATATATCTGTATCTAAGTAAATAGTTTTAAAAGAATTAATTGTACAATATATGGAGCATAATAAATAAATAAATAAAATAATAACTATTTTTAAAGGCTGTGAATTAAAAGTCAAATTTCGTTTTCTTATACTTAATACTCAAATTATTTTTAAATATTGTATTTAAATAACAAATAAATTTATTAAAAGTTTCCTACTTATTTGGATATTTCTTTCGTCTGCTAGATAAACAAAATATTATTATTTCATTGGCTTAACTTACCTTACGTTAGTCGTATGTACATAGGGCTTTCGTATTTACATTTTTCATTGGCTTATACTGCAAACATATGTATATAGCAATCATTATTAAATAACTTTAGTCTTTATTGAGTGTACCTACCGTACAAATTTATTCACAATATACAGTAATGTTCCCATTTTTCCATTATATAAATTTTCATGCAATTCTATCTACTAGTGTTTTTTTCAGCAATCGTTCAAACTTTAACATTGATTTCCCAACATGTATTTTTGAGTATATACGGCATATCAATAATCAGTCGATGAAATATAATAAAATATGTAAATTCAATAATTAAATACAACAAAACCTAGAAATAGTATCTAAATTGGAAGGCGAGTGAACTGCAAGTGAATAAGATAATTATCGTTGTAGAAATGTTCTGAAGAAGGCTAAAATTTAACAAGGCTTTGTTCTATGATGACGTCGATTTTGAATATTTTTCATTTCAATTCAGAGTTTAAACTTAAGATATTAATTCAAATTGTGTTTGAGCCAACTCCATTTTTTACCATTAGTTCATAACTATTAATATTAATGTGGGATCTAATATAGGATGTCGATTTAAATAAACATATATAGCGCATTACACTATTACATAATTACATTCTAGATTAAAATTAATAATTTTAAACAAATCGAACAAAATTGAATGCCAATTTCAACTTTATTTTGTATAGTATTTTCGAAGCCAATAGCTGCTTGGGCAGTAGCTTTAATATAATTATAATTTTAATTGAAATAAATGTAAACATAAATAAAATAAATAGAATATATTATTTTCGGTTTGGGTATGGAATACCTAAAGACAAAATCATCAAATCAAAAATATTTAAGATCAAAATTCTTAATTTCAGTTTGAATGAAGGCACATTTCATTTCTGGGGATTTTGTCTTTGAGTATTTTGTTTTACTATAGAGTTTCATTTCATCTTACTGACCAACATGTAACTGCTTCACAATACAACATACACTACTGAGCTGTTAATAGGTAGTACATACGTTATAACCAAATGACCTGCACAGGAACATTAAACCTAATTAACGGAAAAGATATATAGATAATCAAAACCCTACTTACAGCCCACGAAATATTATGAAACGAAATCTAACAATAAAAAATGCAAAAATTTACAGAATAAAATAGAAAAATAATATAGGAAGTTAGTTACGTTCTCTGTCTTCTACTGGTTTAAATAAAAAATTAATAAATAAAAATAATGAAGGGAAAAATCCTAAATTAGTTCTAATAAATACTAAAAAATTAATATGTATGTAGTTATATATGTAGTATGTACAAAAATAATATATAAGAAGATTTAGATTAGATTTAGATTAGATTTCGATAAGATTTAGATTAGATTTAGATTAGATTTAGATTAGATTTCGATCAGATTTAGATTAGATAAAATATATTAAAAGAAGGGAAAAAAATCCTAAATTAGTCTTAATAAAAACTAACAAATTAGTAGATATTTGTATTATGTACATATATAATAAAATAAGTAGATTTAGATTAGATTTAGATTAGATTTAAATTAGATTTAGATTAGAGCTAAATTAGATCCAGATTAGATTTAGATTAGCTTTAGATTAGATTATATTATTTAAATTGAAACTGTCCGTATTTAGTTCCATTAGTTCGTATTAAATTATAAAATAAGTAGATATAAGATGTCGCAATAGGGAGATGGTAATAGAGACATCCTACCCGGAAAATGCTCTAAAATTTTGACTGTACATTTATGTGAAGTTGAAATAATAAAATAAAATTAAACTAAATTAAATTGTTTTATATAAAAGTGGTAGAATCCAAAATACTATGGCTTTCATTTAAATGCAACCGTCTTGCTCTAGAAATCCTACTAATAATAGTTAAAAAATTTGTCCTTTAAATTAAGAGAATAAAAATAATTAATTAAATAGTTTTTATGCTTTAGAAATGTGGTTTCGTATATTCTTAAATATGCATTACAAACCATACAAAAAAGTGAAACCAAGTTGAAATCATTTAAATTAAGAAAAGAACAAAAAAAAAAAATGAAAACTACTATGGTTTTCCTCAAAATTTAAATTATTTAAAAACTAACATTTTCATTCTATACCCACACCCATCTCATATCAAAAAAACATTTTTATTAAAGGAAAAATTTTTACATTTTAAATAAAACACAAAAAAAAAACCTCATATTAAATTAAAGTTAAAAAAAGTTTTTCTTTATGTTTATTTTGAAAATTTGAAAATTTTACCAAAATTTAACACTTAAAAAGTTTTTCTAGGTTTTTCATATGAAAATTAAAGAGAAAATTTTCTGATTAAGGAGAATAAATTCACTGTCTTCTATATATAATGTTATAGAATTTATGATATTATTTATAAAAATACAAAAGGATTCTAATTAGAATAGAAAAAAAAGGACGCATCACTTTTCTCTTTACTACAACTTTTCAACTAAAATTTTAGTTAGTTTTTTTTTTTGTTCTGCAATCCAATTTTATTCTTAAATTCTTTTAATTCAATTTTGAATCTAATTTTTTCGCAAATTTTGTATTAATTTATTGTTTGTTATGTCCTTCACACACACATTAATAATTGAAAAGACGTGATATTAGCACAATTGTATGGATTATAATTGGGGCATTGTGTCATTGGTAAATATGTCAGAAGAATTAAATATCCTTTATATGAGTTTACTACATCTGCTGTATTATACATCATAGTCAAGTCAAATGTATCTATGCCGATCCAATCACAATCCATTAGAAATCTCGTACAGTACAATATGAATTAGACCATTACTTATTCTTTAAGCAAACTTATAGCTGCGACAAATCTGTCGATGTAATAAGCCTTTGAAATTTCTATCAACCAGCCTTCATACACCCTTCCAACCACATGACGGTGGATAGTTTTCACAATAGCTGGGCAATTACAGAAAATGTTATGTTTGAGGTCTTTTTTAAAACCATTGCAAAATCCGATATCCGATTACGGTAATCGGATATCGGATTTTGCAAATAAAAAGTCACAAATTCAATGCGTGAATGCGTGGTTGCTAACCAAAATAATGACTTGTAAATGTACCCACATTATTGTCCTAATTTTCATTTTATTACTATTTTCATAAAGCAATTTAGTGATTTTCCCAGAATGTCAACAAACGAAACAGATTTTTACTTTGAATATCCTCAATTTGTAACCTGTATTTCCAATTAGAACAATGGAAGCTATCCAGCATACCATTGAAGAATATCCTGAGTGTAATCACAAAATCGGGTATCCTTAAGTATGCTTAAGGACTCAGAGACTTAATAAAAAAAACCGGTGATGTATAGGGACTGGATCCCTTTCGGAATAAATTAAATCTAAAAAGAAAACCAGTATTTGTCAAATGTGTATATTATATAAGTGAAAATGCTTATTTCATTAGTGTTTAAAAAATATGTTTAAACAATATTAATGGTTTTGTTTATAAGCATCATTATAGATTCCGGCAATGGTATCATTATATGACAAATCAATTAACAACAGAAAAGAATGCCAAATTGATTTTAGCAGAATATGGGAGTAGTAAGGATGTAGCATGGGCAGCTGATATTGCCAGAAAAACTTAAGACAGGCATTTAAATGACTGAGATTAACATTTTTTAGTGCCATTTTTTTTTGTACCCAAAATTATTTTTTTTGCGTTCGTGGGAAATTGAACCTGGTACCTGTCAGTTCTGCTCTACCTACTACACAATCCAGCTTGTAGTATATTACGTTCAAAGCTTACCTTCAGAGTTATGATATTAACTTTAGCACCACTTGTCTGGAATAGGTAGGTAAGTTGGTAGAACCTGGGAGATTTCAATTAAAAGGCAGGCGCTCTACTTACTACACTACACAGCTTGTAGGACTTATCTTTAGAACTTACCTTCAAAGTTAGTTACGATATTAACTTCAGCACCGTTTGGTTGGAAAATATAGTTAGGTAGTTAGCTAGTAGTGGCTTCCGGCAGTACGCCAACACACTTACACCAGTAAAGTCCATTGAGATACCACGAAAACTTTCCTCGCATAAAACTGTACTCGTTGAACCAATTTGAGCTTTTTACAAAGCAATGGAAGTCTTTGATTTTAGTACCTTCAAGGTTACCCATCGAATCTAAAAAGAATGCTTCTAGATAAGGTTTCCTTTTATGATAAAGACCAGGACAGAAACAGAGTAGATTTTAAACAGTTTCATTTTCCTCCTACTCTCTATACGTCGTGGCATTTTTACCAATAAGACAATGACCAGTAATGACCCCTACCATTGGGCTAATGTCACAGCTTTTCAGAGTTAGTAGGTTAAGGGTGCACTTCAAGTTCGGTATATGTTGAACCCTTCTGCTAGTTTGTCCAGAGAAGTGCGACAGCCCAATATGGTTTTTGAGTTGATGTTTACCGATTGCAGTGCTTTAATTGCGGTCTGACTGTCTGGGAGTATACAGATATTTCTAACAGTTAATACGTTGGATGTCAGCCAGTCATCACCTCCTCCGCCTGAAACAATCTGAAATGTTTTGTCAGGCTGAAGGATAGATTTATATTTAGGTTTTCCGAGTAGACTCCACCCCTCGCACTCTGTCATTCAGTTTTGACCCATCCGTGCAAAGGTACACGTGTTTTGTTCAGAATCGTACTCCTTTTCTAGCTTTTTCTAAACTGAATATCAGTCTGATATAATTTCTCAAGTAAGTATCTGGCATAAGAGTCATATCTAGGTTTTCTGGAATAAATTTTTTGTATTCCATTAATAGAAGAGTACCGATTTAACTGTAGTTTCCCATTGGCTTTAAGCCTGATTGCAGTTCTGGATATCTATTGGTAAGAAATGTCTATGAGCAGTAGATGTCTATTGGTAAGAGATGAAATAGTGTATCCAATGCCGCTGTTTGGATATTAGTTGATAAAATAAGGTAGGCTAAAATTTATGTGACAGATTAGTAAGAAATTGTAGAAATGGGTTAATTAACTTTTTGTATTGCTAAATGTGAAAGCAAGTCAGAGGGAATATGATTTCACATTCTTGAAGTTCAAACTTTGAACGAATTTCTGTAATCTGTTTTATACCATCTCTAGATTTCCATAGTATACGATTACTTGTGTTTGTTTCACATTGGAATTGTTTGGGAAGAGGACGTAGTACTTTTATTCGTGCTGAGCAAGTGTTAACAACACCTATGAAGTATCTATAAAACAGAAAAAGTACTTCAACTTTAGGTTTGTGTCAAAGAAAATTTAAAGATGAAAGAAGTGGGACATTTGGGACTGTTGGAAATTTTTGGGACCCCTTTTGTTCTACGCAGCCCTGATATTGAATTACATTTTAAGCCAGTCTTCTATTCAAACCTTTCTATTACTGTCAATGTTATTTTTAACTAAACCCCTCCAATTAGGTTGGTAATTTTTTTAACTTGTTAACTTTTTGAACTTAATGAAGAATGTACCTGGTGAAAACATGGGTATATTCCTGTGGTAGACCTAGTAAAGACCTCACACCCACGCAACAACGCAATAAAGTGTAGAATATCTGTAGATAATTGAAGCTAACAAAAATCAATATTGTATGAAGAACCAAGGCCTCAAGAACCTTCAGCATTTTTAACAATCTAATAATTAGGTACTTTTAATAAAATCATGTTTTTAAATTAACAAAAATATTGATAAAGAAATAAAATAATCAGGATAATAGTATACCACACTGTGCAGTTTAATTCGTCTCTTCAGTATTAGTGGATCAAAACCTCACATTCCCGATAATTTTAATTTATGTAGAATTAAACGAAGTGGAGCGGAGATACTACTCAGTTATTGTAGTTGTGTCCTTATAAAATTTAAATTAAAAATGTATTTATTATGTTTGAAATATAATATTTTGTATTCATCATAGTTTTTTTCTCTTTTTGATGCTCCAATTTAATAAAAAAAAGTTTTGGTTTTATTTCTTTATATCTAAAATTTACAAAATAAATAAATAAAATAGCTAAAAAACCACAAAATATATAATATAATAAAATTGCATTTGTATATAATATTTTATAGAGTTGGTGTAGAGCTTTTATTATAAATTGATAATGTTCTAATCCTAAGAAGAATATTTATTGGTCATTATTTTAATGTCAAAGTTTGCAAAGAGTAATAAAACATTTTCTAAAATGTGGTTTTAAAGTTATTTTATGGAAGAGAATTTATAGAATTTAATACAGTTCGAATATTTTAGAGGAAAATATTTTTATATTAATTGTAGACTTTATGACTGGAATACATTTCAACTTTTGAAACAAATAAAAAATAAATTAACATATAACATGACGTGATAATCTATATTTATAAATCTTAAAGTATTTTATTCTATTTTATGGTAAATTTTAAAAAAAATAGTGCTCTAGTCTTGATTATTAACATATAGAGATTATAAAATACTGTTTTTAACTTTAGTGTAGTAGTAAACCCCAGAATTCCATTGCCGGCAGAGTACTAGACTACGTGTCATTTCATTGCGATCACCTACAACACGAACTTAACTATTATTATCTATTCTGCGAGAAGACCCGTTATTTGTCTATTATCGTTTTAACTCTACCCTATCCTATCCTAACTCTATCCTATCTATCCTATCCCAACCAAGTGTCACGTAAGTGATAAATGTATTTTCATACCTCACGCTTTGGCTGTTTATAAAAAAAAAAAAAATGTTATTACATATATTTTGATATATTATAAAATAATGTTAATAATATTACATTTCCATAGGCTTCTTTGAAAAGCTTTAAAAATTTAATTATTTGTCATGAATAGCTATAATTGTTCTTAAGAAAGAAATCTCATTCACTGCTTATATACTGATAGCGAAAGTAATTATAATAATTTTCACACACAGAAATTAGTCATAATTTTCAAAATCACGAAATAACATCGGAAAATCGATTACATTATATTATTTAGATTGTAGTATGCACTATTAGTAGTAGTGTGTTTTATAAAACGACCTACTAGAATTATGCTAGGCAGGTTTTGTCTCCCTATTATGAAATTCATAAATTACAAATTGAGGCAATTCATAAAAACTTCTTAAAATTTGCCTTACGTCATCTTTTTTTGGGTGACACCTTAATTTTACCACCGTAAGAACGTAGATTAAACTTAATTAATCTTGATACCCTAGAAAAGGGACGTGAAGTTGCTGATGTAATTTTATAATTGAAATAGTTAAAAGAAATATTAATTCTCCTTATATTTCCAACTTAGTCCAAATAAACACTACCAGGGGCTTGCCCTTTTCTATTATCGTTATACCATTATATTTTATTACGAACGAACTATGGAATAAACAAATTAATCCGATCATGAGCAATTAATACCAGATTTTTCTGTCTCCAAAGATACTTTAAAAAGGCGGTTATATTGTTTTTAGATTTATCTGACCGATTTGCTAATTTAAATTACTTTATAGTTTAAATCTATATCTAGGTATTAATGTTAACCTGTAGAAGCAACAAAATTGTATTATTAAATCACTCTTGATGTTTTCTTTTGCATTTCACATATACGAGTGGATATTTATAATCAACAAGCCTGCATACAAAGTAGTAATATGCAATAGTAGTAGTGGTAGTAGTAGTAGTAGTAGCAGTAATATATAGTAGTAGTGCTAGAACTTGTATTAGTAGTAGTGTTAGAACTTGTATTAGTAGTATTAGTAGTAGGAGTAGTAGAAATACTGTAATAGTAGTAGTTGTAGCAGTTTAATAACCAGCACTAGTTGTTAATGTTAGCAGTAGTAATAGTACGACTATATTTTTAATATTATAATTTTACATTTATATTTAACCAAAGAACATAATATTATAATCAAAAAAATTTTCATCCCATACAAATTTTTAAAATAGTATTTTTATATGTAGGGTCGCCACATTAGCACCCCTTTTCTCTTATTTTATCTTTTACACAATTAGCTCTTTAAAACAATGATATTTTGCTCTTCAAATATTATACGAATTATCTACATACAAATATAGTATGAATATACATAGTTCCATAGCTAAATAATAATAAAATATCATAAATTCAGAATATCAATGTAGGTACTTTTGTATAAATTGAAATTAGTATGTAGTAAAACATATAATAATAGAATCATAAAATGACAGAATTTAGACAAAAAAAATAAACTAAAAATAATAATAATAAAAGAATAAAATATACTGGTTATGCATTGTACAAATCGTGAACTGTTTACAGAATACAATTTTTTTTTTCTCAAAACGTTGAAAACCGTATTTCTATTTTACTTTTTTGATTTTTGAATAATTATTATTTGTAATTTGTTTATTTATTATGTGATATAACAATGTACATATATAATATTATAAATACATATTCATACTATGAATGATAAATAAAAACAGATAAAATTAACAAAATCAAAAAATATATTCTTTGCTAAAATTTAAAATAATACAAATAAAAATTCACATAAAAAAATAATGCAAGGGCATAAATTCATTGGAGATCGTATTCTATTTAAATTTTTTTATTATTCTTATTTTGAACCTTTATTTGGAAATTTTTTTAAATATATTGCCTACATGGATGGACACTGAATGAATACTGTTGTATTTTGTTGTTGTTGTGTTTTTAATAAAATTATAATTACTCTTTTTTGTTCTCTTTAATTTTGATTTACTTTTCATTTTCTTATCCAACCGTACGCATCTAAGTTGAAAAAATAGAACAATTTCCAGATGAGACATCTTATTGTTATATGTTCTTTGGTTTAACATACTAATAAGAGATAGAGACACTATAAAGTATATCCTTACAGCTAGGCAATTTTTTAAGTTTTATTTTATTGTGAATATATATAATCTATGGCTAGAATATTTTTGATTTAAGAAAAAAATTTATCAAACTTAATTTTATTTTTGTTATTTAACTAATAATCTAAAAATATTATTTCATATGCTTCCGGGAATTGTTATGGTTATAATACAGCTAGTAAGGTTATCCATAACAGTTTGTTTATAATAGATAAACAAATGAAGGTGGGCTAAGTGACTTTAAGACTCAAACTGTACCATGATTGATTCGTATGCCTTCGTTTCAAGTCCCATTATATTCTTCATTTTGATTCTGACCCACTTACAAAACAAAAAAATTGTCCGGAAATAGAAATATTTACTCAGAATAATAATTAAAACCACTTTTTCTAACATATTTTTTTTTATTGGTTTGTCTACAAGTTATTGTTTACATTTTCCACACATTTTATCTAAAAAATCTATACAATCAAAAAATGAAAAAAAACCTATTTCATTTTAAAGTAGGTAATCTCTTAGAAAATATTTTACATTATATTACATTAAAGTTCTTTGTAATATAAAAGAAAAGAATAAAAACAGGATAATATTAAGATCAAAGTTTTAAAGAACAAAATAAAATTTCAAATTAAAAACTTGAAAATTTATTTAATAACTTATGTCGTATAGCGTAGAATATTATCTTTGTATATACGGCTACTTAGCTTGCTTTGTATATTATAACATAAAAACTAAAAATAAATTTAATATTGCACAACACAACATATTGTTATGGATTAACAATCAATTGTAAATTATTATTTTAGTTACAGGATGTTTCGGTATCTTTAAAAAATTCAAATAAAAAATCCAGATTTTGCAACACAAGATTGTACTGTTCACTTTCAGTACAAAGTCTACGTATTAGTAGTAATTTCATTTCAACACCCACGTAACAATTTTATTGCTATAAGAGTCCTGCGCACTCTTATAACACTATTATAAACACTGATATATCACTATTACTGTTAATTTGAGTGCTCCGAAATTGTTGCCAAAAGTTATAAATACGTTATAACACTAAAATAATCCTATAAGGCACCGGAGCAATAGCTGTAATATTGCTATAGGATTAGTATACATATATAATATATATTAGTGTATAATATGTTTTATTTTGAAATGAAATTCATTTGAAATAATTTAAAAAAAAGGAATGCAATAAAATAATAACACTACTACTGCTATTCCAGCAATTTTATTCTTATAACAAAACTTTAATAAAAATGATATAGGATTTCGCACTTTTAGACTTGTAACAATATTGATGTAGCCCTTGCTGAATATCCCATTATAATAACTCCCGAAGTTGCTATAAGAACATTGTTATAGCAATATTAAGCAAGTTATTCCAATAAAAACATCATTACAACATCTTTAGTACTAATGGGGAGTTTTATAAGAGTCTTATCGCACTAATTTTGTTTTTATAACAATAAAATGTTACTATGCAGATTTTTATTCACTTGGAATTGTTGAAGTTCGCCATAACTTTTTATTAAAATATCATAACTTGTCGACAATTTGTTTGCCAATAATGGTTTTCTTGTATTTCTAGCCAGCTTTTTATTCTAATTTTTCTTACGAAAATATGTGGCTACCAGAACATTATGGCATTATTCGAAATCAAGCTGCGGATTACATAAAAAAATATAAAATGTGGTTTCTACATGTTCTGCGGGATTCCCTTAATCACAGGCAAAATGTAGCTCAAAATTTGATTGCATTAAAAAGCTGAGAATTTCTGGTGTCCGGCAAGCAAAGATATTGAATCGATGATGCTCGATAAAGAAAACGAGAGTTTTCCTAGGTCCTAATAAGTACTAAATGCGTATTTTTGGTAGAAATAACAACTGGCTACTATACCTAGTCAAGAAGCATCTGCATAGAATATCGGTTTAACTGAAAAAAATTTAATTAAAAGTGAAGGGGAAGAAAAATTTATTGAACATCTGATTTTTGAAGAGGGTAATACTTTGTGCAATATATAAGGTGGAACTACGGTATTTATTTAAAAAAACTAAATTTTTTATGACATTTCCATGATGGTTTTAGCGTCAATTTGATCTTAACAATTATTTGCGCTTGCCATTAACGTTTTGTTAATTGACAAATTTTGTGCTTGTTTTAATTTTTCTTAAAAATACAATTTGAAATAAAGAATATTAAAAATAATGATTGAAATTTTAAAAAATATTCAATTAAATTATTGGAGAGAATAGGAGTGATAATAGTGACACTGAACATTTATATAAATAAAAAAACTGTATTATATTGGAATATTGCAATGTTTAAAAAATTTAAAAAATAAAAGGAAAATAAAAAAAAGGTTTATAAAATATAAAATTACTTAAAGGTTGTAGATTCGTACTCAAATAATACATTTAAATCCAAGCAATGACCTTCTTCCATAACGTTGTTATTTTTTCGATTGAAAATTCTTCTTCGTATTTCAAACTAGTACCTACTCATTAATAACTTTAAATGGGCATCGTATTTTAAACCTATTTTTCACCCTATTTTAAATACGAAAAAAAGTTATATTATTCTAAATTTTCACTAAACAATAATATAAAAGATATTTACTTTGATTCCCATTTTCATTCAACCGTTTTATAATTCAACCGAATATTTAATGCAATTCACTCTTGTAACCGAAATATATTTATTTTATGTTTAAAAAAATAGACCAAAGCAATTCGTATATAATATGTATTGCAATTTTGTATATGCATTGGAGCGTTCCGTCGAATTGACAGACATGCAAGAAACTATATAAATAATGATAATAGTTTTTCGCTTTTAACTAGTTGAAATATTAGAAAATAAATATCAAAATAGTTATAAAATAATATTCGTACTTGATACAGTAGCTTCCAGAATCGTATACAATACCCAAAATCTTGATTCTACTACATTTAACTAATACTAATACTAATATGAATAAAAACAAAAAAATAAATATTGCAATAACAAAATGAGAAATGATGGTTGGATAGTGAAAACTTTTACGAAGAAAGGCCTCTTATATATTGTCAAGACCGAAGGTGGAGAAGCGGTTAAAATCACGTCAAAAGACCAATTGCTCAAAAGCAGTGATCATAATGTATCTAAATTTGTTGATGTTTAACTTTTTCTCATTAGGGAATCGTCAAATACTCTTTTCTGAATTTTACAAATTTTAACTTTAATTTATACATACTTTAAATTTTTATTTTGTCCTTCTTGCTGTCTTTTGGTTGTTTTGGATGTTTAGTTTTAAGTAACAAGCATGGTTCTATATATGTTAAATCGCTGTTTAATGGCACTTTTATTCTTGTATACCCGTTTTCTTTTGGCTCTATTGTTAACTTTTATAAAAATTTCATTCAAATTTATTTTAATATTTAATGATTGTGGCTAACAATGGAAATAACTCACTTTCTGATACTACTTCTGCATTTATTCCCAATATTATACTAAAAGCTGCCCTGAATAATCTTCAGCTCCTTAATATCATTCACATCAATATTATGAGTCTAGCACCTAAAATTGATATATTAAGATCCTGTATTTCCAATACCAATGTTCAAATTCTTATGGTTACTGAAACTTGGTTAAATCACAACATAACCTCTGATATGGTTAGAATTCCAGGTTTTAAGCTTTTTAGATGTGATCGGAATAAACTGGATAGTTCTGGTATTAGTACTCGGGGAGGTGGTGTAGCAATCTATGTTAAATGTGGTCTATCTGTTAAAGTTTTAACTCACTCTGTGGAAAATGATGATATTGAATTCATTTTCGTTGAATTAAAATGTAAAAACAATGCTATTCTGTTAGAAACCGTATATTTTCCTCATCCCTCAGCATATAAATTTGAACCTTTTAAAAAAGCTTTAGATAATTTTGCTAGCAACTATGAATCTATCATCATTGGGGGGGATTTTAATGTTAATATACTTGACAATAATCATGTGTTAAGAAATGTTTTCTTTCGAACTATTGAGAACTATTCATTGAACATAATTAATAATTCGGTACCAACTCGATTCGGTGAATCTTGTTCCTCTCTATTGGATTTATTTTTGACATCTACTGAAAACCATGAGCTAGTAGAAAAGTTTGGACAGGTTTCTCTCCCGGGTGTGTCTGATCATGATATGATATACCTGTCATATAAAATTCCTATTGAGATACCGAAAGTGAAAATTACCTATTGTGATTACAAGAATTGCAATATATCCTTACTATTCCATTCTGCAACTAGATTACCTTGGCGTTCCATCTACACAATTAATAACATAAACGATAAAATTGCGTTCTTTAATAATCTAGTTCTGAAGCTTTTCGACCAGCATGTTCCCCTACGTTCTTTTACTCCACGTGCTGATTTTGTTCCGTATTTCTGTCCAGATATTGTAAAAATGGCGAATGATAGAGACATGGCTTATGATATTTGGAAGAGAACAAGAAATTCGAATGACAGAAATTCATTTAAGAGGCTTAGGAACGTGGTAAACTTGAAGATTAGACAAGCTAAAAAACATTACTATTCTAAGATACTCGATCCTCGGCTGCCTTCAAAATCTTTCTGGTCTAATACCGCTAAGCTTGGAATCAGTAAAGAAAACAAAATGGATAATATGGATAGCTTTGATGTAAACGAATTAAATTTATAACTCCATCTTTTAACTTTACTTCATTACTATCCAATATTGAAAACGTTGATTCGTCTAGTACTTTCTCTTTTAGAAATGTCTCAAATGATGAAGTCTATGATGCTATTTTTAAGGTTAAATCCAATGCTATAGGACCAGATTTAATTCCTTTGAAATTTATTAAACTGATTATCCCTTCTGTGCTACCTTATAATACACACATATTTAATTTCATCTTGACTACTGGTTAATACCCTCTAATTTGGAAATGTGCCAAAGGTGTTCCCGTTCCTAAAAAAAATAATCCAACGATTGATGACCTTAGACCCATTAGCGTACTGTCCGGGATTTCAAAATCTTTTTTCACGGTTATTGCATGCACAAATGAGTCAGTACGTAAGTGATAATAATCTCTTATACGAATTCCAATCAGGTTTCAGAAAGCAGCACAGCACTACCTCAGCACTCCTAGAATTAACAGATAACATATACTGTGAAATCGATAAGAAACATGCTGTATTATTGCTTCTTCTTGATTTCACAAAAGCTTTTGATTGTGTTAATCATAACTTATTATGTTTAAAACTTAGCGCAGCTTTTAATTTTGAATCTTCTGCTACTACTCTCATTCAAAGTTACTTACATAATAGAAGTCAATTTGTGTTTCTAAATGGTATTAAGTCTAATAATCTACCTGTTGAATGTGGGGTACCCCAAGGATCCATATCGGGTCCCTTACTCTTTAGTATATTTATTAATGACTTACCCCGTTGTTTGTCTGAATCTCATTGCCGGTTCTATGCAGACGATGCTCAACTCTACATCAGTGGTCCTATAGCTGATATTAACCGCTCTATTGCTAAATTGAATGATGATCTTGATGCTGTTGCTTTTTGGTCTCTAAACAAAGGTCTTCGATTAAATCCGTCAAAATCTCAACTAATAGATACAACTAATCTCCCTAATATCAAATTAAATAATTCTGTGGTAAAATTTGTAAGTAAAGCTAAAAACTTGGGTGTTGTATTCAATAAAACTCTAACCTGGAATGATCACATTAACTTTATTTCTAGAAATGTTTTTTGTAAGTTACGAAAACTCTGGAAGGTCTCTTACAATATTAACGAGTGGGTAAAAAATAAATTAGTTATATCTTTAATCTTTCCACATTTCACTTATTGTGAAGTAGTTTATGCTGGGATGAGTATGGGCGAGTTTTCAAGGCTCAAGGTTATTTTCAATGCTTGCACTCGATTTGTAACTAACCGTCGTAGATTCGATAGCATCAGTGATGTTTCTAAAGTTTTGCTTGACTGTACTTTCGAAAACTATCTAAATTATAAGTACATCTGTTTTATGAAAAAAATCCTATCTAAAAATACGCCGGTATATCTTCTTAAGAAAATAACCCCTGGATGATCATTAAGAAGTGCAAATTTAACTATTCCTAGACACTCTGGTAGATTAAGACATCTATCCTTTTTTGTAAGGACTGTCGGGTTGTGGAATTCTTTGCCGAACGTAGTCAGGTGTGAGTACTCTATTTCTAAATTCCTTGAGCTTTGTTGGGTATATTTTAAGGAAAAAGTGTAGTCATTAATTAAGAAGAATAAAAATTTTGTAGAATAATGCTTGTTAGGTGTGATACGTCTGAAAGATAGTTTTGTTTGGAGGAGAAATTTTTTTTTTTTTTTTTTTTTTTTTTTTTTTTTTTTTTAAATTTTCTTTTCTTTATAAATTATTTTCATTATTGTTAATTTCTTTAGGTTAAGGTTTAGTTTAATTTAATTTAATTTAAGTTAATTTAAGAATTATGAATTTGCTACACATTATACTTTATATACTCCTATAGAGACTTACCGTCTCATGTATATGTACGAAATAAAATGAATAAATAAATAAATAAATAAATAAATAAAATAACGAAATCAAATCTCATCTCATTTAAAACTCATCTCAAACAATCTCCAATGCATTGGAGTGTTCCGGCGATTTGACAGACATGCAAGACACTTTTTTTTTTCTAAAATTCTAAATTTACTGTAATTAATGTATTTATACAATTTTTGAAATTACATTATAAATAATGATAATAGTTTTGCGCTTTTAACTAGTTGATATATTAGAAAATAAATAACAAAATAGTCAATGTACTTGATACAATAACTTCCAAAATCGTATACAATATCCTAAATCCTGATTCTATTTCATTTAACTAATACTAATATAAGCATAATAAAAATTAATATTTCAATAACGAAATCAAAACTCATCTCTTATTACCATTTCTATAATTTTAAATAATTTTTTTTCATAACCATCACCCTGTCTTTATTTAGTATCTACCTACTAAATTTATATTAAAAATGTTACATAAAACCACAGTAAAATAAACTTAATTCGAGTTATTTGACAATTTTATATTACACTCATATCAAAAACAGAAACACTAACTATATAGCTAGAATACTACTATTACTATCATGATACTATAGCACCACCACACAAAACCTTAAAGCCAAATATTATGTGTCCTTTAAATAAACCCCTAACTTTGTATTCTATATTATAATCATACATAAGAATTTAGAGAACAGAAAAATAACCAAAACAAAAAAAAAAAAAATACAACACTGTAAAAACTGTAAAACTCGTAAATTTTTGTATTATTGTTTTGGTTTTGTTTATAAAGTCAGAGAAAAATAAATAGTTGAAAAAATCAGGGTAGAAAATGAGAATAAAAAAATAAAATAAAATAAAAACTAAAACTCCTGTCAAGTTTATTAAAATCTAAGCACAAACCAAATTCTTAAAAACATTGAAGGAATATAAAAGGACACAAAAAAAAAAACAAAAATAAAAAATATATAATAATCAAAAAACAAGAAAAATAATAATAATAATAACGAAAAAAAGGGATCATTGTTTTTTATTATTCTAACTGTTTATTATAGTGAAAAACGTATGAGTATTATTTTTTTTTTTTATTGTTTAGGTTAACAGTTTTTCTTTTAAAAGCAAAAATTTCCATCATTATTTTATTATTTTTTGTTTTTCTTCATTATTATTATAATTTTCTTTACAATATGTTTATATTTGTATGTGTGTGTATGTAGTTATTACTAGAGTTATAAAATATTGTGTAAATTTACCTAAATAAAATTTGCAAATACTTAAAATAAATCAAAGGACAAATTATTGTAATATTATAACAGAAGGTACACCTACCTGCCTACCTATTTACCTACCTACATACCGATACAAAGTTTTTCATTTTAAAGCTTACTACCCTAAAAATATGGAAAATGTTAGATTTTCATCTAATAAAGAAGGAAAAAAAGAAAGTAAGGAAGGAAGTAAAAGAAAAATTCATTCATTTTGTATTATTATAATGCATAGACTAAATTTGGCGTAATAGAGGTGTATTTATGGTAGTTGTAAGTAGTAATTATGTAAAGGAAAAATGTTTGTTAAGTTTTGTTTTATTTAATTAAAAAGTATTATAAACATTTTTTGTTGTTATACTTTTGTAATTTGTGAGCGTTAGCAGCTTTAAAGAAATAGTTTACTGCATTTTATTTTTTCATGTCTATTTGCCTTTTTGCATTTAATTTTTTCTTATTATATTGTTTTCGATAATAATTTTTTTTCGATTATTTCTATAATAATTTCTTATTATATAGTTTTCGTCATATATCTGTAAATTAGACGGAACGCTCCAATGGATATAGTAATATTGCCGTGTTCTGTTTTTTGTTTTACCCACTGTCTAAAATGCTCAACTTTTTCATGATAAAATACCTTTTTATTTGAAATATATTTTTAATTTAATGTTAGCCTTCTTCGCAAATATAAATAAAAATAATAAAAAATAATATAAATAAAACAAACATTGTTGTAATTAATAGAAATCTGATCAATAGTTTAATCAGGTATAATAACCACTTGAACAAGGTTATTTTTATTACTTATAAAATTATATACGATACATGTGAATGTATATATTTGTTTAATATATACTTATAGCACAAATAAATAACTATATACAAATGTCCTATGCCTATATAAGAAAATTATGTTCGATGAGTAAAGCTCACAAAAGAATAAACACAAAATAATAAAAGCTAAAAAGAGAAAAATATAAAATCAAGGACAGAAACAATATGGTTCAACAGAAAAAAAATATGCTAAAAAGTAAATTATCATCACATTTGGCTACGCACTAAAAAGAAGAGAAAAATTTATATCCAAATTCTTTAGTTTAACAAAAATTTGAATTACCAAAATTTTCTATGCGCTTAACAAATGCAATTTTGTTTTTGTTCTTTTCAATTCTATAATTTGTCATATGCATATTTATTCATCTCATCTCATCATTCATCCAACGCCTCCCTATTTTAAAAGCCTCGAAACTAATTTTTGCTTCGTTAAAAAAAGATTTTATTTGTATGGGAAAACGAAGATTTACGAAGATTTTTCATACAAATAAAAATTTTTTTTAACGAAGCAAAAATTAGTTTCGAAGGTTTTTAAATATAGAGGTGTTGACTGATCAGTATAAATATCACAGAGAGCGATAACAGGTTGCATGTTCAAGAAATTTCTTTAAATTTAATAAATAATAATAGGTGCTAAAAATAAAATAAATGTGCTATTTTCTCAAAATATTCTGTCCCGATATAAATTAACAATATTTTTATTAGAATATGACCTTGTTTTTACAATTGTTATCATTTTATCGTTTTACACTCTAGCGCTTTAAGATTAATCGATACTTGGGTAAATATTTAATTTACTGCAAAAAATTTATCAATACACTACAGCTCAATTTTTTTTATTTTATATTATTTACATTATTACTTATTATATATCATTATTCATTACTTATCACATTAAGGATAATAATAATTAATAAAATTACATTAATATTATTAAAATCATACAATCTAAAGAAGTTTAAATTTATCGATTAAATTGTTAAATTTATGCAACCCATATTATATTCATTATTATTTATCTTTTATTTTTTATAATAATATTACTTTTTATAAATCACCTTAGACTTCTTTATAAATATAACAACAAAAAAATACATATAAATACATACGCAATCTATACCTACATTTAACTGATCGAGTGACCAATGCGTCTATATCTTCTAGCCTGACCTCTGGGAGAGCAAATTTATTTTCATATAAATTTTGTATTTTGTATAGGGATCTTATTTTGCTATAATATGAATAACCTGTTATTAAGATAACTATTATTCAACGCTGGGTTACGCAGTAGGTAGAGCGCCTGTCTTTCAACCGAAAGGTCCCAGGTTCGATTTCCGATGAAGCAAAACAAAAAAAAATGCTTTAGGGATATTTCGACCTGGTCCAGTACCCTTTGTCATTGGGATATAATAAATGGCAAAAAATAATTGAGAGTATAATCTGGTAACAAATTAAAATAAAAGTGAAACTATTCTATTTAAGAAGGCTTAGTTCCTGATAATAGCAGTAGTTTTCCAGCTGTTTTAATGAGATGATAAGCCTGTAATTTTTTATAAATACTCGAAATATTGTAGATTGTAGTGTAAAATTGCAGTACCGTACTTAATTTAGCACGAAAAGGTACATAAGTACCTACATAAGTTACTGTAGAGCGTAAAAAAAAAAAAACAATAGTGTTATTTTAAAAAAAATATTCAATATATTTTATCTAAGCTAAAATAAAAATTTACAAAAAATACAAGTACATTTTCATTAGCAATTTTCAATTTAAAAAAAAAAATTTTATTATCATACGTGCAATCGTTCTATCAAGTTCTAATGAACACTGGAAATAAAACTGGTGGATACAGTAAAATTTTTAAGATGAAATTAAAATCGCATGTAAATTATTGTTTATTATTTTTTATCTGAGCAAAACATTTGATTGGGTTTGCATTTGATTTTTGGTATTAAATTTTTTAGAATATTCTTGTTTGTGTTAGTTGTGTTTTTGTCAAATTTTATTTTTATCAAAAAAAATTTATACACAAAACAAACAAAAATAATTTAAAAAAAAATCGTAATTCGATATAAGTATTCCGGGAAAATCATCGTGTGTCTTGGCTAGAAGATATAGAGGCATTGGAGTGACAACAACTTATACATATTTAATTTGCAAATTTGAAATACTGAAAATAACAAATACAGCACCAAAAAAGCGCTTCAATCATATTGGTTCTTGTTCGTGATCGTGCCATACAAGAAATAATTAAAGAAAGAAAGGTGCAAAGAATAATCACAAATAAATGTTAACTATATGTTATTTATTTGTGGCATAATATTATCTATATATACATTTATAATTTGTTGTTTGTACCAATATTTGAACCATACGATGGTTCTTCACGTCTATTATTCTTATTTTTTTTACGTTGTTTTTTTTATAATAAAGAAAATAATTCAACCATTTTGTTATACGTCCATGCGACATCTATATGTTATTTATTTGTGCTTCATTTACCCCACATTCTAAATATATAAAACATATACTTAAACAAATAAACATATTACTGAATGTACACAGTAAAGATGAATTGTTATTGTAAGCGTAAGCTCATAATTACTGTTGTAATTTTACTGTATGTTGTGACTATAAACTTACATATACAAAATTTTGCAGTTTATATAAATTTATGGCTATAATATAACTTTACATATCGTTTACTAAGTAAATGTAAACTTATAGCGTAACGAGTACAGTTATTGGCCTTTAGATAAGGGTTATTACCCTTAAGATAAAACAAAGTTCCGTAAGCTATAATTTTATTAAATAGAATGTTTTGCTAATTTAAATTTTAATATTTATTAACAATGAAATCTATAAAGTTATAAATAATTATATAATTTCAATATTTTCTAAAATGTGTCCAAAAAGTACAATTGTTGACACCCTCGAATAGTGTTGTTGACACGATCTAAAAATTACAGTTATTGACACCCTGTTATAATGATAAATGCTAGCTCTTAACGAATAATTTTAATATTTCATAACGTATTTTAAATAAATTAATATGTTTTAAAATAAATAAAACAAAGCTAATTCAATATCATATAAATTTTAACAAAATATAAAAGTACAAACAATATTTTTGAGATATTTTAATATGTTATCAAATAAATGAAACAATAACAATTCAATATTAGATACATAAATAAAAAGTTCATGTAAGAGCTTACAAAAGCTAGTATCATAGCTCTAGCTGCACAAAAAAAAAACTTACTATTGCGTTTGCCATTTTTCTATCTATAGTGCAGTTATTTCTTGCATCTTTCGCTGCTAACACAGTTTTCATCTTTGGACACATCAAAAAAGTTTGTTTCGTCCCCATTACACATACGATCAGGATTTTGCAAGATGCTCATTAAATTATATTCTTTTAGATATGCATCAATTTTATCAAACCAAGATGCAATATCTGCAGTGCCTTCAATGATAGTTTTGTTAGTCTTCGTAATAAATCTTTAAACCAACCTTTTCCTGGAATGCTATTTTCATTAAAGGGTGGTGTATCCGTTAAAAAGTGCTTAACAGCAGCCAAAACATCTTTTCTTTTCGCAAATCATTTTCTTTGCTATGTCAATTCAATTTCTTATCCCTCACCTTCATTTTAAATTGTTGCGGGACCGTGGGGAGATTTAGTAAATTTTGGCCCTAATCTAAGAATCAAAACTATACCTTGAAACTTGGTATTTCTTTGTTGCTGATTTTTTTTTGATTATTTTTTAATTATAATATAACTAGGGGCCTCTGTTGAGTAATTATAATTCAAGTTAAAGCCAAATTTAAAGTTTTTAAAAGAACAGGGATTTGTATGGACTGATATAGACTTCTCATTACAAAGCAGAAAACACTCATATTTTAATGAAAAGCTTAAATTAGTATTATTTCGTTAAAAAACATAAATACCTTACTTTTCATTTTCAAATTTTAATGAAAAGCTTAAATTAGTATGTTTTCGTTCAAAAACATAAATACCTTACTTTTCATTTTTTGTTTCGTTTCTACCTATTTCTTAATGTATTGGTGAATAATAAAACCGTATGATTAAAAAGTTTTCAACTGTGTGCGCATTATTGTTTTATATACAACTTACTTATTATATATTAAGAGTTCATTATGGTGAAGAGAGATAAAATTAAAAGATGTCTACTGCGCAGGTCCTTAAATGCTTGTCAATTATAATTATAGATGTAATGTATTTTGTAGGTTTTCCTCTTTATACGTTTTTTTACAAAATTGATTGAATCAACTGGATTAGCTAGTTATAGGTAATTATTATTTTTTTAATCAAAAATATGTATGTTTTGCCTATCTAGAAATTCCAGTAGTACATTAATTGACATCCGCAATATTTGTAAAGTTATTGACACGATGTCAACAAATGTACTTCCATATAACACAGATATAATGGAATAGGTTGACACCAATATTATTTAATATATTATGTACTGTTATTAAATTTTTATGCTCAAAATAAGCTAAAAAAAAACATTTAACCTTTACAAAAAAAAACTAAAGTTATAATTTTTGTATGATTATAATCATAAATAATCGCCAGCTTACTTGAAGAGGTTTCTTAATTAATTTTTTACATACAAACTCGTCTTGTGACTTTGAACATTATAAACGAACTGAATATTTTAATAAAAAAATTTATACCGCATTTAAAGGGGAAAACCCGACTTATATTTAAAAAATTATTCCCAATAAAAGACATATACAAAAATTAGCAGAAAAATGCTTATAAAAATTTGGGTGTCAATAACTGTATCGAAAATTCGGGGTCTCAATAACTATTCCCTTATAGTTTATAATGTACGATAGCTATAATTTTATATTCTAGCTATAAGTACTAATATTGACAAGTACGTAAATTTGTTCATGTATAACAATTAAATATTCATTAAAGTATAATGTTAACATTTATTTTTTAATACCTATAAACAACTTTTATACTGTAAGTACAGTTAACTACCACCTACCACAAGGATATTAAAAATTTAAAAAAAAAATGTTAGAATTTTCTTTAAAATTATATTTTAAAAACAAAATATAATAATTTAAATTGTTTTAAATTTTATTTACTTAATTAAATTTTTAAATTATTTCTATATTTACCTTAACAAATTTATTTCAAAAAACGATATGGCGAACAAATAAAAAGTGAAACAAGCCACTTAGTGTTAACAATATCATACGTGTAAGCTTTAAAAATTTAAATATAGTTTTATTTTATTTTATTTTACAATTTTTTATTTATTTTTCTTTTTTAAATTGAAATTCAAAAAATAATAACTTTTATGAAATAAAATAAAATAAAATTAAAAATAGCTATCCTTGAGAGAAATAAAAAAAAATGAAATTAATATGAAAAATAAAAAAATTCTACATTATTCTAAAATATAAATAATAAATTTTAATAAGTACAAGTGATTATTTACTTTAAAATTTATTAACATTGTTCAAAAGTTTGAAACTAAAAATTATTTATTTTGTAGAATTTAAAAGAAATAAAGACGTCAATATTGTTTTTTTTTTTTGTATAAAAATGAAGGCTGCATTACAACGATTTATTGTAATGGTAGATATAAAATTTTAGTATATAGTACCTAGCTAATAGGAATAATAAAAAATGTTAAAAAAAAAAAATAAGTTAAAAAATTTAAAAATTGTTAACTATTCTGATAGCATTATTTTCTGGATATATCTGAAATAGTTATGAAACCTTATAGTGTTTTACCACGTCCCGCAAACGTACTAATTTTTATTCATTCTCATCAGTATTTCTCTTTCACTATTTTCGTTAAGTACACATTAAAATTCTTCTATATGGCTAGCATAGCCGTGCGCTCTAGTGGTCTGTATATGATCAACTAGCCGTATTTAAGTCTACAATTCAGTTCGTAGGGTACTTAAAATGACTGTTGAATAAAATGACATTCGATTTGTGAATAAAAATCAATATAAATAAAAAAAAAACTAGCTACTCCCGGCGTAACATTCGCCGGTCTAGCATTAGCATTATAAATGAAACAATTTATTTTATTTATTTATTTTCTTTATATTCTTAAAAAAAAATCAGAATCTGACTTTGTTATAGAATATCATTATTTTTTTTTTTTTAAATAATAGTGCTCGACACGCATTTTTGTATTTTGAAAGTTGAAAAAGTGAATTTTGCGGGAAAAGGTATTTATAAACTTCTAATTGTGTTATGCCAATATATTGAAAGATATACATTAAAAAAAAAACAAAAAATGTGTATTAAATATTATTATTATTTATCAATACAAATACTTAGAATAATTGATTTACTATTTATATATTTATATTTCAAAAATTTTCTGAAATTACACTGTATATTTATATTTGTTTATAAGTATTTATTATTAGTACTCGTAACGCATATTCGTATCTTCGTATTTTGCAAGTTTAGAAAGTGAATTTTGCATGAAGAAATATAGTATACTTTGCAACTGTATTTGTTTAACTTTAAGATATGTAATTAAAACTTTTGAAATAAAATTTGATGTAATTGCAATAAAATTTGTAAATGTAATAAAAATAAGTAAAACAAAACTTTCATGAAACAAAATCTGATGTCTAAACGCTCCCTAACAAATACTATTAATAGAGACGTACATTTCAACAAAATGTGGCGAACAGAGATGTCGCTGGCATTATAGATATGAAATTAAATGCATTTAAACTAAATACATAACACACCCACATTAAAAACACATTAAAATAGTCATAGACACGATTTTTGTGTTTTTTTTTTTATTATCATAATAGCCCCAACTATTTCAAAACTCAAAATAAAAAAATAAAAACATTTATTTATAGAATTTATATTTTTATTTCACTTCTTTTAAATTTTGGTTTTGACGTTTTGGTATGATTAGATATGACCATTATAGTGAAGGTTATGATATGGTTATGGCTTTGTTAAATCATATCGAATCTATAGGCCATTTATTATATATTTAGGGGTAAAGTCAATAATTATGCTTTTTCTCTTATTGTTCAGTTTTTATTGACGCCTTATGACTATTATAGTTAGGGGTAAAGCCAATAATTATGCTTTTTCTATTGTTCTTCAGTTTTAATTGTTATATTGTTATCCCGCTAGGGTCTCTGATGTAGGTAAGGGTAGTCTGTGATTTTTCTTTTTAAAGTTTTTTTAATTTTTATGTGTACTAAATTTGCCGTGTATTGAATTGGAACTTGATAATAATGTTATAACATATTATTTTGTTTTTCTTGTTCTTAGCACATCGTAAATTTCGGTTTATGATTCTCCATGTACAATATAATATTTACTCAATGCTACTGCGCATTTGAATTTATACTTTTGAATTATTTGTTAATAAAATAAATAAATTTCAACTATTGGAATTTCTGAACATGGTTGAGGTAAAAAATATATTTTCTAAATTTACCATTTGTTTTACCGGTGAGTTTTTTTGCTGTAATATCGTAATATCGTAATATTTTAACAAAGCTATTTTATCGATATAATAATTATATTCTGATAATTCGGTTTTTGTCTTTGCTACTTCGTTTTTTTTTTTTTTAAATTAATTCATATAATCAGATATAATCAATGCTATTGCTCAATAGGTGAATTGTTTTTAGGTTTATGCCTTTAAATTAAATTTTGCACACTATCGTAATTCGTAATAGTTCTAATAAAGTTGTCTAATCTAGTTGAAAAAAGCTTTGTGTTGTAAAAGCTTTGTGAAAAGTTTAACAGACGTTTAAGCGTATTAATATATAAGATATATAAACTAAGTTAAGTTTAAGTAAGTTTTCCACGTTGCAGGATTCGCTTCATAGTATTTTTTTTTTTTTTTCAATTCAGTTCAATTTATTATCAATTTATTATATATATATACAATATTTGCTTAATATTAAAATTACAGCAAAAATTATAATTAAATTGAAATTGACAAATTCTTTATAAAACTATACAGTAATGGGCTGAACATTAGTGTTGTAAAATTTATTACTTATATATTTACTTACTTATTTACGAAAACTTGTCATAAAGTTAACGAAATATTGATTAAGTTCAATATAGTTTGTCAGTATGTATATGAAATTTTTCATAGTAATTGGAAAATGTAAGCCACCTTAAAGCATGCTAAGTCTATTATAGACAAAATTATTGAAGGGACTTATAACAATTTGCTCGGAAGAAAAAGGACAAAGAACAAATCAAATAGTAAAAAAAAATTAGACCAAACAGTTTATGTTACCATCGCTATTAAATTAATATTTAGAATTTAAACATTGTTTTTTTTTAAGTATTATTATAAATTAAAAGAAAAATATATAAAATTAAATTATAAATGAAATTTGTATGTAAAATAACTACCACATAACAAAATAAAGAAAAAAAAAAACAGTATTTTTTGTGACATTCAAGTTGACAATATGGAGTGTTGAGTTATAATGAAATTATTTTTTCGTTTCGTTATAAAATATATTATATATTCAATAAGAATCAAGCGATTCAGAAAAGTTAGTTAGTTTAGTTAGTTTTTAAAATTCATTTATTCATTATACCATGTTACATATCATATACCTTAGTACATTATCATAAATTAAATTAAAAAATTTGCAAAACAGTAATGGTAAAATTAGATAAATTTATGATCATTCTGATATTCCTGAGAATATGTGAAGAATGAAATAACAAGAGTAGAAATAATTAAATTATATAATTAAACAATATTTGGTTGATAATTCAGAGCTAAAAGTAATACAGTTACAGGAATACAAAAATAAAAATAAAAAATTAAATATTAAAGTAATAAAGTAAAGCAAAACGTAACGCAAAAAATTTAAAAATTATAAAATAAAATACAAACTTATAGCTATTAAATATCAAAATATACATTAGAAATAATTAAATTTAATTAAACATAATTAAACAAGGAAAGAAAATCAAATAGGAAAAAAGAGAAAAAAATTAAAATTTGAGATAAACGATTACAACAAAATTATAGAAGCCTGAGATATAAAAGATATAAAAGAATTAGGTTAAGTTAACAACAACTCAATTTGAGAGTGATAAAGATTCAATAAGTGAGATCTAAGATTTTTGATAAAAGTAATAGAAGTTCTATCCGATCTTAAAGAAATAGGTAATGTATTGAATATTTTAGAAGCTAAAAAATCATAAAAGTGGCGAAAATGTGATGTATATGCTCTAGGAACATTTATTAAAAATAGCTTATTGACTCGCAGATTGTAGTGAGAGCTAAATCGATGGGCAAAATAACCTGATTTAATGAAATAAATTTTTAGTGTTTTGAATACAACAATAATTATACCAAAACAATTATTTTTTTTTTTTATATAAAATCATGTCTGAAAGTACTACTTCTGTAAAATTGCATAGAGTATTTACAAGTATAATATATAAAATAATTTCTTCTTCAGCTGCATATTCATAACTAGATTTCTGCGATCATATTTCTTAGCACATCTCTCTATCCTGTGCTACGGGAATTAATCTGTTTTAATCCCACAGTTCACAGGCCCGTCCATTACCTAATGTTTCTTATTTATTTTCTAAGCATAACATAAAATTACTATCTGTTAAAACTTAACTCGGTGAAATTGAATAAATATTGTAGAATTATTATTGGCGTTTGTCAATTTAAAAAAAATCATCTTGTTGTTTGTTGATTAATTATTATAATATGTATGTATATATTTAGTATATATATTTAGTTAGTAGTTAAATATACATACGAACATAGTTAAATATTAGTGTAGAGTGTTTTTACTTTATATACCACAAGAAGATATTTTATTTTCACATTTTTACAGCTAGTGCTTGTAAATTACTATTATATGTAATTTTAATTATATTCAATAAAAAATAATAACAATACAAAAAATTTCATATTTCTAACAAATTGTGGTTTTTACAATTTATAACAAACAGTCTCTCTGTGCTTAAACGTTAAATCATTAATTAAATAACTTTAATCAGATCACACTATAACATAATATGCTCGACAATACTCGAATCGTATACTTCAGTTTTACTTGTTGAAAATGCACTTTGATTGTATGTTTTCACATTATGAAAAGACTATTAAAGCAATGTAGTTCACCTTAAAATTCAAAAAAGTTGACAAACTTAACAAAAAATTGATTTTCCGATCACCTACGATTATCGAAAGCCGTAATCAAAATTGATATAAAATCATTTCAAAAGATTTTAAATATCAAAACGTATAGTATATGACACCACGCAGACATACAACGAGAATGTTTTTGGTTAAAACAATAATTAACAGTTAATAAGATTACTGCAATCAGTAGCACTTCAAAAATTTTAATCAAAATTTCCTCATTCTACAGTATGTTTTTCACATCACATCATCTCAATTTTCCCTCTCCATTTTATATTCACAAAATTTGTTAAAAATAATTTTTTGATATTATTAAAAATATTTTTGACAATATTAACAAATAAAAACTCTTAAGATGTCATCATCACTATTAAATTTATTAAGCCTACAATAGGAAAATTTGCAGAACAATAAAGTTAACTCATCTGAACTTAGATTGATAAACCACCTAAAAACAATTTTTATAACATAAACAAAATAAAAATGAATAACTAATAATATCTAAAATCCTTTTTATAAAATTCATAATTCAATTTATGTCACAAAAATACAATGTAAAAAAACAAAATTTAGAAAAACCATAGAAAATCGAATAACAAACAACAAAACCAACATTGTTTGAATACCTATTCGAAAAGAACATATTATAAATTTTACCTCGGTGTGATTGATAGATCACTTCACTTCAAGTGAAAACAATAAAAGTAAATTAGTGTTTAGTTGGTGTCAAACGAAAACAAAAAAAAAAAAAAAAAATCGTAAAAATCATAAATTTAATACTCACACTCTCTATATAATATATAACTGTATATGTGTTAGTTGAACACTTTATTAGGTACTTGTCATTTTTGGTGTTGGGTAACACAAAACACACTCACTTTAGGGTATGAGGTACATACACTTAAATTGATATTTCATTTTAATGGCTCTAATGTCATTAAAGTTACTCAACTTTAATGACAGTCGTTTTTTTTTTTATTATTATTATATTAAATTTGACCTATACACTTTATAATACGTTATATATTATATATATATACAATTTACACGTGTAAATTCATAATAATATATCAATGAATTTTTAGTTGATATTATTAAGTTATTAATATTATATTAAGTTGTATCAAATAAATGAGCAGCAAAATTATTTTATAAAATCCAATTCTTCATAATAATATTTTGAGCAGGACGAATAGCTCAAAAAGAGAATTTTGGTTAATTATACAAAACAAGAATACAAAGCAAGACAAATAAACAAAATACACATTAAAGCATAATAATAGGAGATAACAATAAACTTTAAAACTTTAAAATATAACTATAAAACAGGTGCATGTAATATAATACAAACCAGAAGGTGCAAAAAATATGGCTTTAATATATAAAATAAATAAAAACTATTCCGAAACGCTAGAATAGTATTGTAAGGCATGTGCAAATACAAATAAGGATGTGCAAACAAATGTCTTGATTATATTATGAAATAAATAAAAATGGATGTGAAACTTTAGAATATACCTATTAAGCAGTTGCAAACACAAATATTTGGTGCAAATATTTGGTGCAAATAAAAGAGGTTAGAATATTTGAAATTAAGGAAAGTTGTTCTGAAGTTCTAGAGCTATAAAAAGTGGATGCAAACACAAACTATTAGTTGAAAGTGCAAGGGGTTTCAACATATTAAATAAATGTATATAGCTCTTACGTTCTAGAATAGAACCGTCAAGTGGGTGCAAATACCAAAAGGATGTGTAAATTAGAATAGCTTGAATAATATAAAATAATTGAAAATTGCTCTCAATTCTAGAATACAACTCTAAAAGAAGTGCAAATACATGCAAAAAGATATAGATTAAAATGGCTTGAATATAAAAGCAAACAAGGAGGGGCAAATTAAAATGGCTTGAATATTATTATATAAATGAAAATGGCTGTGAAGCTATATAATATAACAGTAAAGGAGGCGCAAATTAAAATGACTTAAATATAATAAAATAAATGAAATTAGCTGTAAATCTCTAGAATATAACGATAAAGGAGGTGCAAACAATTAAGTGGAAATTAAACTAGTTTGAATATATTATGAAATAACTGAAAACGCTCTGAATTCTGGAATACAACTCTAAAATAGATGCGATAACAAGCAAAAAGATATAAATTAAAATGCCTTGATTATAATAGCAAACAAGGATGTGCAAATTAAAAATGCTTGAATACTATTAAATGAACGAAAATGGCTGTGAAGCTATATAATATAACAGTAAAGGAGGTGCAAATAAAAACAAGGAGGTGCGAATTTAAACGGCTTAAGTATAAGAAACTAAATAAATATAGCTGTAATGCTCTAGTTCTAGAATGTAACGATAAAGGAGGAATTGAAAACTGCTCTGAATTCTGGAATACCACTCTAAAAGAGCTGCAAACTAAAATGAACTGAACATCAAACATTTTAAAGAAAACAATCGCCTCTAAAGCTCTGAAATGGATCAGCTCTGAAACAAATTGATAGAAAATCATAAATGATTAATTAGAAATATTTGTGAATTCGAAAACACTCCTGTAATATTTGAATTTTTTACAGCTTGATTCTCTGGAATGTAGCTATATTATATTTCTTATTGTACCCATATTGAGTACCTATATTGGGCCTCTGTACAACAACTGGATCATTCCCTAACTCTACCATCTATAACAAAAATACCGTTTATTGAAATATGCCAAAATATAATCGGTTAAATGTAGTTCTAGCCAGATAGCCAATTGCGGACTATTATTTTGACATCCTCCAATGCATTACAACCAAACCATCACTTTTTTTTTCCGATCAATTTTCTATTCCAAAATTCTATTTCACATTTTAATTAACCTTTTAAAACTATATAACTTTGCTGATGACAGCACTCGCTAGTAGCATCATATGATTATTTTAAAAAATTATAATTTGTTTATTAAAAACATGCTTAGCAATATAATTACAAAATGAAGCACTGTGCAATTTTTACATCAAAAAAATTTCGAATGTCCTTTTTAAGGAAAATGAAGAAGAGTTATAAAAGAGAATATTATTTTGTTCTATAATATTAAAATCATTTTTGTTTTGGAGTTTTAACCTTTATCGACATTATTCACTTTAATATTTAATATAAATCGAGTGTTATAATATTAGACTGTACATTTAATGTTTAAATTTTGTGTAGGTATAGGTGATATTGTTTGGTATAGATATGAAGAGTAGAAAATTTTTAATAGGTTATTATTCGTGAATAGTCCTTTGACATTGATTCACTCTTATTATTGAATATAAAAATTATTACTCGTAAAATATTGTGAAAATGGATGAAAATTTTATGTTTGATTTTTTTTTTATTTTTTTATCTTTTTTTTTTTTTTTTCAAATGAACATTGTATTCAATAGAAAAATCTAACAACATATACCTCTTAAGTGAATATCAAAAAATCAATAATAAATTAATTAATTTTGGAGTTTTTTTTTATTTTGTATATAAAAATATTTGAGTGAAATAAAAAAATGAGTGACATAAATTATTAATTTATGATGTTGAAAATAAAATGTATAAAAAATTGTATTGATATTTGAAAATGAGAATATCATATATTATAATAGAGTTAGTTGTCAACAATTCACCTCAAAACTATTCAATCTATTCACCAAAAATGAGAGAAAATAAATTACTACACCACGACCGCATCTACACCAGTGCACCATCCTATTTATACAAATTTCAAGAGAGTACATAGCATAAGTAGCATGTCAGTTTTATTTTCATCATTAAATGTATTTTCAACAAATGCCTAGAAATTGGCCATTTCCCAGATGATTGGAAAATCGCAAAAATAATTCCAATATTAAAACCAAACAAACCACCTAATCATCCGGATAGTTATCGCCCGATAAGTTTATTAAAAACATTCTCAAAAATCTTCGAAAGAGTAATAAAAGATAATATAGTTCACTTTCTTGACCGCAAAAACATTTTACCTAATGTTCAGTTTGGCTTCAGAGCGGAACATAGCACACTACATCCTCTTCTTAAAGTAAAAAATTTTATAAAAAATAACCTTAGTCAAGGCAAGTCAATTGGTATGGTAGTATTAGATATTGAGGCTGCTTTCGACACAGTATGGCATAAGGATCTAATACAGAAGCTTAATGTAATCGGTCTTCCAATATTTTTAATCAAAATCATACAAAACTTCCTGAGCAATAGAAATTTCTGCGTTTCCATTAATAACATTACATCAGAACTAAGACCTATAGCAGCAGGTGTCCCACAAGGCTCTGTATTAAGTCCTGTTTTATATAATATTTATACTCACAACATTCCTTTAATAGAGAACAGCTCTATCTCAATTTACGCAGATGATAATGCCATATATACTTGGAGCTCCTCCACGCAAATCGTTATATCAAATTTACAGATAATAACCTAAATGACTATTATTATAAAAGCCTCCTTGTTGCCACAATCCAATCTCTTTCTTAACAATACCGAAATAAAGTGGGTGGACACCGTAAGATACTTAGGCTTGCACCTAGATAAAAAGTTAACGTTTCAATACCATATATATAAAACAATTGACAAAATTAACATGACCATAAAAATACTATACCCATTTATAAATCGGAGGTCATATCTATCTTTAGAAAATAAAATAATAATACTAAAAACTATTTTTTCCCAATTTTAACATATGGAGCGCCAATCTGGGCCACTTGTGCTAAAACACATAGAAATAAATTACAAATTTCACAAAACAAAATACTAAAACTAAATGATGAACTTACCATTTTATTTTTCAACGAAAAAGTTGCACGATAAGACCAATGTGAATATGGTTGACGAAAATATTAATATTATAAAAGAGAAATTTAATAATAAATTGCAATATTCAAACAATATTATGATACAAAACTTGTATGTTAATTTGTAAATACATATAGATAATAAATTAAAATAAATATATATCTTAGTAGTAGTTAGGTTAGTTTTTTTTGTTGTTTTTTAGTTTTAAGTTTAATTAAATGTAAGTTTTATCTAAAAAAAAAAAAAAAAAAAAAAAATTTATTTGGATAAGGTTTTTACTATCCTGTTTTCCCTTAAAAATTTAATATTAATATGAGAATGTACCATTTATTTAAAATTTAAAATGTTTCAGCTGTAAAGAGAATATCTAAAACTCTGTAAAAATCTGTGTACTTAAAAAAAAAAAAAATGTATATTTAAGGAAATAAATTAATTGAAATTGAAATCATTAAATGTAAGTACTACTACTTAGGTATAAACAATGTAATGTGTATCGTAGTAAGTTGTAAACAAAATTATTAAATTTTTTTTTTATACCTATTCGTTGATAGTGAAAGATATTATCAGTAATTTAAATCCCTGTTCTGTTAAAAACGTTAAATTTGGCTTTGACTTGAATTATAATTAATAAATAGTTATTTTATAGTTAATAATATTATTTATTTATTTTTAAAAAACAATTCATGGAGCCTGGAATTTAAAAAATATTGCTTATATTACAAAGTGTATCATGTCCTTGTGTTATATGAGTATCGTGATGTCACTAACTCCACCACCACTATATATGGAGGTATATTATATATACCTACTATCATAATGCCATTGCTAATCTAGTAAAGTTTTTTTTTGTATATAATTCCATGTCTATGGGATAAATACACTAACTGCTTTTACACAGAGATTTGGAATACACAATCACATACAATAGCCTAGTAAAGTTTGGGTGCAGCTTAAAAAAGTATACACCATACAACTGAAAACTCCAACAATAATGAAAAGTAAATTACTTCTACATATACCTACTTCCAAAATATATTAAAAAAAATTGATTTATTCTCTCAATAAATGAAAGAATGAGAATTCATAATGAACTGTTTTTTCATTATTATTGTTGTTGTTACAAAAGGCTTCAGACAAAAACAAAATTAGTATATATAAGATATGTATATAATATATATATATATATATATAGATATGGATATATGTATATCTATATATACATTATTACAATATAATATCCTATGATAGTAATAAATAAAAATAGGTACATGACGTGTTGCTAGAAGTGAGTAGAAGAGCATATAAACAATGATACCAAAAGAGCTAATTGTAAAAGAGAAATAAACTTCTAACGTAATTTTATTAAGAACTGATGTAGGTGCACGCTTAAAAATATCCTTTGAAAATTATTTCTAAAAATACACAACATTTTTTAATTGTATATTAGGTATTATTAAAGCTTATTTGAATTATTATGATTTCATTTTAATATTAGCTAATTATTTATTTAAATGAATTTAACAGCTGTGTTAAAACAATTTCATTTTTAATATTATATAAAAAAGGATATTTGAAATAAAATGAAAAAAACAAATTTAATAAGACAGTTGTAGATAATATCTGTTAAATAATTATTATCCTTTATTACTGAGTTAAATTAAATAAAAAAAAAAATTTATATTAGGGTGGTATTTTATAGAATTTGGGTGTGTTTATAGGATAATTAAAGTTAGGTTAATGTATAAAATTAAATATCGAAATTAATTGTAGTTCTCTGATCGTTAAGGTGAATTACTTCCATCAGTTTTGAATTTGAGTGCAAGAGAAAATTATTGGAATATTTTGTGTATTTTGTAAATTATTCATTTTATTTATTTACACCGGTGAACCTGTATAGCTATATTAATATAAAGGCCAGCTATAAGTCTTTTTCGCTTGGGCCGAAAAGTACATGAACCTGTTTTTGAAGAGAATACTTAAGAACTATAAAACCGAAATTGAATTTAGAGTTTTTAAAAATAAAAAATTATTGTTTTACTTTCTTTGATAATATGCAGAAGTTCTGAAATATCTTCATTTCAATGTCTCCGGGATCCTACTCTTTGTTTATGTGCATATTGTGTACCCACCAGTTTTTTCTCCTCTCAATCCAGATTTTGCTCTCAAGTTTAACTCGGTTGTACGATATTTTTTTTTTTCTTTTGGGATGCCATTCTAGGACTTGCTTTGTAATGAATCCTAGTTTTTTCAATTGATCGGAATTAATCCTAATCGTGTTAGTATAGTATTAGCCCATAACATTTTTATTCATTCTACTTTGGCATTAAAATTAAAATAAATAAATAAAAAAAAAATAAAAAATGTTTTTGTGCTTATTTGTAATTGTGTTAGTTCTTGTTTGATGTATCTGTCATGACTAAATAATTTTAAAATAATGAAATAATGAACACGAATTAAATTTCTCCAATTCAATTTCACACTGTCTTCAGTACACTTCAACTTATATCCATAACACTCCGCTATCGACTGGTTCGTGTAGATCGTATCTCCCTCACTGTTATTAGTTTTAATATATTTATTTTTATGATGATTTTTTGGTATTGCTAAACTATTAAACATGTTCTTTATATCATCATATTTTTAAATACATATTGGCAGCTCTTGTTAAGTTTTTTTTTTAAATTGTTATTAAATTTTCTTCATCTTTTGTATATTCAGATCCAGTAACACTATATTCGTCTTCAAAATTTATTTTAAAAAACATCTATGAAGTGCGCTACGATATTCTAACAAACTTTTCTTAAAAAAAAAAAAAAAATAATATTGTATAACAAATAATTCGAAGCTCAATTTTTAAAATCTTAAAAATTATCAAACATACAAATGTAAACATTGAATGGATGTAGCTCAGTTCTGCCAATGTAATTATTTTGACTCATTCTTCTGGAGGTGTATTTTCGATTTCGCTCAATTGAGAAAAGAATGAAATAAATAAATAAATAAATGGGTGTGTTCCGTTTCAAAAATTGTTTGTGTTATTTTGTGATGATCTTTAAAGTTGACATATTTACTAATAAATGGAGGCACATTATTATAAACCTAAAATTTTTCTGTTGCCCTTCACTGCTGTCAAACATCATTCAAAGTGTTGATATGGATGGTGTAACTGAAATAAATTCATAAATATAAAATTAAATATCGTTTGCTTACCTTTTTGCGTACCATTCATCCCATGAATAGCAAATTACATCTTGATTATCGATATTGTAATTGTAAACAGTTAAATAAGCCGCAAGTTTTCTTGAATAGAATATTTCTTCAGCTGACCATTTTGGCGGTCATTACAACTGCTTGTTAGGAAAAGTTGAAGGCCAAAGTATAGTAGCTTCATTCAGAGCTATTTTTTTTGCCATTATCACGTCCCATTCATTGTCGTTTCTTTTTATTAATGTGTTTTTTAATTGCCTCGCTACGCCATATCATTTAAGGATTTATAGGGTACAAATATATTTTACACTGATCCTTTTTAGGTTTAAAGAATCGTATTTGAATGAAAACATTAAATTTGAAGACATTTAGCGTAACATGGTTTCATTATTCTGTAACAACATTCGGTCACATACATCATAATTTTATTATTTAGAGATGGATATAAATACAATTTCTGACAATAATGGCTCTCTACTGCTGTTAAAAATATAATGTGGTTCCCAATAACTATTTGTGGTGATTGTGTTCGTGGTGATCTCTTTCGTTGTTTGAAAGGATCCTATGTTCGTTTACTTTGTCGATTGAGGTACTTATTAATGTTTCAATTACATTAAAAGTCAATTACGTTTATTATATTTAGTAGATGGTAGTGTGTTTGAATTAAGTCCATTACAAAGTACTATTAGAACATGATCGAACAAAACAACCAAAAAATTCTTTAGAAAAACCATATACTCTTGTGCTTGATGTATAATTGCATAATGCAACAAACGCGAAATAGTGTCAGTTAACTGTTATTTATTATGTTTTAATAAAATATTAATACATTAATAAAATCTAGCACCAACACATTCAACAGCAACACATTAATTATAAATAATACCATAACTGAACGAGTTTTCAATTTTAAATATCTAGGATGTTAAGTAAATATGGAAATAAAATTCTGAATAGATTATGCTTGTAGCAGTTTTTTGCAATATAAAAAAGTTCTATGTAACCGTGATATCAATCCTGAAACGAAAATACTGTTCGTTAAATGTTAAGTGTGGTTGATACTCCTCAACGGTGTGGACAGTTGGACACTGTAAATAACGACCATCAATAAGCTTGAATCATTTGAAATGTGGGTATATGCGTAGAATACTGAAGATATCATGGGTAGATTGAGTGAATAATAGTGAAGCTCTAAGCAGAATAGGTAAAGACCATGAGTTGTTATTAACAATCAAACGCAGAATAACAATTTATCTGCAAATATCGTATTCTACAGCTGATCCTGCAATATAAAATTGAAGGCAGAAAATGTGTTGAAAGAAAATAAATGCCAGGGCTAGTAAACATCAAGTAATATGGACGGGCCTCTAAATGGTGGGAGAAATAATGCACGCAGCACAGGATAAAAATAGCTTCAGAAATGTGATCGCAGACATCTAATAGTGGATATGCAACTGAAGAAGAAGACGAAAAATAATAATGAAAATTCAGTTTCGCGTTTGCTGCATATATTGATTATTTACAATTATGTAAAATTTTAAGATTGATTGAATCTTAATAAATCAACAATAACACAATTATATTACAAGTTCGTAGATTTCATATTTGTACTTTTTTCTGCAATTACAACTTAAAACGTTAAAAAACGCGGTTTCGTGGCTGTTGCATGATTATTACCGTTGTTGCAACGACAATTATTATTATAATGATTTTTAATAAATAAATCTAAATAAGTATACTAGCAATTACTAACAATACATAACTATAATTTTCAATTACTAACAATACACTATAACATACAATTTTATAAATTTATTTTACAGGAATATAAAATAAATTTGATGTTAAAATTTTGGTCGATTTTTATAATTCACAGATGTATTATTAATATCTATGAATAACTTATAAAATCAACAAAACAAAATCAGGAGTTGTATAGGTAGCCTAACACTACAAGCAACGTTCCCTCTAAGCTGCGCACTAATTTTTTTTTAATTGCGCATAGATATTTGCTTGTAAATATTTAATATTTAAAAAAAAGGTCCCAAGAAAAATTTTTTTAATAAAAAATTCAAAAATTCAAATAAATATTGTCTTATTAGGCTGTGCAAATTGTTATGGATTTAAATAGTATACCCAAATTAATCAGCAAAATCGCAGCAAGAGAAAATCGTACAGAAACCATTTCTAGAACAAAAGCTGATTAATTATAATAGATAATTTTAGGAATTTTAATAGATAATGTTGTTCTTGCCATTAAAATGAATTCTTAACTCAGTCGAAATTAACAATAATTTTGCGAAGTATGGAGAGATTTCAGAAAATTGGAGGAGTAAAAATTATGCTTTTGAATTTGTTGAGTGTATCAACCACATTATCCAACAAGAAATATTAAATGAAATAAGAATGGCACAATTCCATTGCTTAATAGTGGATGAAAGCACAGCATATTTCCGTTCACAAAATGTTAATTATTTATATAAAATACCGCTTTAATTTTAATTAAAAAACTGTTTTCGCTGGAACATTATATAATACAATTAAATACATGGGACGGAAAATCAATTGTGGAGTCCATAAAATGTTTTTATAAAACTTTTAATCATGGAAATGCAAAAGATGGTAATGTTAACATCTGATAGAGATGCTGGGAGAATATAACGGATTTAAAGGACTATATTAACACAAGAAATTTGTCACTTAATTTAGCAAATTATCACGCATTATGTGGCACATGGAGAGGATTTGGGAATCGATGATGGTTGGAAGGGTATAGCTCTTATTTGCCAAGTAGTAACATTATTGCGAAAAGTATATACCAATTAGAAGTTTTGATGTTCCGGCCTCTTAATGAAATACTCTGGCTTTTTCGTCATTTTGCAGTTATGGCGTTTATTTGGAATTATGATGTCTTAATAGAATTTTATAAAGAAAAAATTTATAGTTCCAATTCAGTTGATCCAATTTCAAAATATTGCTTAACAGCTTTAGAAAATAATGAAAATCGTATAACATCGATATACAATCAGCATTAAATGATGTTTTTATCGAATTAACGAAATCATCAAGATATTTACTGTCACCTATAGAAGCGCATGAATATTCCAAAATCGATCATTACAAAATTAAAAGAAGTCAGTATCTTGGTGATATAATTTATTGAAATTCTTGAAGATGGAAGTAAGAATAATATGAAAATATCATCTGGGATTTATTTTTATTTGTTGAAAAGTTCTGCTACCATTTGGATAAATTAGGAAATGTTGACGTGGACGTTTGGAATGCTTTTGATCAAAACGCTATTATCAACATGATTTTAATTATGGCAACAAAAACTTAAAAAAAAAAATTTTTAAATATGAGAATCTCATCCCAAACATGAATAATAAAATAATAATGGATGAGTATAAAGATTTAAAATATTTATTTACGGAAAAATTCAAAAACAATAGTCGAAATTTGAAGATAGTTTTCAAAATATAAGAATTTTGCTTGATATTTGTGGAACATTTCAAGCGTCGAGTGCTGATTGTGAAAGAGGATTTAGACTGATGAATTTGATTAAAACTTAGAAATAGGTTGAAAGTTAATCACTTGGGTAACTTAATAAGAATAAAGTCACACTGAATAGCGGAAAATATTGTTGACTTGAATATTATTGACTGGAAGAAAAACAAAGACTTAGAGAAAAAAAACAATAATAATGTAATATGTAATTAATAAAAAAATTCATAAACAATAAAAAACTTAAAAAACTGCAATCAAAAACTTTTTTTTTTAATAAAATATCTAATTTACCAAGTTTTTGTTAAATTTTTTAAACATAGCGCAATTTATTTTTCTTTTGCTCAGCTAAAAAAAAAATTCGAGGGAATGTTGAGTCTACAAGTACCTACTGATGAGTTCAAGTAGTGTTGTGATGAACGAATTATCTCCTAAAATTTATTGTTATTAAAACCAACTTGCAAGTTAAGCAAGTAAATTTATCAGATACAATAATGGTGATATAACTCTTATATCTATATATCAAAGTAATATAAATAAATAGAGCTTGTTTCTGTTTATTTATTGAAAATTAAAATCCAATAGAAAATTCATTATAATTTGTAATTAAATTTATAGGAAAATACATAACTGTTTACAAAACATTATATATATATTCTTCTGCATTTATCTGGATGTTTGTAAGTTCGACGGAACGCTTCAACACATATACAAATTGTATATGTATACAAATGTGTGTATATACAAATTGCTTTGATGCTTTTTTTAACCCCTGTCTACCATGCTGAACCTTTGCAGAAAAAATTTATTGCATGAACTATATTTTTTTAATTTAATGTTAGTCTTCTTCGCAAATAATAAGGAAAAATAAAAAATAATAATAATAATAATATAAATAAAACAAACAAATTTTTTGATTTATAATAATAAGGACTAATAGAAATTTAATCAATAGTTTAATATGGTATAATAACCAAAACGCAAACAGCATTTAACACAAAAAAAAAACATAATTCACTCAAAGGTTATTCTTATTACTTAAAATTATACACAATAATATACATGTGTACCCAAGTAACACAAATAGGTTGTAAAAACGTCGTACTATCGTTGGCTAAATAACTACTGGTCGGCTATATGACGTTGAAATAACTTTCAGACAACGTCATTATTACGTTATTGGGAAATGATTGTTGAGTCGTACCGTAGTGAAAATAACTATTATCCGACTACTCAACCGACTATGAAACGACCAAATTAGAATAAAAGAGATAGATAGATTATTACATACAATGTATGTATTTATTTTTTAACGAAAAAAAAACTTTTATTTCTAAAATATTTCAACAATAATGTTGTCCTTTTTTCTCTCACTATAATTAAATTATAAATATGTTAATGTATTATAATTTTATAAATGTGAATTTATTATTGTAAATTATAATTATTGTAAATATTTTCATTAAAATTGTGCAATATATGACATCTTTTTGCAAACGAATGAAGATTTTTCGTGAAAATAAACATTTTATTGAACTAAAAATTTATGGGCCTTAAAATTTGTTTAAATTTAAAAAATTTTAGAATTAAAAAAAATATTATTTTTCTTATTATTATTTATTATTTGCTCAGATTCATTTAAACATTTTTTAAAACAACCCCCATATTAAAGTAATAAAAGCAATTTACTCGCATTAGTATTAAATTTGGAATTAAAAGCTAAAAATGTTTTTTTTATTTTCTCATACAAAATATATTTTGCAATAATAATTTTCGCCATGTATAAAACGGTGAAGTTATAAATATCCTAAAAATGACCAAGAAATAACCAAAAAGTTATCAAGAATCATTATATAAAAGCGGATCTCAAATACAGAGTTGTAAACTGGTCCTTTAAATCGAATGAAAAATTTCTTTTTTAGAAATGAAAACTAAATTATTTTTTTTTTTACATAATTCCAAGTTCCAAGTCTGTGCACAGAAATATGGTAAAAATAATTGACATTAAAAATTTGTTATCCACCGAAAGCTATGCCATCCCGCCACCATACAACTAATAATTGACGTCAGCTTGTTTACGAGAAAGTTCTTGTTATTCTCCATGAATATATGTAGCAAGAGTACGCCGGAAACATGTCAAAGGGGCCAAAAACTTCGAACATTGAAATTTTCTTGAACAAAATAATATCCTATAAATCAATTTTTTAAAATAATAGAAAATCAGAACTAAATTTTCTTTGTGGTGGAGCACACCATGTGAAACAAAATGAATAGCCCCAAATTAAAAGAGATGTTACATTTCTCGTTTATACATTTCTTGACGTTTTCATTTCTAGCCAAGAAGTTTTTAATTCGATTTAAGGAACCAGCTTACATCTCTGTATTTGACATACATTTTTATATAATGTAGTTTTCTGTTCATAACTTTTTGGTTATTTCTTGGTCATTTTAGGATATTTATAACTTCACCATTTTATATATGGCGAAAATTATTATTGCCAAATATATTTTGTATGAGAAAATAAAAAAAAATTTTTACCTTTTAATTCCAAATTTAATACTAATGCGAGTAAATTGCTTTTATTATTTTAATAAGGGGATTGTTTTAAACAAAATTTTAAATGGATCTGAGCAAATAATAAATAATAATAAGAAAAAATATATTTTTTATAATCTTAAAAATTTTTAAATTTAAACAAATTTTAAGGCCCATAAATTTTTAGTTCAATAAAATGTTTATTTTCGCGAAAAATCTTTGTTCGTTTGCAAAAAGATGTCATATACTGCACAATTTTCGTGAAAATATTTCCAATAATTATAATTTACAATAATAAATTCATATTTATAAAATTATAATACATTAACATATTTATAATTTAATTATAGTGAGAGAAAAAAGGACAACATTATTGTTAAAATATAATCTACCTATCTCTTTTATTCTAATTTGGTCAATTTATAGCCGGTTGAGTAGAGTAGTCGGATAATGGTTATAAAATATAAGATATAACGACGTTATAAGCAAGTCGTCGGTATAACGTTATTTCAGACACTTTTAAGTTTTAATAGTTACGTCATAGTTATAAAATGTAAAAAAAGTTGTGAAGTAGATATAAAATAACTTTGTGACAACTGATAAAATAAAACGTCGTATTGTAGTCGTAATGACGGATAAATTATAACTTTTACATTTTTCACTATAAAGTTATTTTTTTTAAATTTACGACGTTATAACGACGTTGGTATGGAGATATTTAATTTAAAAGTTATTTGGTGTTACTTGGGTATCAGCATATTTTTATTGTATAATATTATATATTATACTACTTTATTGCTTATACCTTTTATTTTTGTCATTATTGTGTGCGTAACTCACTTCACTCAAAAAAAATTATTTTTGTTTTTTTTTATTATTTGCTGTATCTGTATTCTGTATGTTCTGTATGCTCCATTCCAAAAATATTATTTTATTTTCAGTGTTAAGTGTTCACTTTTCACTTCACTGTTCAGGTTCACTGTTCAATCAATAGAACTTGATAGAAGTAGAGTAGGATAGTAAACTCTACTTCTACGTCGGATAATAAAACATTGTTTTTTTTTAATTGAAAATTATTGATGAAAATGTTTTTGTATTTTTTGTAAATTTTACCAATTTAGATACAAAATTTTGAATATTTTTTTAAAAATAACACAATACCATAATAACAGTTTATTCATATAGCAAAATAAGATTCTTATACATTATACAAAAGACAAAATTTATATGAAAATAAGATCCCATTTTTAAATTTGCTCTCCCAGAGGCCACAATAACGCTAATACGGTATAATTTATACTAAATGGAACCCAACTAACGAATTATAACTAAATGGAAGTGAGTACGAGTATACCATACAAAAATACAAACATTTTATACAAATTTGTTGGTATGGTACTTCTTTTTCTGTTATATAAAAAAAAAAAGATTAGTGTTAGGCCAATATAAACATAAATAAAAATAAATAAAAAGTGATATAAACATAAGTACTGTAATTTCGGAATAAAGAATTTAATGAAAGAAAAAAAGAAACTAAGATTTATTTTGCTTCCGTCATTTATGACGGGTTACAAAGCTAGTGTTTAATATTATGCAATACACAATATAACAATATTTATAGTGTTATAACCATCAACCTTACTAAATGACTTTCATATTATATACCCAGAGCTTACTCTATCCATTCAAAACAAAAAAGCAATTTCACAATATTGAAAATGAAAATTTGTGCTACAAATAACACCCATAGTAGGTGGCTTTCAGATAATTATAATAATAATTTTTTATTTTTTTTTATTAAATCTAAAAGAATGACTGACCTAAATTCGAAATATTTTTGATTACACAATAATATTAATTTCCATTTCAAAATTCTACAGATTTTCCGGATATCCTTTTACTACCTTATTATTACTCCTTTTTTACCTTATTGAATTATCTTAGTTTTCCATTTACTTATCAATCTAGTATGCTTGTATATAATATATGTAGATTTATTATTATACAAAAATTTTATACTTTCACCTACCTATTTTATATATGGTGCAATCATTAATTGTATATCCTTGGTTAAATTTAAGTTATTCAATTACATCAAGAACACTTTTCTGTTATTCTGGAAAATGAAAAAAAAAAAAATAATAATAATAATAATAAAAATACAGTTATTTTAATAATGATGAAATTATCTCTGAAAATTAACATGTCAATATTATTTTTCATTCTTTTATTATAAAACATGAAAAACTTTTTCCTGAACCATATGTGGTTCATTATCGTATAAAAAGTTTTAACAGATAATTATTTTGTTAATAATGTAAAGAATACTAAAATTGAAATTAAAGTCAATAATGAATGTAATAAGTATTATTAAAAATTAACTTTTTTTTTTCTTTTGTTTTTTTTTTTTATATTTTTATAATATGAAATTATATTATTTTAAAAGAATATTATTTTAATGGAATTGAATTGAAGCAGTAATGAAAAAAAAAAAAAAAAAACAAAAAAGTGTCCAATTAAAAGATAAAAAAAAAAACAAAAGTTTTAAACTGAAATTTGTTATTGTTATTATTTTTATTGAAAACAAAATAATTACAAATAATGAAAAAAACAAAATTAATAAAAAAAAACAAAAACCCTATTATTACAATAATTTGACATTGAAAGGAAGGTTGTTATTATTATATTAAAAATAACTTTTCATGTTAAAATTAACTTTTTTATTTTAATTACTTATTATTTCCCAAATTAATAAAAATAATAATAATTTTTTCTTTTCTTTTCAGGTAAGTTCAAATGGAAATTTTAAATGAAAATCAAATAATAGGGGTTATGCAATTACAATAATGGTATTTTTTTTCTATTATAAAATTTTATTTAAAATATAATTTGATATTTTATTTTAATTATCATAATTTAAGCAGTTGATATAGGTTGGTAAAAATTAAGTAGCTAGTCATTTTTGAAAAGTGTCAATTATGTTGCTTGATCATCTTCCTCTTTCCATAACTATTCTAAAAATAAAAATAAACTAGGAGCCCCTGTTGGTTAATTATAATTTAAGTTGAAGCCAAATTTAAAGCTTTTAACAGAACAGTAATATACGTACTGACATAGACTTCTCTAAAAGAATAAAGTAGAAACTACTTATGTTTTCATAAAAATTTAGAGGTTAGTAAAGTTTTATTTAGGAAACACAAATACTGCCCCCTCATATACTGTTTCGTTTCGACATATTCCTATACTAAGTGGCATTTAATGGATAAAACTACTAAAAATAAAATATTTTTGTTATTAAAGATGTATATATATACACCGTATACATATTTTTAAATAAAACTATATGATTACTACAAATGATCAAAATATAGAAAACAATAATTTGAAACAGTTACTAAAAAAAAATTAATAGAATAAATTTTCTTTAATTATGTATAAAAATAATAATATGTTGAATGACACAAAATGGCTATATTTTATTTAAAAGTTTGAATATTATAAAACCAAATAGAATTTTCTTTAACCCGTATGCGCATTTCGGCTGTATATACAACTTATTTACATATTAAGAGTTCATTAAGAAGAAGCGTGATAAAATGAAGAAGGTGTTTACTGCGCATGTCCTTAAATGCTTGGCTATTATAATTATAGATACTTTATTTTTGTTTTTGTTGTTTTTATATTTTTTTATTGTTTGTTTTTATTTGACGCATTATTTAAATAGGTTCATTGCAAGCAAAAAATATCTATACAATAAGAAGACAAACTCGGATATGTGTTTTTGCTAACACACCCATACATTTAAAAAAACAAAATTGTTAGACAATAAACGGTAATAAGAATTGTATGTTCATGAATGAAATCGAATATAGGAAACAAAAAGGTTAGCAATAATTAATAAGATAAAATTCAAATAGAATGTGTGTAAATAATAATTTTTTCGTATTAAAATGAAACTGTTTATCGTGGTAGCTATTAAAAATTGAATTTTAATATAAAAAAAAAAGTACTTTTTGTTGTCTTTGGGATATTGATATAACTTCATTGCCGAGTTTTCACTTTCCACAATATAACACGCTAAATATCTATAATTATGTTTACCACCCATTATCAGTTTAAATTATAAACAACAAAATCTTTGCTTAAAATTTTAATATAAAATCTTTAATTGTCCGAACTTTTTTTCTCACTATGTACTTAATAAATAATCAACCCGCATATAAATATTTCATAAGCGTTTTCATATCTTTTATCAGCCCAATAAAAATTTGTATTTAAAAATTTAGGCAACAATATGCTGTGCTCTTTTTCTTTCTCATTTATACAGTAATGCTAAAGTAGGTATAGTATGATAGTTTTTACTTGTTTCAACTAATGGAAATATTTTGTTGTGGTTTATGTAAAAAATTGCGTTAGATTTACGTAAATGAATAGTTTGCCTTCTAATATGAGTTGAGTTCATTAAGCAGAAGCGAGATAAAATGAAAAGGTAGACACTTCGCAGGTCCTATAGATGGCATTTTCTCCTGATTTGATCAATTGGATTAATTCCTACTTAATTAATAGAAACTGCAATGTATTATTAAGATCTGCTCCTTCAGAACATTTTAAAGCGAACTCGGGCATTTCGAAAAAATAGCCATTTAGGTTTGCTTCTGTTTCCAAAAATAGCCATTTAGGTCTGCTTCCAGCGTTTTATTCGTAGATCAGCAATTTCGCACAAAATTTCAGTGGAGCCTTTTCGAACCAAAACTATGAAATATGGAAGTGCTTTCATCCACCGAACTTCTAAGCTGTGAAATATACTCACATCTTATGTATTCCCAAAACATATAACTTAGAAGTTCTCATGAAACGAATGAATAAATATTGTTTAAGCTGCCTTTAAATTCTATATACCGGGTGTTCCAGAGCATGCGTATCAGCTTTTTAAGAGGGGAAGGAGCCGTTATTTTAAAATTTAGAGTTTATCACCCGTAAAGTTTGTTAACTAAATCGAGGGTGCTCTATCGATTGGTAATATTTTCAACTTTCGGAAAGGCCCGCTAATCGGTTTTTAAGATAAAAATTTTTATATTTCAATATTTTCCTTTGGTAAACTAAATTTAATGACAATCATTTTTATAAATTAATTTGATTTTCATGTTACCATATTTTTTATCTCAGTTTTGGGTTCTTACAAAGTTTAAACAAAAAAAAAACAAAAAAAAAATTTAAATTAAAAAAGTTTCTTATTTTTTGATGTAGAATCCGAATTTGCATTAAAAAGTACCCCCTCCCATTTGAAAATCTCGATTTCGGCCAATTTTAGCTATTTTTGATCTCAAAAAACCAATTAGCGGTCCTTCCCGAAAGTTGAAAATATTACCAATCGATAGAACACCCTCGATTTAGTTAACAAACTTTTTTCTAAATTTTAAAATAACGGCTCCTTCCCCTCTTAAAAAGCTTATACGCATGCTCTGACACACCCAGTATACTAACTCTTTTATTCTATTCTATTCCTTTTCTATTATTTTAAAATTTTGTTTATTTATTTACTATCTTCCCTTTGGTTTTATTTTATTTAATCCATTCTTTTTTGGCCTAAAAAATTTTAGAAACTTTTAAATGTTTCTTACTAGCCAAGTTAGTCTATGTGCATTTTTAGCAATACAATATTTACCTAGATATTGGGAATTTTTTCTTTATTAACACCATTATAATAATAATTGGAGTATACTCTTTTAGAGGGTTTAACTTTTCAAAAAAAATTTCTTGATCAAAAAATGTATACCGTTAGATACCGCTTTCGAATATTTTTAATAAATTCGAAAATGAACTATAAAATCGGTCCTCTAACTGCCAAATTTCAAAATTTTAAATTCCGAGAAAACTCCGATCAAAATGTTAATCAATTTTGTGTGGAAAATGGAAGATTGAAGACTATTTTGGGATGTGGCGTATTTACATCTAACTACACATTAGAATAGATTTAGGTTAGATTAGATTTAAATTGAAATCGTTTGTACTTCATTTCTATGTATTTAAAAAAATAGATATATATTTATGTGTTGCAATAGAGAGAATGCCCATACATCCTACACGGAAAAGAGTCATGATGTATGACTGTAATAAAATGATAAAATTATATTGGATTAAATTGAAATTGAATTTGGCTCTTGTTTTTGAAATAGAAGTCAAACAATTTATAATCTTTCTTAAAATATTTAAAAACTCATTTTTTTCCACATAAAAACTTGGTATGGGATTGAAAATTTAATACTAGTACTATAATACAATTTTCATTCCCTGACCTAGTAGATAGTAGTGTGCGATATCCAAAAAAACAAATCGCGACTATTACATATATCGATTCATACAAAAATCGGGTCCAAATATATCAATATATTTAAATCGGGCAAATAAAAAAATTTGAATTGTAATCAGGACTGAGATATAGATTTGCGATTTTCAAGCCAATAAATAAAAACAGCCAATAAATTAAACACACCAACTTAAATTAACTTAAATTGATTTTTACATATTATAAATATTAAATTTTATTTTATTTTTTTAATCATAAATATTAGAAAATAATGTACACATTAAATCACTTTTGAATTTTTATTAATCTAATAAAAAGACGATAGTCAAGACAATAATGAAAAACTGATTTAAAAAAACAGATACGAACGAATAATTCAAAATTTATTTTTCCTTGGTTTTTGGTTAAATTCCTACCAGCTTGACGATTACATATACAGTTTTCGTACTACCATCACAAAATTTTAAACCGTTTAAAATTAACAACATTATACCACACAAGTACAATACAAAAAACAACACAATGTACATACATCGCAAAAAAAAAATTCCTATATAAAAGATCTATGAAGTCAAATATTATCGATGTACTATCACTATCAAAAATATCAAGTTTAAAAGTTAATATAATATAAGAAAAATGAATTATATCGAGAAGTCGATACATATCGCACATGATACAGCTATTACCAAGTTATAACCTATAAAGTGTTAAAATTCGATTGCAATGAGTTATAACTTCTTGCGGGTGATAAATTATGATACGTGATGATATTTACATAAAACCAACATTGTCAGAAATTCTTCGCAATTTCAAGAATACTGCAATTATAATTTTAAAAATTAAAATATATTTAATCTTAATTAAACTATGGTTTTTCCAGTCATTATTTTAATATTAAATTATCCCAAAATAAAAAATCAATATTAAATTGCAATATAATTAATATATTATAATAATTCCAATAAATATGATTTCCACAAGAATTATTACAATTCATGATTACAATTTTAAAATAGTTTCTATCTCTCTCTCTCTCTCTCCTCTTATTATATTCAAGTTGTATTCAATTATGATTTCTGTCACTTGAATAAATATCATATTATTAAAATCCACTCATATTCGTATCATTATCCAATTATTTAATAAAACTTAAGGCCATTTTCAATTACATTTCATTACATTTTCATTCTATATTTATTATTTTATTCATTTACAGTCCCTTAAAATTCTTTATTCTCATATTGATGTCGAAAAGTACATACATAATAAATAAAACTTAAAACAATAAAATGAAAAAAAAAATAAATAAAAATAAATAAATTTAATTATGTGATATCGACATGATAAATCGTTTTTTATTTTACTTCATTTTAAATTAATCAACAAAAAAATAAATCCTTAAGTAATAATATCCTAGAAAGTATAGAAAATAAACAAAAATAAAATAACAAGGAGCAATCTAGAGTGAGATTACATACTCTCAGCACAAAAAATAACATATCGTATACATACCATAAAAAAAAAATAAACATAAAAATATCCAAGTCATTCTTCATTAGGACACTGATTTGGAAAAAAAAGAAATAAATAAAAAGAACTGTTATCTATATTAATATGTATATTCAGGACCTGATATAAGAATATCCAAACGCTGATGTGATGAAATAGTAAACTAAATTAAGTCAACTCAAAATTTGGATATTTTCAATCCAAAACTAGATAATTGAATTTACTGTTATAGCATTATACGGTTGGTTTTAAGGCGAGTGGGTATCGATTATATACAGTGAATTTTTCAAAATTAAAGCAAACAAAGACTGACAACATAAAACCATCAGAATCGCATTCACAGAGAACATTTTGAATAGATACTGTTAATACAGCTGCAAGGCCGATTCTATATAATTATAATATCATCATGTTTGTCTTGTAACCCCATCGGTGATCGCTACAGACATTGAAGGTCCTGAGTAAATACAAAGTGAATTTGTAAAAATTAAAACAAACCCTGATAACGTAAAAATAGTATAAAAATGTTTAAGTCTACTATAAGTCAGACATTACATTCACAGAAAAGTGTTCAATAGATACTTCCAATACAGTTGTTAGGCGGATTCTATAATATTATAAATTATCATCATCATTATAGTCCTGTAACACTATCGGTGGGGAATAGCGAGGACATTGAAAGTTTTGACTATGGTGTATTATTCAGTCTTTTACTGACTGCGGTTATGAGCATATTTTCTGCAGGTAGAAGATGGTAGTGTTACAACTAGTGCAGCATTGGCAGCTGCTATTGCCAGCAAAATTTAAGACAGGCATAACAGTGACTAATATTATTGTGTTATTTTTTTTTTGGTTTTAATTTTGTGTACATTTTTTTGTTTACAAGTTTTTTCATATCCACCGGTACTTCATCTTCCGACCAAAGGTAGGTGTGTTGAGCGACGCGTTTATAGTCAAAGAGTAATTTTGTTGGAGAATTTTCTTTTATTCGCTTTACATGGTGTAGTCAGTGACGTCGTTTTAGTTTATTTATTTTGGGTAGGTTCATGTCGTTAATTCAGGACCACACAGAGTTAACACAGGATCACACAGGACTATAAATTTGATGAAGATTTTTTCTTTAGAAAATACCATGTTCACTTTTTTTTTGGTAGTGTACATGATTCAGAACTATATAGCAGTTTCGGAAGAATGAGGGTTTTCTAGTTGTTCTGATTTGGTATTTCGTAATAGAAGCTTTTGCATCTAGTTGTTTAATCACATTTGATTTCAACATCGATGTTGTTTTTGTAGTTGATGTTAATTCCAACGTACACACAAATCTGCTGAACTGCTTCGCTTCTTTAATTAACTGTGGAAATTATTATTTTATCCATCATTATGCGAATCTGTTCGTTTAAGAGAAAATTAGTTTTCTTGAACTGTATAAATGATTTAATGTTGTAGAAATATAGAATGTTTCTGCATTCACTAAATCAACAAAGTAATATAATAACGCAAATTTGAAATTAATACGACTACCAACATAAAATTGAAATTCGGAATGCTTTGAATTTGATCAGGGCAATATAACGCAACAGTGGGAACATAAGCAGTGCAAACGAGACATTGGTGTATTGGCGTTCATAAGAGAAATAAAAACTAGTAAAAATAATTGTACGCTTTCAGGGTAAAAATACTTTAGTCAATAATCCATTTGTAAATTACAATTTAACCTTTTCAGTCAAACTTTTGACTAGTTAACTGTTTAGTATTTAAAATTTCTATTGTTAGCTCATCGGATATTTCTTATTAACAATAATTATGTTTTATGTACTCCATAAAATTAATCCTCCAAAATTACAACCTTTTTTTAAAATCTAGTTATTTTTTTTTTTAGTTACAATGTTAAAGAAGAAGTCTTATCCTTCATCCCAAGTTTAAAAGCCAAAATGTTTTTCAGGCTAGGCAAACATTTCAAAGGTCTCAAAATCGTTTTCCAGAATCAAAACAATATATCAAATTTTGGTGAGTCGTATGCTCCTACATTTTTTTATGGTGTTGTATCGTATCAGGGACATAATATACAACTCTATTTTTGTTGACCTCAAAACACTAATTTTTTTTATAATAGTTTGTCCAATTACTAGTTAGGTATAATATTCCTTAACTAAATTTAGGGATTATGATCCACTCTAACTGGTGATAAATAGCCGTCGCTTGTGGTCACTATAAGATAAAGTATATTTAAAGTATATATATTATTCATCTATTGGGTCAAATAACAATATTTATATAAATAAGTTAGACACCGTCAAAATTTTGTTGCCTGAAGTTTATTAAAAGTGACTAAGCTCATAATGATATCACCCTATGTGCATGTTGCACAATTATTGTTTCTGTTAAATTAAAACTTCTTTATAGATAATATATTTGATCAAAAAGTGGGTGTGGTCTGTGACGGGTAAAGCGAATTAAATCGTAAAGTGCCGATTATAATCAATTCGATCCGATACGATTCCAACAACTGTCAAATTCACTCTTAAAGCAATTCAATATAAACGGTTATATTATTCAAATTATATCGAATCGGATCGGAAAGGTTGAGCGAATTTCAAATTTTTCGAAAAGTATAAATTAAAGATAATGAAAATAATATTAATAACAAAATAATAATAAAAATGGAGAACACAAATAATAATAATTATGAAAATATTAAATATGGTAAATAGCTATTTTGTATAATTACAATGTTATAAATATAATTTTTTTGTTTATCAAATGTAGAAGAGTTATTGATAGAAGAAATAATAAATAATATAAAAAAAAAATATATATATATTTATGTTTTAGATAATATTCCAAGTGAAAAAAATTTTGAATATTAGTAAATATCTAGTAAGTAGATTGTAAATACTTATCTCCTAATAATGGCAAAAATGTAACTAAAAGCGCTAAAGAATTGTCAAAATTCGAAACGAATTTGAACGATTATAATCACCTATGAGAAATGACATTTCGAATTGGATCGAATCGGATCGCATCGAATTGATTATGATCAGCACTTAAGTAAGTTGAACAAAATTATTTTTGTTTTTTTTTTTTAATATTCATGTTTTTTATTTTGCCAATGTGTGAATTAAATTCCAATAATTTTTCAATAAATTCCAAAAGTTTTTTATTTTGCGTAATGCAACATTATTATTATTATTATTTGTATAAATATATATGTAATTAAAAAAAAATTAAATTTCTTTTTTATTTATTTATTTACTATTTAATTCAAACAGTTTACAAAATATAATATAATTTAATTTTATTATTAAAATTCTCATATATAATATACAACAAGTTTAATATTTAGAATTTCAACAGCTGCTTTCTTGCTGCTTCCTTTTTCGCTGAAATGGTGGACTTAAAAATAAGTCCTGTGGTGGCAGCACGTAACTTGTTACAAACGCTTTTTTGTGACAAAACATCAGCGTCACAAATTTTTTTTTGCAGCATGGACTTTGAAACGCTAATTTGCGATTGAAACAAAAAAAAATTTACGAAATATTTCAAATGTTACGTGCTGCCAAAAGTAGCGAAACAAAATTAAAATTGGCGAAAACATTTTAAGTGCTGTCGTTTTTAACAAATAGCGTGACAACAGGTTTGTAACAAGTTACGTGCTGCCACCACTGATTAGTAGAAGTTAGCGGTGGACTTCACAGTTGTAAAATAGTTTCTAAAAAATCTAAATTATTTTGATTTAATATAGGGAATGGGTAGAAACCGCACAGTAATTAAGATGTATTTTGTTTTTCTCAAACCATACTAAACCATAGCTTCTTATTAAAACATGACTGTTTACTGGTTGATAGTGAAAAATATCAGTCTATTTAAGTCCCTATTTTGTTAAATTTGGCTTTAACTTGAAAATATGGGTCTCTAGTCTAAAGATATAATATATTTTAATATATTTGATTTAAAATAAACTCCTATTGTGTTATCAAAAAAATTCCAATTTCTGTACTCCTGAAAATAATGTTCCACTTTCCTGTATAATTTCATTCTATTCCAATACTTCATTTCAATTTTGTTGAAAATATTCAATGCTACACAATCTATGATATATACATATAATAATAATAATATAATATAATACCCTAATACATCTTTGGAGTGTACAAATCCATCTAGAGAGTACATGAAAATAAACTTAAAGAATATGAGTGATTTATTTATATGTACCTATTTGATTTGCCACAGTGCCCAACGAACCCAACGAACGTACACACATATTATTATACACTAAAAATTTCAATTTGAAATCTATGTTAAAAAGAAAAATAAAAAAAACAAAAATAAAAAATTAAATAAAAATAATAAAATGTAGACCAAAGTCCTTCAATTAAGGAAATTTTATCCATTAGGATATTCGACATTATATTATGGAGGGATTGTATATATTATATGTGAATCCTCTTGATATAATAAAAACCATGATTTTATTTATTTATTTTTGAATTCCAATGTATATAATGAGTACATATTTCAATTTGGATTTTTTTTTTTTTTTTTTTTGTAAACGAAATTTGGCTTTAAATTTGAAATATGAGTTTGGAGTATCTATACACTTAATGAAAATGTAATGTAAAAATTTTTAAATTTCCTGTAATATAATTATAATTTTTGCAATGCAATGATGATTTGCAATCGTTCTCACAATTAATGAATATTAAGTTTTTTTAATGTTGATCTCTAATAATAATAAACTGGGACGATAATGGGATTATTGACAGGTCAAAGTTTAAGTAGCAAGGATACAATGGGATAGAGAGTATTTATCAGAAATATCAAAACTGCAAGAGTATATAGAGATACATCAAATATTTTGTCTGAGGCTGCTCAAGTTTTGACTATTCGAAAATAAGGTCAAAGTAATTTGGGGGATATATGTTTGACAACTTGACAGGGATTTTAAACGTTTCTTTTCAGGCTATCGCAATGCAGATTTTCATCAGCTACAAATCTACACGGTAAATTATTATTATTAATGATCCAGTTTATTTTTTGATAATTTAAAATTTTGTATTCGAATTAGAATCAGGCTCATATTTATTTTGAAAAATACTGGCAAAACAAAAACCACTTAATTATTGAAATATTTTTATAAATTTGAACATTTTTGATTAGATTTATATACACTTATAACAGCTAAGGAATCTGAACCAAATACCACCTGCTAGTGCATTTATTGTGATTGTCCTTATTAATAAAATAATGTATTTAAATTCTTAAGGGTATCTGATTTACAGATTAAACTCCATCCAACCCAATCCAATCCATAGCTTTACTGGCGACAGCGTCTTGGTGGTATTCTACGGATTTTTAAAGAAATCTAACAACATCTTTACCGCAATCAGCTTGAAGGGAAACATGATCAACAGCTCACTTAAGTATGATCTAGAAAAAATAGGCGATTGTGGTAACACAAACAGAGTTGAGCTTAACACGTCAAAAACTCAAAAGTGTTTCATCACTTGAAAAGGAGATCAACCTGTTCTAACCTTACGATTTGAAGTAGAAAATCTACAACGATCTGAAAATCTGAATACTTTAAACATGCATATGGTAAATCAAATATTTCTCTAGTGAAATGAGTTTATTTTTTATATAGTTAAGAATGCCGTCAAATGTTTGGTGTATCTATTTGTCCCAAAGTATAGCTTACTTTTGTTCAATAATTCAGTCCAATATCTATTAAGGTTATATCCGATCTAAGATGGAGTACATTTCTCACACATGTGTGGGTGCACTACAAACTTCACTAAATTACGTTCACAAAATCCAAAATCTCGACCTATGCATAACTGCTTCACCGTCTAGGTGTCTTAACACACGTACAGACGTTGGAGCTCTGTTTCTCTTTCATAGATATTTGATTGGAAATGACATTTGTTCTATTGAAATAAAATCAATAATGCCTTGCCTTCAAACAGTTTTAGCATGGAGACTTCAAGGGCCCATTTCTAAACCGTGAAAATACCCAAGTGAGCCAACACTGGCTTCGGAAATTCTAACTACTATAATTATTCTAACAACTGCAAAAATGTGAAACATTCTTCCATCCCACTTGTTCGCGTCCAATAGAAACGCTCCATTATACATTTTTCAATGTTTCAAAAGAACCTCTTCAAGTACGTTTCCAACTTAGCTACCGATTTTCCTTTATCATCCTATTTCCCTCCCAATTTTTTTTCTTCTTATACAATAAATTTGTGTAAAGCTATACTAGTGTTTAGGTAGTTTTTACACACTAAGAAAAAACTCAAAATATTTTTCAATGGTACATTGGGTACTTCCCATTGTTCGGAAAATATTGTTCCCAAATGACTAAATCTACTGCTGTGGTGAGACCTGACCACGCATTTATAGAGCGAATATTCAACAGATTCTTCATCTACTTTAAATATTCTGCACAGGTTGTTTTCGCGCTTTGGTCGATTATATAAAAACGCTTCTTTAAGCAACAGTAGCCAGCTATTATATCTGACACGGTTGAAACGTAGAAGAACTTCAGTTTTGTTTTAGCATTTTTACTTGACTAAAATATTGCACTTTTTCTAGATACGTTGACCCAGTAATCATTATATTATTGCCGCATTCAGATTTTTATATTCATTTTGGTTTTGCTTGTTGTGGCAGTGTAACTTTGGTTGAGGAAATCGGTTAAATAGATTTACTATTTAGGCTTATTAAGTAGGTTAATGCAATTTTTTCGGTTCAATGTTAAGTTCGAGCATTTATTTAGGTATCAAATTTTTGGCTTATCAACTTATCAAAGGCGGAAAACTACCACTACTAAAGTATATTGCATTTCTGCACTATTTGTAAATATAAAATAAAATAATATTAAGGTATAGTTGTTAGTTGGCCGATAGAGGCTAAAGTTATTACGTACTGTTAGTATGTCATTCATATAATATCAGGCTGTCATTAGTCATAGTCAATATCTAAAGTAGTCAGTTGAATAAATGAATAAATGGAGAAAAAGTGTTTCCTTTCATTAACAACAGAATCAAAATACAACAACCGCAATTGCCAGGAATTAAGCCTTCTTAAATGGCTTAGTACTCTCAATTATTTCATGCGGGTTAGTCTCTAAATCCACAAAAAGCAAAATCCATAATGGCCCTTGCCACAAAAAAATAAATCCACAAAAAACGATCCTTGCTATTGGTTTTACGCATTTCATTTTATTTTTAGGGCACTTTATACGAAATGTTGATTTAGGACAGATTTTAGAGTTGGATTCAAAATCAAAGTTATACGCCTTTTACAGAATATTTATATAAAAAATATTTTTCTGTATAGCCGCTGTTGGATACAGCGAAAATAAGATGGAAAAAGGAGATTCCAGGATTAATTTGTCACAATGTAATTATGAATTTATGGATTTTTTTTTGGGGATTTTGTTTTTGCGGATTTCGGTTTGTGGATTTGCTCACTCAAATCAACCCATTTCACACAAATGAGGTACTGGAACACACAAAAAAAAACCCGTAATGGTACCACATCAAAAAAAACCCATTAAGCATTTTCTTTAACATTTATCAAGATTCGTACCTGGACCCTTCATTTAAAAAGCAGGTCCTACCTACTGTGCCACCCAGCTTATACCATATCTTTTTCTATTTTTTAAAACTCATTAACTTCAAATCGAATGAAAATATTGTCTTAAGTTATATTAAAAATTTAAAATCCATTTTTATCAATATCGTCCTTTTTTTTTTTGCTTTTTACTAATTTAAATTGGAAATAAATATTTTATAAGGTTTATTCGGTATTTTTCTTTTTTTACTATCATTACGCTAATTAAAGGTTTTCTTTTTTAATTGACAAAAAAAAATAATAATATTCGAAATGAGATGGAAAAAAGGAAGTTTTTTTTTTAAAGAAAATTCACCTAATAATTAAAAAAAAAAAATTTCGTATCCTTGAAAATATATTTCTTATATCTACCACCTATATTCATTGTAGACTGTTGGTTTGGTCGTTTAATTTTATAGAATCTATTAAAAGAAAAAATGAATTAAATTTTTAATATATTAAAATAATATTTTCATCCGTTTTTTTTTTTTTTTTTTTTTTTTTTTTATGTAAAAATTTTCCTTTAAAATTAATTTGATAGCATAGATATTACCATATACAATGACTTTTATTTTAATATAACACAGTTATATGAATGGTTTGTATTTATTTAAGAAATAGAATTCTTCAATTCATATTATTCGTAAACACCGTAAATTGTTGCTTTACTACAAAAAAAAAAAAAAAAAAAACACAAAACGACGACAATTTTGAAGAAAATTGTTTTTTTTTTTCTGTTTTTGTTTTATTCATTCACGCATTTAGCTATATTCTTTCTTTTTCTTCTTCGGTTCATCTCTTTCCACATCAACATTAAAATAATTTTTATAATTTTTACATAAAAATTCTTTTATTATCCTTATATAGATTTTTTTTTTTTTTTTGGTATAAGTGGAAATGAATTGGTTTTTACTTAGCACTTGTATAACCATTTTCATCGTTTCTGTTGTCCTTCACCAACCATCACCATTATCCCATTTTATTTTTATATAGTAAAAAAAAAAAAATATAAAAAAAAACAGTCATTGATGTCAGCATTTATTTGTAGGAGGCCTAAAAAAAAGTTCAGAGTATATTTCTGGTTACAAGTAGTTAGAGAAGAGCTAGAGAAAGAAGGAGGTGGAGGTGGTGGAGAATGAAAAATAAAAAAAAAAGTAAATAGTATATAGATAAAGAATTCTGTCATAGTTTAATTTTTAACATTTGAGTTATCGAATGGGTCATTTTAACCATTGTTTTTTTTTTAATACATACCAAGTAGAAATTTGATTTGATTTTATAATTTTCTTTGAAGTCTATCTATATGTCTGTATTTATGTCTGTCTTTATGTCTGTCTTTATGTCTTTCTTTATGTTATTTATAGATTCGAATACTACTAAATCGATTTGGATGAAATTTTCAGGGTATATTACTGAAATAGAAGGGAACGATGTAGGCCTACCCGCTTTTTAAAATTCCGACGGGTTCAAGCAGCTGCCATACAACTCCCAGCCCATATCCCAAATATTTTAAGAATCAAAAGTGTTACAGAGCTGAAAATTTGTACTCAAGTATTGACTCAAATACAAAAAAATATGTCTTTTACCATTTCTCAAAATTTTTAGTGGTTCGGGTAGCTGTCGTACAACTCCCAGCATCTATCACAAATATATTTAGAACCAAAAGTGTTACAGAGCTGAAATTTTGTCTCAGGTACTGCCTCAAAAACAAAAAAATAAGTTTTTTACCGTTTTTAAACATTTTGAGTGGTTCGGACAGCTGCCATACAACTCCCAACACCTATTACAAATATAATGAGCAAACATATCTTTCACCGTTTTCCAATAATCTGAGTGGTTCGGGTAGCAGCCATATAACTTCCATCACCTATCATTAGTATTTAAAAAAATAAAGTTTTTATGTAACTGAAAATTGCATTTCAGGTACTTCTTCATAAATAAAATAATGACATACGTTTTCTAAAATTTTGAGTAATTTTAATACAGATTCATTTATAAATTCTGAGAGATTTTTCGTTTTGTTTTGACAGATTTTAATTTTAATTTATATTTATAATGAATAACATTAAATTTATGTCTTTGAAAAATTATTTTAAATTAGGTATTTCTATTATAGGGATCTCGGGCCACCAACGCGGACTAGGTACATCTAGTAAAATATATTTTAGAAAGCAAAATTCTTTAATTTCATTAATGAGGCAGCCTCACGCATTTTATTAATGTGTACTTCCTTTTTTTGAACAAAAAATTTGTTTTATTTAATTTTATAGCGTTATTAAATGATCTTCAAAAATAACTCTCCCCTTCAACAATCAACACATGTTTCAATATTGGCGGCTTGAGACAGACTGATTTTAATTTAGATTTTATTAAGTTTGAAAATTCATCAATTAAAAATTTTAGATTTTATTAAGTTTGAAAATTCATCAATTAAAAATTTTTAAACTTAATAAAATCTAAATTAAAATATTTGTTTTGGTTAAAATGTAGTTGTTTTCTGAATCGATAATTATTGAATATTTATACTTTATAACGAAGTAAAAGTATAAGAGCTACCTAATACTTCATTTATTAAATTTTGTCATTAAGTATTAGCTAGCTGTTATACTTTTTTATAAACGAAAGAAGTAAATTAGTATTAAACTGTTTTCAATATAACTTTACACAATAAAATCCCATTACTCTCAACGTAGTAGATCGATGTATTTAAATTCGTTTATAGTCAAAAACGTTCGTAGTCACAATTTTATTATACTTTACAATTTGTTTGAAAGAAAGTAATAAACTTCATAAGTTCATACAACCGATGCCGTTTATAGTCACATTAAAATATAACGCCAATTGTTTCAATAAAACAAAAAAATAAGTCAAAAGTGAATTATTTTATTACAAAACTGATTTATACCTATATTGTCTTTTCCTGTTCTTTATTGCAAATATATATATTTTATGATTACATAACAGAATTGCTATTTATGAATAAAAAAAGTTTAAAATTGTTAACGAAAGACATTTTATTGAATTTGATTTTGTTTATAAAGATGCAATTTTTTTTTGACTACGCCTATAGTCACAAAATGGTTATAGTCAGAAATATTACTGAAAGTTAGCGAATGACTATAACCGTGTTTTACTGTACATATTTTTTTTAATAATAGCAGAAGCAAATGAACTAACATTTATTATATCATTTTTGAAGAGTTTTTTTTTTTTTTTTTTTTTTTTTTTTTAATGTGTTTTATTTTTTTTTAATCCATTTCTTTTTTTTTTTTTTCTTATATCTGTACAAAAAACACTTAAACCAAATTTTCTTATTTCTTATTTCCAAACTTAATGACCTTTTGAGGAAGGTACTCTAAGATTTAGTATTTCTTAAATTTATTAATTTACTTGATCAGCTGTTAGCTATTTATTATTATTTTATTAATGCGTAAGTGCATTCTTTCTTTGTATAATTTAACTGGAAAAACTTTTTTTCTAATAAAAACCAATTTTTAATTTGTATTTTGTTTTTATAAAACTCTATACTACTTATTCTAGACTAGCACCTAATTATAACTAACTTACAACTATCCTAATCTAACTTATATTTACCCTATACTACTTATTCTAGACTATCACCTAATTATAACTAACTTACAACTATCCTAATCTAACTTATATTTACCCTAACTATACTATGTTTTTATGAGTTTATTCATTATTCTGTTCAAGCCACCAATACTTATCGGTGCTTAATAAGTCTTTATTTGTTATATACATATCGTACCTTAACATTTCTCTATTATCTTCGGTTTTAAAATTTGGTTGGTATTCTATTTTTTTATTTGTAGCTCTCCTAAATATATGGTATATTATGGGCACTTTATCATCATTTTGAATATATTTATTTTTATCCAGGTAAATCCATCCTTCTGGAGGTATATAACCGGTTCTCATTGTCATCTCAATGTACCCATCATCTGGATGTATTGAGTGAGCAATCAGACTATTTTCTGTCACAAATTCTACCCTAGAAAAATGCTTACTCGTTAAGTTAATTATAAATTGAACTATTTTATTGATTTTGCTAGTCTCATAGAGCGTTTTGTTCGATATATAGTGTTTGTAGTCTGTTTCCGGTTTTCTAAATTTACCTGTGCAATGCCTTATACACTTTCTTTCAAACTTTCTCAATAACTCCATACATGATGGACTTATATTATATCATATTGGGCAAGCATATGTAAGAATAGGTCTTATCATTGCTTGGTACCCTATGATTTTGACTCTGTTATTTATTCCTTTCTCATAGAAGAGCTTCCTGGAAGCCATAAAAGCTTTCCTCGCTTTTTCTAATTGATTGGAAATATGTTTCTTATAATTTAAATTGTAGGTTAAGTTTACGCCCAAATATCTGACAGACTTTTGGTTCGTAATTTTTGTGTTGTCTCTAGTTTTTATGTGGAACTTTCGCCAGTTTTTTCTAACATCAGAGTTAGCTTTATCTAGACTTGTTCTGAATAATATAACTTCACACTTGCTATAATTGATTCTTAGTTTCCAAGTATCAATATAGCTTTGTGTTTCATTATAATTTTCTTGCAGCTGTGCTTGCATTTTTGATACATATCTATTTACATTATAAATAATAAGATCATCCGCAAAGGCCAAGCTCCTTGTCAGAGACTGGTTTTGATTTAGTTTATTTAATAGCTCAGCAATATATAAATTAAAGAGCAAAGGTGCGTTTACAGTCCCTTGCTGTAAACCATTTGTTATTTTAAATATTTTCTTAGAACATGTTTGTCCATCTACTGTGATAAATTTTTTATCTTCTAGCATATTTTTTATCATTTTTATTATCTGAGTTGGAAAATTATATTTTAAAAGTTTGAAAATTAGTCCATCAATCCATACCGAATTGAAAGCTTCTTTTAAGTCTATAAGGCATGCTCCCACACATTCCTTTTTATTAATTGCCCAGCATATATCAGACGTTAATTTATTTATTGCATGTACTGCTGAATGTTTTTTTCTAAATCCGAACTGGTTTTCTGGCATAATTCTTTTTTCTTTAATAAATTTTGTAATGTTTTTGGCTATTATAATTTCTAATACTTTACTTATGTTTGGTAATAAATTTATTGGTCTAAAATTTTTTGGATCATTATGATCTTTTCCTGGTTTTGGGATTGGTACTATTTTTGCTATTCTCCACATCTTTGGAAAGTAACAATTATTAAGTATATTATTGAAAATTATACAATAGTTTTCTATTATGCTATTTGGAAGATGTTTTAACACTATATTTGGAATTTTATCAATGCCTGCGGAACATTTGTTGCTTAATGTCTTAAATATTTCTTTTAAATCTGTTATTTTAACGAAATAATTATTACATGTTTGAGCTGTTGTTAAGTTATTTGCTTTGCATGTCTCACTAAAATAAATTATTTTTATATTTGCATCCTTTTCTATTTTTATTTGCCTGTTCAATTCTATGATTGTTTGTTGTATTCTAATATCATTTTGAAATAACGAATTTGTATGTACTTGGTTATGTGATTGTTCAATATAATTTCCTATAATATCTAAAATATCTGTTTGATTTCTTATAATATATCTACCCTGTTCATCCTTTTCTAATTGTCTGATATTAATACCCATGCTCTCAATCAAGTATTTTTGATTTTCTTCTATCCTGAGCTTGTCGATATTTTTATTTGTTTTTTTCCTAAATAATTTATTAATAATAGGGAACATATTTTTGTTATTAGAGGGATGAATTTCATTTTTGAAGAGTATGATCTGATTTTTGTTTTTATGTTTTGTTTTCAATTTTGTGTCAAATTGTTTTTGTACTTTTTTCTATAAGCTTGTGTGTCTATTTAAAATGACGGAGTTTTTATGAAACCTTTTTAAAAATTGGCCATTATGAAAATTTATTTTAGAGTATAGATGTCGCTCAACTTGGAAATAACCGTCACTATTTGATGTAACTATTTTAAATGTTTTAAGTATTCACAAAAAGCAATTTGCTAAGATTTTAATATATTAGTGGTGTAATTTACTATTCAATTATTCTTGGTTTTTTACTCACCTCCTTGTTCATCTTGTGTATTATATGTAAGAGTGGGGGTACCTGTTGGGTAATTATTATTTAAATTGAAGGCAAATTTAAAGTTTTTAACAGAACAGTAATTTACGTACTGACATAGATTTCTCACGATAAAGTAGAAATCACTCATATTTTCATACAAATTTAGAGGTTCGTAAGTTCTGCTCCCTCATATATCTTTTCTGTTTCGTTTCGACATATTTCTATAGTAAGTGGCATTTAATGGATAAAATTACTAAAAATAAAATATTTTTGTAATTAAAGACGCATTATACATAAACCAAAACCAAAACTATATTATTACTACAAATGACCAAAATATAGAAAACAATAATTTGAGACAGTTACGTACTTAAAAAAATTAATAGAATACATTTTTTTTAATTATGTGTAAAAATAATAAGATGTTGAATGACACAAAATGGAAATATTTTATTTAAAAGTTTGAATATTATAAAACCAAATAGAAATTATTTTAAACCGTATGCGCATTTCGGCCGTATATACAACTTATTTACATATTAAGAGTTCATTTATATCAAGAGTTATATTAACTGATTTGTTTGTTGTTGTTTATTATTTTAATAAGATCTCACATATGCATAACGTATTTGCTGAATAATAAAACCACATGAGTAAACATTTTTCAACTGTGTGCGCATTTTTGTTTTTTATACAACTTGTTTATTAGGAGTTCATTAAAGAGAAACGAAATAAAATTAAAAGGTGTCTACTGCGCAGGTCCTTAAATGCTTGTCAATTATAATTATAGATTGATAACCTGTACAATATTAAACACTGTTATATATAATCAAATAAATAATTTAAACCCCATTCTAACACTTAAGGGTTAAATAAATTTTCCTGACTACATTCCCAGAGTTTAATGTCAGAAAAAAGCTTTTAAGCAAAGAAGAAAAAAAAAACTGAATTATAATCACTCCTCAGTCATGAAGGGATAATGCGAAATAATTTGGCAAGTTCACTTAATTTTTATTCAATTCGTTGTTTTTATATTTTTTTTATTTTTTTTTTTTATTGTTCTAGGATTATTCTGAAATGTCCTTGTTATAATACATTTTTTTGTCCTTTTTTCTTTAGTTTGTTTTTCTTATGTACTAGAGAGAGTTTTTCTATTCCGTGTCTTTGATTTGTTCTTTTTTTTCCAATGCAAGGATAACAAAAAAAGCGTTAATGTGAGAAAATTTAATTTTCATCTCATTTGCCGCAATAAAATAAAGAAAAAAAAAACAAAGATAAAAATAAAACAAAATTTTTTTTTTCTTTATAGAATTTTCTTTTTTTTTTCTTTTTTTCTTTATAATTTCATTATAATCAGGGATGGGGTAACAAAATATTGTATAAATTGATTTTGTAAATCAATTGTAAATACAAAAAAAAAAAAAAAAAAAAATAAAAAAAAAAATTTCCAAAAAAAAAAAAAAAAAATTGAAAAAGTTGTACGAAAATTTGCTGAGCCATGATAAGTTGAAGGACGAGAAAATATTCAAATTTCATTTTAATGAATTCCAATATGAACAAATACAAAAAGTAATGAAAAAAAAGAAAAACAAAAAATAAAATAAAACTATTTGAAAATTATTCGAAATTCATAAAATACACAATGAGCATTTTGAGGACTTATTAATGGACACTTATTGAATGAAAGAATTGTGTGGAAAATTTTTATGTAATTTGATATTATGTCCCTATGTTTTTTGTTATTTTTGTTTTTTTTTTTAGATATAGTCTCTTTTTTTAGAATTTATGGTATACTATTTAAGCTTGTAAGTTAGTATAGTACTATAAGTATAAAATATTATACGATATACAGTGTTGTGAAGATGCTAGAATGTTTGTTTAATAATTTTGGGTTTGGTTTTGAAACCCACTATTAAACTTCAGCTGTCTAGCAAAATATTATATGTTATTTCAATCAAGGATTTATTTCATCTGCGGGCTATTTATTATCATTACTTGTCGTAGCATGATGCTTCGGCTTTTAATCACCTACGGAGTATTTATTATCATTATTTTTGTCCTGTTGGGCTTCAACGTTTAATCAAAGTTTTTATTTGTTAATCTTCTAGTTAGTCGGGTGCTCAATTGCAAGCTAGATAACTATTTAATGTAATTAATAGTGGTAGTGTTATACTATCAATGGTATTGCAGCATATGTACTATATTGCATTGTACACGCTGGTGCGCACAGTAGTTTGAACACCTGTATTTGAACCAAAATATCCCAGGTTTGAATCCCGATGAATCAAAAAAAAAAAAATATTTTATGTGTTTCCAGTACTCTTTGACATTTGGATAAAACAAATCACAATAAATAATTATGAGTATAATGTGGTCATCATCATCATCTTATAGCGCTACAGCTCTGGGTGAGCTTTGGCCTTCATCACTATGCTCCTCCAAAAAGGTCGATCTTGTGCCGCTTGTGTCCAATTTGGGATTTGTAGGATTTGAGCATCGTTTTTCACGTTGTCTGCCCATCTGCTTCTTGGTCTTCCTCTACCACGGCTGCTATCGGGCTTTCTATTCAGTACCACTGCTTGCTTTCGGCTTTACATATTCTCCATTCTGCAATATATTTGGGCCGAGTATTTTTCGGAGAATTTTTCTTTCAAATATGCGCAGGCTATTCTCCTCGGCTACGTTCATAGTCCATACCTCACATCCATACGTCACTATGGGTCGTATGAGAGTTTTATATATTGTCATTTTTGCCTTTCTTGATATTAATTTTGATTGAAGCAACTTTCTGTTTGCATATGTGGTAACAGGTTAAATAAACTGTGACTATTCTATTTAAGAAGGTTAGCTATTATATTTAAAAAGGCTTATATTCTGACAATTACGGTAGTTTTCAACATTTAATGAGTTGGATATACCAGAAAATCATTTGCAGAAATTTGAACACATATCACTACAGATCAACACTAACTTTGATCTTCTTGCGATCTTGTGATTTTAGGTTCAGGTTTTATAACCAGATTTTTGAAACCATCTTGTCAAATAAATAAATAATCGAAAATCGTTGTAGTAAAACAAGTAGTAAACAATTGCAGTACCGCACTTAATTTAAGCACGATATCTGATAAGTATGATAAATATATATACAGCTTGTAATGCCATAGTACCTGAGAATAGTGGTATTTGACCCAGCATTTGGGTCGTTTCTGGTGACAATTTTGGACAGTTTTATATACTATTATTTGGAGGTATATGGAACCATATTCCAACAAATGTATTTCCCCAATGTAAAATTATGCCTACACATACAATCTACAACAGTTCAAGAGTAATGTTAAAACATTTTTCAAAACATCCCTACTGATCAATAAGGACACCCTTAACATCCCTACTGTTCAAAAGAGACATTTTTCTTCCTTCCATCCTCAATTAATACCAGCTGTGTATTCGTGTATAAAGGTATATCGTTTAAAACCTAATGTTTGGCTTAACTTAAAAAAACGTAGGTATAGGTATAGGAATTCTACTTATTCTGGACCTGTCTGTCAAAAACATGAAACAAAAATATATATTAGATAATCGAAACACTAGAATAGCTTATATATTATATTAGGGCGTGTTCATAGTGATTGAGCCTGCGCAACAAAAAATATGTATTGTTGATAGTTTTATGTTGTCAAAAAATGTGCGTTCTGCATTGGCCTCGTGCAGATTAAGCAAGTATTTTACAGCGCCTGTATTAATAGGTATTGCACGGTTGTTTCTAAATAGAAAATGATTTTAAAAAATATTATGTAAGAAAATTAAAGTATTGGCTTGAATTAAATTAAATTGAAATTGAAAAATAAATATAATTATGTATTATAAAAAATATAATATAAATATGTATTTCAAAATATAAACATTTTTAAGAAATTTATTTTATGTATGAAGTAAATAAAATTTATACTCTGGCGATTTTTTTCTGAAACTATGAACCCACGACTAGTCTATTGAATCATACTTACACCACTGCTAGCATTTAGCTTACAAGCTTCTTTTGATTTGAAGTTAAATTATTTAAATCTAATATCCAATAGACACTCCTGAGTATTATTATGACCATGTAATTCTAATCGGAATTTAAACTTAAATTTTAAGTTAAGGAAAATAATTTTCATTTGCTATTGTCGTAGTTACCCTATAATAATTTACTGCTTATTTTGTATTATAATTTTTTTAAAGTGGTTTTTAAACCTATTTTCTAATAATGAAAAGCGATACTATTCTTTTATTATAATTTAGGTAAGTTTAATCTTTATATAGTAATGTTTTTTTTTGTCTGAAGCCTTTTATTACAGCATAACAATACTAATGAAAAAACAGTTCATTATGAATGAAGGATTGAGATAACTTTTTTAAACTGTATCCAAACTTTATTAGATTAGCAATGGCATTATTCTTAGTTAATATACAAATATTTGTATTTCTAATGTTTTTAATTTTTTGTGTTAGTAAAGACGTGGATGTAAGGGTTTATCACAGTTGTTTCTGAAAAGAAAAACAATTAGTACTAAAATTGCTGATTGCCACAACACTAATTGAAATAAGTTTTATTTTGGTAACGCAGTACTAAATATTATCCATTTGCTCCTATTGCTTTAAATTCAATAAGAGCAAATTCGAATCATTCCACGCCGGTAAGAAACACAAATAATTCACTTAAAAGTCCACAAAGCAACTAAAAATTAACTGTTCTAAATATCATTGCCATAATTCTATTTTATCAATTTAAATAGAAATTTGAATACTGCTGCGGCCATAAATTTATATTTAATTTGGTATAGTTAGTGAGTATATATCAGATGTCGTATTCGTATAATAATCGAATTAAACCGATTGTCTTTATTTGAATTAAATTTCAATTATTTTCATTCAAATCATTTTATTTTTGTTTTATTTTCTTTATTTTTTATATATTTATGAATTTTTCATGAGAATTTTTACATTTCAAATAATTTATTTTGAGGCACAAACAAAAAAAAATTATTATTTTTAAAATTGATATTTTTTTGGAAGTACCTATGTCTATCTTAACTACCTACCACTTCTGTAGATAATATTATATAGATAGGTAGGTCTAGGTATCTATGTATAATTTATTTTACAGTCTAGTTATTCAACAATATTTTTTTTTTTTCATTTATATTTTAAGTCAATTTTTGTTTTTTTATAATTGAAAATTAAAAATTTAAATTTTTGTGAGACAATAATAAAAATAACAACAACAACAACAGCATTGAATTTTATTCATCAATCTTTGTCTGTTTTTATTAGTTTTTATTTATTTAATTTTTGTTTGTTTTTGTTTGATTATATAGCGAGCTTATTTTTTTTGAAATTTTATTCGAATCGATATATTTTTTTGGTATGATTTACATATAGTTTGAGGCTGGTGGAAAGCATTTTCTCGCAAAGTATTAACACAGTCTTCTAATTACCTGTTTGACAGGCATTATGACTGCTACGAAAGTGCAATGGACTTGATTTCACATTATCTTTCTTTTATTTGGCAAATTTGGGCAGTTTTCTTCAATCGAAAATCTGATATAGATCTAAAATGTCTACCGATATTTTGTATTTTTCAAACGAAATGTTTGTTTTGCCGCAACATACTGAGCCTAGTTTGAAATCAAAGTATCTTATGACTGGAATAATTTTATTTTGTTAATTTTACGTCTATGAGTTATTGAGGTACTTTTTTTTATATAATTCCAAGTCCATGGGATAAACACCCTAACTGATTTTACATAGAGATTTGGAATACACAATCACATACAATAGAATTTTGCTGTAGAATTTTTATGGTGTATCTACTAATTTGAATAACTTAACTTTATCGTCTTCACTTTCATTCTTTAATTCATATAATTTAGTTTGATAGTACTCTTTTGATCCAGTCGTAGTTTTCTGGACTATATTTATTTTACTTTTCGATATCGAGCCAACGGACGAAATAGGACCTGACAAATCAATGTTATCTATTTCTGCCAGTAAAGCGCGGCGGCTTATTTTCAGTTGCAGATACGTAATTGTTTTATATAAGAAGGTTGGTTTCGTCCCGATATTTTGTAATTTCGATTCTGGATTTGAAGGTTCTCTTTGCCGGAATAGTCTCGTCCATCAGCTTGATGTATCCGCTTCTGACTTTAATTTTACATTAATCTTAATTTACGGCTCATAAAGTTTTGATGCGTTACCTCTTTCAAACCCCATCATTTTTTTCCACCATTATATCCGACTATATTATAATTAAAAGTATACTGAAGCCAATATATGAACTTATGATATCGAGCTGTGGTTACGACAAGCAATTCAAATATCAAAATGATTCAAAGTTTTCAACCAAAATTACTTGCAGTAATCATCAATGTGGCTTGGTATATTCAAAATTTAGTCATAAGAAATGACGTCCAAGTGAGGTTTGTGAAAGAGGAAATAATTGCTACAGTCAAAAAGATATTGGATTCGGTTAGGAAACCATCCAAGTCCATTGGTAGAAAAACTGCTGAGACAATTAGATAGGAAGTCAACACAGAAGATAAAAACGATTCTAAATGGCAGACCTTCCATCTAGATTTACCATTTAATGGTGTCAAATTTAAGTCCTGTGAGTAAATATTTGTTAAAATGTACCATTACAAGATTTTAAATAATGAGGATAGATTGTAAATAAACGTAGAAGTAATAAGAAAAAAAAATATATATTCGAAGAAAAATTTTCTTCACGAAAACATCAAATCACACTTGCCTTGGGTATTGTTCCTGATTGTAACCCGTAGATCAGAATCGGTATTATGAGCAAATTTTCTTATGTAGTTTATCAATTTGAAAATGTTAAATAGAATGTTTCGGTGTAACAGGTTTTACAAGTGAAATATTTAAAATGTTTTGGCAAAGCGAAGAACCAACGTAAGGGAATTCTACATCGGGCTTTTATATTGATTCCGTTTGGGGGATCAATACTGCCACAAAAGTAGGTATTTAACTTGAAATATGGAAAAAAATAAATGAAAATTTTTCGATAAGTATAGGTTTTACAGCCAAACTTTGAAGTCCCAACAATATTACTTTGGTCGTCGCTAATCAATGATCGTTGTATTGATTTTCGTTAAAAAAAAAATTTAAAAAAAAAAAAAAAATTATTACTTACATAACAAAAATTTAATTCTGTATTTGGTGTTCGAAAAATATTAAAAATAAATAGAAATTTCGAAATAATGAAAAAAAAAAACAGTAGACAACAAGCTTTAAATTAAGGCAACGCACTTTCGTTAACATTCACAGTTAGTACTGATATTGACATATATCCGTGTAGGATCAAAATTAATTCAATTTAAATTTTTTTCTCTACTATTTGCGTTTATTTTAAATCAAGTCCTTGTTATTGTCCTTATTTTTTTTTTATGTTCCATATTATTAAAAAAATAAAATTAAGCACGCAAAATAAAAATAGATAAAAAGAGCAAAACTGATTTGCAATGCAATTTTTATTTTAATGTAGGTTATTTCCATTATAGACGAATACCAATTTTACGAAAATATAATATTTTTGTTAATTTAAAAGAGCGCCTACACACTCTGTTTGTGTATGGGAATGAATTTTATTTGGGAATTTAATTATAAAATAAAAATAAAAACAAAAATGACACATGTGGAATTTCATTGATACGATCAAATCACTGGAATATCGATTAATAATATCGATTTGAAAACAAAAATAAAAATAAATAATAATGAAATTAATTTTGATAAAAACATGCTAAGAGTAGGGCTATTTATAAACTTAAATTTTGCTGGTCCCTTTGAAGACTGAAATAAATTAAAAGTTGATAAAATTAGACGAATTTGATTTTGTAAACACTAGTCATTGTAAAACGACGCAGTTTGTTCGTGGTAGACCCGTAGTTATTGTTGAAACAAAAAACCTACTTTCTGGATATTTTTTAGAAGTTTACAAAAACTTGGTCCGCACAATTGAAGAAAAAATTATCTATAGGTATGTCCACTTCTATCTTAAAACTGTTAAAGGAGGGATTTCTTCGAATGTTTTATTAAAAATAAATTGATTTAGTTTATAGTGACGATGATAAGGCGAACTTGAAGCTATTATACATTTTTTGTGCTTTAACAGTTTAGAAATTTATTGAATCTTTCCATTACAATAATTTGGCATTTGACTGTTTCAAAACGAATAAGTTTATTCAAATCTTTCAAACCAAAGTTGAAGTCGTATACTCTAGTGATTAGACATGAATTCAGGTTAACCACTCCTGCACCACTAAGTTGCTAAAAAAATTCCGAGCTAGATACTTAGGATGGTTTAACAATCTGCCAGCACAGTTCCTTGTTAGTTTTCGGATTTCATCCCTGCCATGGGTATGCTCAGATCATTGTGAATGTTGCAATTTTTTACTTACCCACGATCTTAGGTTATGGTTCTTAATATTTTTATTCATAGTCTTTGTATAATGTCGACATTTCTCTTAGAGGTACTTTTCTATAATTGATAGCCATTTGATCATATTTGTTTTAAGATTTAATTGTATAAGAGTTCGTACTTTATAGTCAATATCGAGAGGAGAGTTTTGCCAATTAGCCAGTACTTACTTATTATTTTTACAGCTCGCTGCGGTATATGCTATCATATGCAGACTTAAAATCGATAAGTAGATGGTGTGGGTTGAGTTGAAACTCATGGGTTCTTGATTTTCCAGGGCGAAAGCCGCATTGATAACTGCCAATAACAGCGTCACAATAGGGCTTCAGACATTCGCACAAAATGTTAGACAAGATCTTATATGCCATATTTAAGAGGGATATTCCTCTATAGTTTTTACAGGACATATCGTCGTCTTTATTGTAAATGGGGCATATAGAGCTGGTACTCCAGTCATTAGGCATGCTTCCTTCCTTCCATCAGGTGCAGCAGCTTTGTTGTTTTGCAGCTTGCTGATGTCTTGGCCAACAATCTCTACAGTGGGTGACGGGGGGTTGTTGGTAATGACTGGTATTGGTGTTGCTAGCTCTTGTTGTTGTTGTTGTTCTTCATTTAGAAGCTGCTGAAAGTGCTGCTTCCATGGTTCCAATATTCCTTGCGTTTGGGTAACCAAATTTCCCATATTATCTCTTAGCGCGTGTGTAGCGGGTGAGCCATACAATATTACCATAGATATCTTTTTGGTCAGAAAACTACGGGAATAATGACTTCTAGCTATCTTTTAACATAGCCTTAATTAGTCTACTCAAGATGAATATTAAACAAATGAAATACACAAAATTGTATTAGAATTAATAATTAAGTAATGATTTTGTTTTTTTTTTTTAAATTAAAATTTTATAAAGCTTAACACCATTAATTTTATAGTTATATCCTACTACTAATAATTTTTTTTGAAAAACTTATTCCCCAAAACATTGAAACAAAAGCTCATTAAACGAATTTTTAAATTTCTTTGTTGAGTTTTCCATTTTAAAACCCATCCCTAGTATAAATACCTGAACCACCCATCTGCTGACAATCATAACAATGACTAAAGTTTTTTTTTTTAATGAAATATAAAAAAAGCACAAGAAGAATAAAAAGAAAAGCAACAAAACTTTCATATGCCCCAATCATCATCTGTCCTTTATATACGATTATCTGACTCTCATTCTCGTTAATTTCTGCTCTTTTCTATTCAAATTTTAATTTTTTTTTTTTAGCTGACATCTTATCCTGTCTTTTTATTTTCAATTTTTTTTTTACTTATATTTCATATCTACTAAAATTATTGTTTTTTTTTTTTGTTTTTTTTCAACCTATCATAATATCAAGTTACTTATTCTGATGACTGTGTCCTTCTTGAAAAAAAAAAAAAAAACATAAAAAAGAACAACGAAAACAAAAAGGTGATAACGTTAAGTTCTTCATATACAATGAACACAATGTTGGCTAAAGAAAAGAATTAAAATGGCAGAATGAATAGTAGAAGAGTAAAGAAAATATAAAAGAGATAACAAAAAAAAAAATGTATAATTTATAATTTAGTAGAAAAAGATAATAAGACACTTGAAGAAAGTTGAAATTCAGTTTTTTTTGTGCTTTTTGTTTTGTTTTTAAAATATTTTATATTTTATTTTATTTTTCCATGTCCTTGCTATGAATGTCTTAAAATACAAATTTATTCCAGGCTGTTTAATCGTTTTTAGGTCAAATTTAATGTGTAGATATATATAGATTTTGTAAGGGCAATCCTATAATGATGAATAATGGAATTAATATACATTAAAAATAGGTATTTGATTTTTTTCTAATGAATAATCATAAGAAACTGACCTGAAAAAACCTATATTGTGTTGAAAGGCCACTTAAATAAAGTTATAAAAAAAATCATAATAAATGCGTAAATGGCTAGACTTACCAAATATACATAAAGACACTACTTTCCATAGAAAGCTCTAAAAGAAAATTATCTTGTTCAATCTTGTACAACAAAATATATACTTTGTCGCCAAGAAATATTAAATTCGAAAATGAATAAAGCGAATTAAAATACAAGCTTCCATTAGAAATAGTTTCCAAAAATACAAACATTCCAAAATCAAAACACACAAAATTTTTGAAGGTCTCCATTCCAGGAAATGTCATGCATCTTCATGATTGCTCTGTAACACGATCCCTGGAATATAAAAAATCCCAATCAAATCCCAAACATTCCCTCAAATCCGATGTGCGAATTACCGATGTGCGGATTACCACAAACAAGGCTTCTTTTTAAGTCATCATGATTTGACTACGTTTACCTCTTGGGTATTTACTGTTTGCTGACATATTTTATAAAATCTTATCAATTAGTTGACCCGTTTGCATTTGCTGAGATATGGGTGATAAAACCATAAACGTAAGCTTGCCAAGCCCGCTTGCTCGTTGGATGGTCAAATTCATCTTCTTACTGGTTGCTTATTGTGAGTACAGAAGTGTTTTGAAATGCTCCAATGAGAATACGCAGACGCATATGGTTATATATGGTACGATGGTATATATGGTACATATGATATATGGTACGATACATGGTTATGGAAAAAGACCTTTAAATTCAAAATGCGAAAATTGCTGATTTTCCGGCATGGATTTTCCGACTTTAGTGGCTACCTTCGGCTTTGTATGATACGTTCCATGCTTCCCCACTCTTCTATTAATTGTCCATCCTACTATTATTAACGCATTCGGAACCGAAATTAAGATTACGAAGGTTAATACGGGTCACTACATGAAGGTGAGAGTAGTGAAAATAAGATAGTAGAAGCTAAGTACCGTTAGTTGTATATACCGACCATAAAACCTAAACATCACCACCCTACTGAGACTCACCCCACTAAATATCATTAGTAGCATTAAATGTAGCACAACTAACTCTATTTGATGACGATTATATCCTATTCGGTAAAAAATAACGAATCGCAAATTATATTTCTCTGCATCGGAACAAAAATTGAGTTTACAGAACAATCTTAATCAAAATTGGAAAGAAAAAGAAGACAATGGAAGTAATTTTTAGAATCGGATTCAATTGTATATTATAATTAGCGCAAATAAATTTAGTATCACAACTCGTTCAATAAAATTATCAGTTACCGTAGTGAAGTAGGTTGTATTTAATACCAAAATCCGGTAAAGAAATTGCATAACTATAACCTTCTAGAGTAGCTAATAAAATTTCATATTACAATCTAAAAAATTATAAGTGGATATGGTAGTTAGGAAGATAGGAAACCGCCTGTAGCTAGATGCGCAAGCTTTAATTTGGTATCGCGCAATTTTAATTTTCTTAAGCCAGTTCAAGTTTCAAGAAAGAAATCAATCAAAGAAAGGAATATCATTAATACGTTTTACGTTTATATAAATGCCACTGAACAATGGAACTACCCAGCATACTATTGAGAAATAGTATTGAATAATGTTGAGTGTTATCACAAAATCAGTTATTTTTAATGACTCAGACACGGGTTATTACAATAAGCCCATTTGCGGCTGCGGTGATATAGGAGACAGATTCCCTCTCGAAATTCATAATCTAATCTAGCTTAATTTTACACTTATTCATTAGTTCGTTCGTTAATATTAAAATCAATATCACATTATGAAAAATTCTACGAAACCAGTGTATGACCATTATTTTGGCCACATAAAAAAAATAAATAAAAAATGTGAAAATTTTGTTTTGAAGCTAAACTATAATCATTTTGATATTTTATTCAAATTAGAATAAAAAAGACTGATTGACAGAGAGACTGACCATATACGATCAAATAATAACTGTTCGGGAAGGACCATTAAACTCAAAATGTGAAAGTGGGTCAGTTCCGGGCATCGATCTTTCGCCTTTGGTTGTTACTTCCGCCATTTTCCGATACTTTTCATGTTTTACCTCTCTTCTGCTCTCTGCCGATCCTACTACACCCGGATTCGAACCCGATCGTTCGTAAGGATTGCGAGGCTTAACAGAGGATGAATGAATTAATAAATAAAAAAAAATTTACTTGCAGACAAACTGACAAATTTAAATATTAATAAATATAATAATTAGTTCCAAAAACTAAAAGGACTGGCAGACAATTTATAAATTAGTATAATTATAACATTATACTGTTACAGATTACAGATTACGGGTACTGATACAGTAATGATGTTTTTTTTTAATAAATAATTGTTGATTTCAATTAAATGTTTTAGCTTGATGTCAGGATGTCGACATCAAGATAATTAATAACTAACCTGATGAAGAGATAATTAGACATTCCAAATTTATGTCTCATCATCACCATCATTGTCCTGCAACCTCATCCGTGGGGCATAGGACGGAAAAGGCGTCTGTACTCACAATGAGTCATATCACTGACCCATATCTCAGAAAATGCCAAAGGGTCAACCGACTGATAACAATTTCATGAAACAAACGCTAGGTCCCCCAGAGGTAATGGCGATGAAATCACGGTGCATCTTCCTACAGCCTCGGTTGTAGTAAACCGCACATCGGATTTGGGGGTGCGCCATATTTCATGTGGTGGTGTCCAGCGGAACACCGAGATAACAAAATCGGAAGTAAGTTATCAAAATCGTCTCGTACGCGCGGAAAAAAAAAATTTATGGCTAACTTGCAGCAATAATTTTTTCTCGTTATCGGAAATAATAATATAAGTCCAGTTATAATGTCGAATAACTTATGTTATTTAAAAAAAACTGGATTACCCTCTACTATTTATACATAGTAAAGTAACAATTATGAATAAATTCACCACTAGCTCAACATAAAAAAAAAAACAGGAAAACAAACAAAAAACAAACAAATAAACAGAACAAACGAATTGAAACTTTTTCAATATCAACTTTTTAAAGTTATCAAATAAAAATTTAAAATGGCGTAATATTTTTTTTTTTTTTTTTTTTTGTATATGGACATTTGCTTTTCCTTTTAAATTCTATTCTTTTATTTTATGATATTTTTTTCATATTTCGAAATGTAAAATATCTAATATTAAACAAAAAATAATATTATGTATAATAAAATAAAGCAAAAAAAAAAAAAAAATAATAATAATATTTACTGTTATTTTTTAACATTCAAATCGCAACATTTGACTTTAAGTGTGATATTCTTTATGATAATCGTCAAATATTTTTTTTTATTCTTATTATTTTACTTCGACTTCTCAAATTGACTTTTAAAACTTTGAAAAAATAAAAACTGAAAATAGGCATTTCGTTTTTAGAGTCTTGAATTTAATTTTTTTTTTTTTTTTGTATTTTTTATAGTGAATATAAAAACTAAATTTGCATATTAACTATGGCCTAATATTGTATTACTAAAACAAAATTTTTTTTTACTATCTTAATATGGTAGTAAAAAAATTTATGAATACTTTATTTTGACCTCTTATGTTGTGGTGGGTATTATTAAAATCCGCTAACTAGGTACTAAAATTTATATAAGAAATAGGATATAGGGGTATCATAAAAATAAAAGCAAATCCTTCAATCAATTCGTTGTCATAAAATAAAGAACAATTTTTCAAGATAAGTTAAATTGTTTCTTAACTAAAGTAATTAAGGTAAGCTTTTAAATATCAAAATATTTTATTTCATATGTAGTAAAATTTGATCTAAATACATTTTTTATAGTTTTTGTTTTGATTTTATGCATTATTGTTGACATTTATGATTATTAGAGTTGAATATACAAATTAATAGAATAGAAATGAAAGTCAATAATGTAAACTTATACAGAGTTTGAAATAATATTTCTCTCTTGAGACATTCATTTTTAAACAAATACTGTGGGGAGTTCATGAAACTATAAATAGACATGGAAAGCAATCGTTTTGTAACTGGGTACCACTATTTTATTAATTTATTATCTATTTTGTTTACTCTACCGACTCACATCTGAATATTAGAGATTATATTATTGGATATCTGCAATTATGTTTGCGATTCCCTCCCATGAAAATGGATTGTATTGAACAGTTCATTCTAAATCATCAGCAATCCCGCATGGACGACAGCTTCTGTTGATGTTTTGTTTGCTTTAAATTTGTTGGTCAATGATAAATTATATAGCAGATTGTACATGATGTTTGTCATGATATTATATCAAACGTAGTTTAATTTTATTTTTCAAATAGACTAAAGTAGTTGTTTTTATTTTTTTATGATCCGCAGACATCAATATTTTCCACTCTGTCAATGAATAAAATAAATTTTCAGTATTTTTAATAGCAACACACCATGTTTTAAATTCTTTTTATATTTTTATATTATTATATTTCTTTCACATTTTTACCATATCTTCATGCAAGTAGATAGTTTGAGATTGTGTCGTTGGTTTGTGAAACAAAACTTACAGGAGAGCAGCGGAAAATAAGAAAACCAAATTCACAAAATTGAAAAAAAAAATAGTTTTTTACTACCATTTTTTATTTCTTTTTAAATTTATAATTCGATAGCAAAAGTCTTAAAATCATTTTTACTTTTTAATTTTTTAAATTATTTATAATAAATGTAAATTTGGTCTACATAGTAAATTTAAATTGGTTAAAAAAAATCCATCGAAAGGCTATACGACGATCAGCGCTTCAGAAGTTATGATTTATTTTATCCCAACACTTCCTGTTTTTTTGCTGTAAATTTTTTTATTTTCATTTTAGTTGGCACATTTTTATTTTAGCTAGTAATAAAAAAAAAAATTCATTTAGTAGGTAGGTAGGTAGGTAAGTACGTATTATTATTATGTGTATGGTATTTTTATAATTTACTTCACACTTGTACTTAATTTGTTGTAGTTTTTTTTTTCAAATGAACATGCAAAATCGAAACTGAATTGTTTGCTATATGTTAGAAGAATTTTTTTTTTTTTTTTTTTTTTGCGTGGATTGGTGGGAATCTTCATAGACACAATGAGCCCCGTAGCTTCCATTGTGTGCCAGATTTTTACTGACTAAACCACACCCCTCCCATTAATACTAGTCCAACGGACTAACCATTAATTTATTGCTATTTTGATTTTCTTGAAGAAAAAGTTTACGAAATTCTATCGTATTAAATCTAGTGGCTTAGTTCTTTTAAGCCTTCTGACATCATTTTGATTATCTAGCAGTTGAGTGGCCTCAACGTTAACATGTCCCTCCAGACGAGCTATATGCTTTGTTGCATATCTTTTTATTTCATTTTCTATGCAAGGAATTTTTAGATCTCTGTGCAAATCACTGTTGCGAACATACCAGGGGGCATTTACCATGTTGCGCAAGACTTTATTTTGGAATTTTTATATACAAAGTACATGAGTTTGTTTGGCACATCCCCATATTTGTATGCCGTACAACCATATCGGTTTGAGTATCTGATTATATAACAAAATCTTGTTATGTATAGGTAATTTAGAATTACGACCTAAGAGCCAGTACATTTCTCTATACTTATTTTCAAGCTCAAATTTTTTCTCTTTAACGTGCTCTTTCCATCTAAGTTTGACATCTAATGTCATTCCTAGGTATTTTGATATATTGTATTTTGATATATTGCTAGATATATTGTTTTCTTGGGGTATATTGACCCTATTCAGATTTACCAATGGTGGTTGATTTTCTAATTTTTTATTTGTAAAATTTACATGTACTGATTTTAACTCATTGAGTTTAATTTTCCATTTCTTTGTCCAGAGGTATAGCTTGTCGCTTGCTCTTTGTAATTTAATTGTAGGCTCGTCAATATTTGATCCTACTGCCATCAACGCAGTATCGTCCGCGAATGTAGCTACAGTTATATTTTCCATTTCTGGTAAATCATTGGTGTAGAGCAAATACAGTATGGGACCCAGAATATTTGACCTCATTTATGGGCTTACCTGGCTTTGGTATCATAATTATCTCTGCTATTTTCCACATATTCGGCACATACCTTATTCTTATAGCAGCGTTTATAATGCGTGTTAGCATTGTTATAGCTTTTTTCGGAAGTTCTTTCAGGACTTCCGATGTAATTAGATCAAAACCTGGAGCTTTTTTATCTCTGAGTTTTTTAATTTGTTCAACTATTTCACTCTCTGAAAATGGTGATATAACATTTTCTTGCCAATTATTATTTTCTTCAGTGAGATCATCCGAATCTGTCTCGTCTGGACAAAAAATTTAGAAGAATGAACCACAAATTTTGAAACTATGTATTTGAATTTGATCATGATATGATTCATATATTATCATTTCAATTATGCCTACTACGCTTATACTACGAAAAAATTGTTGTAAGATTTTCGATTAAAATTTAGCTACCTCAAAAATTTTAGTTAATGCAATCCACTTACTTAAAACAGTTTAAATGTTTTAACGAGTCAGAAAATTGTTTATGTTACACACGAAATTATTCTCATATTCAGTATTTCAGGAAAAATATCACATGGGCAGATCGGTTAGGCCTAAGCAAACTGGGCTGGGAACAAAGCAAAGTAAAAAAAACCTTATTTCGTCATTTATTAAATTTATAATGTAAAATTATTTAATTGGAGGGTATCTAATGATTTCAAATAAACGCAGAAATTTAGGATTAAATCAAACAGTGAGCAGTTTTGTCAAAATTCACAAAATTGTCAAAATTGTCAAAATGTCTATATTAAATTTAAATATGTAGCAATGATGTATGAAAATAATTAATTGTTGTATCAAAAAGAAAAAATTTAATGATAATTTAATTTTCAGAAGCAACTGAAATACTGACTTCTACCTTTTTAAGTCCCATCCTTAACCTACTAACTCTGAAAAAGTGTATAGATCATTTCGGGTCAATATGCCAAACCGGATTTTACTCATCAAACGGCTTTTACTGAACATGTAAAGAGGAGGGGGAATATAATACTGTCCAACACTTACTCCGTCTTTGCCCTGGTCTGTCCCTTTTTCCCCTGTGCATTCACTGGATTAAATGAGGCAGTAAAATCAAAGACCTCCATCGCTTTGTAAAAAGCTCGAATTGGTTCAACGAATAGAGTCTTATGCTAGGTAAGTTTATGTGGTGTCACGATGAACCTTACTGGTCTAAGTATGTTGGCGGTCACTACTACCTACCTACCTACCTTTTTGAAAGAATTTGGAACATATAGACCAAAGATGGCAATTATTATACCACGAATTCTCGGTTCTACACGTAGATGATACATATTAAAATCAATTCGAGCTTTTTATAAAGCAATGCATATCTTAAGCAAAATTACCTTCAAAACCACCAATAGGTCTAGAAAGCAAGCTCTTAAATAGGTTTTACTTTTGTGAATTAATTTAAGCATGGCAGAGAATGTGTAAGATTATCACTTCATTTTCTTCATATTTCCAATGGAGCCGATGACTTCTGGAATGCATTAGTTACATGCATAGTTTTTCTCACAGTATCTAAGAAATTAATACACAAGATAAAATTATATTTATTATTATTATTAAAGTATAATTTACTGAATCTATATCAGAACACAATATTATCCATAAATTTAGCAAATTTTCACAACAAAGGTTGTAAATAAATGTAAAAAAAAACATTACAAAAACAAACTAATAAAATATCAAAATTAGGCATTATTACTCCAAAATAAACTCTTTGACTTTCGGGGAAATTACTTATACATCCAGAAATTAAATAATTTATAACCCAGTCTTACCAGTCCTTCAAAATCTTACTGGAAGTTATTTTTGAAGGTCATTATTTAAAGACTGACATTTTTTTTTATTATTATGCCTCCTTCTTCTTTCACAGCTATGTTTGTTCATTTTTTGTATATAATTTTTTGTTATTTTTTTTACAGTTAATTTGAATCGAATCTAAAAACGTGTCATAAAATTTTCTAAACTTATCAGGAAAATCAAATTATGTTATGAATTGGATTCTGAATATTCAACATAATAGATAGATACTAACTTAAATTTTATATTCATACAAAACACGCACATACTTTATTATATTATAATAATAAATATGTTCGTATTATGAATATGATATGATAAAAAATATATATTTTGAAAATTATCTTGGAAAATAAATAAAAAATAAAATAAAATAAAATAAATAAATAAATAAAACAAATTTTCTTTAACAAAAAAAAAAAAAAGAAAATAAATAAAATAAAAAAACAACAAAGAAAAACAAATTTGAAATGAAAATTTGTTTTTTTATTTGAGTTAAGTGAGCATCATTATTGTCAGCAGAAATAATGTAAAAGAAAATATGTTGATATGAAAAAAATGGATAGATGTATAGCAAAATACTGTAAATACATTATAGTATATTAAAATATACAAAACTAATTTTAATATTTACATAAAAACTATAAAACTTCTGCTATGACATTTTATTTTGTGGTACTTTGGAATAGAAAAACTATTTTAGATAGTTTTATGCAAAGCCAATCAAATTTTGTAAACCATTTAATCCTAAAATGGGGACGTTAATGTGATGTAAGCCATCTGTTGGGCGTCTAAATAATTGATTTAATTCAAACATTCTTATTGAATCAGATTTAATAGATATTCACCCTCTCTTATGACAATTAAATTACAGGTTAACGTTCTATTTTGATTATACCTGTGTTCTTTTCATCTAGTTCAAGATCTAGGTTTTATCAAAATCAAAAGAACGATGTAAGTTAATCATATGAGAATTTTTTTTAAGTTGGCAAACTTGTTAATTGAATTATCAAACATTTCTATTCAAAAACTATATGCAAGCGCCACTCGTGACAAGTAGCATTACTAAATATTTGAGACCTGTATAAAAACCAGCTAAATATGTGGATTTTGAGTTGTTTTTGTATTTTCATATTAAACGATTGACCTGGACCGTGAACCGGATGAAAAGAACACAGTTTATGTTGACTTCATAGGATGAAGTAATGTGTAAGCTAAATTTTTTTCAAATATAGCTATTTTATCAAAATCTAGAAAAATGAGTAAATTTTTAAAATGAGAGAAATGTATTCATTATTATAAATACGTAAATTAATACGATAAAGAAATTTATTTGAATACAAAAATATTATGAAGATTATATCAAAGAACTTTAACGGCAAATGACCTTATAAGTTTGCATAGACAATACTTGCTTCAATTAATTTTGTCCTTCAAAAAATATGTATAATTTTTAGTAAATTATAAATTTCATGATCCTAGACACGAACCAATAGCTTTATACAAATTAATGGTAATCTTAAATAATAAAAATAGTGTATTAAATTTTCTGTATCCTTCCAAATATTTGCATTTGACAGTTTGAGAATCAAAAATCAACAAATGCATACATAGAAAGAACTCTCTCTTAAATACATTTTTTTGTTTTAATTATTTTGTTGATATTTTGTGTGTTCTGATAGTTTTTTTTAAAATACTTATACCTAAAATTATTATTATTATTGAATTGACCACAACTTAAATTATGACCAATGGAAGTAGTTGTTGCGGCAGTTTGATAATATTAAACTTTTTGTATGTTAAAATGGTTATGGGGTGAACTTTTAAATTGAAATTTCTAATTGAAGATTAAAAATTTTGAAAAAAATATTATTTAGTTTCGCTACGTCTCATTTAAAATATTTATAACAATAATATTGAAAATCGGTTGTAAAATGGTTCAGGTATTTATGCCGGACTTTTATAAAATTTCATATTTTTTTGTTCTCACGAAGGTGGCTCTAATATGTCAGGGTCGGCATGTAGGCTTCTAGTCCTGCATGCCGTCCTCTACCCTAAGCTTACTTTTGATAAAGTTCAATAAGTTTGAGGGTTCTATCCTGCAGAAGTTTTCTGAGATCATGTAATGCATTTCCAGCAACCTGAGTCTCCTGAGTCTTGAAAGAGCTGGGCGATCTCCTACAACCCAGCTCTGTGATGACCTTGTATACGACACTCCTAGTCATATGCTAAATGATAATAATAATGAGAATGGTGACTCCCCGCGTGCGCGGCACGGGAGGGGTAATTGGTCGTTGGGACATTATTATTATTATTATTATTATTACAACATGTGTGCAGTGACAGTGTCTACAGGTTAAATCGTCACTTAGTGCTACTCTTCAAATGTGCTTATTCATGTGGTTATGACCAGTAACTATGCCCACCATCTTTCTACAGTATACTCTATTGACGTTTAGCAGGAAGTTGGTTATTTTGGTGTTTGTTCTTGGTGCATATATTTTGGAGAATGGGTGGTCTTCAATACGCTTCCAAGGAATGTTTGTTTCCTTCTTCATGGTGTTTTCTATCAATAGTTTAATATTACCAATAGATATGCCAACTGCCGGTTCTGAATCTGGCTACATATTAAATATATAATTGTTTTATATTTTTGTGGTTTGAGACTTGGTGAATAAAGATTAACTTTATTTTGATAAATAAATTTTGATAAAAAGTAAAGAGAACAAAACTAATATTTAATAAGAAAATAGAAAAGTTTACAGTTATTTCTTTCTCATGCCCAAAGCAGCGGTTCTAAATATTGCCGGTCTGGATTTATTCCGGCCGATTAATAAAGTTTGAATTAAATTAAATATATGAATATGTGGATTTACAGACTTCATCCAACACCATGTAAGCCATTATGTATTTCAATTTTCCCGTTTTCACGTAGAACACCGTTTTCTTTGTTTAGTATCAATCATTGTAGGAGTGTCAAGTATATAGGCGATTTAACCTTATCCCTATTATCCATTTGCTATTTATTTTTCACTGCTAAGACTGAGATGTGTTAGCATGGATGGTTAAAATTAATTAAAATAAAACTCGAATTAATTTATATGAATAGTTTTCAAATTTAATTTCAAATTTAAGTCGTTTTACAAAATAATAAGTAAAATATTTAAAAAAAATTTGACTCTGAGCATTTTTTGTTAACTCAGAATTTCATAGTTTCGATTAATTCGAACTAACCTCAGAGTAAATCTGAATGTTTAAAATCTTCTCAGAGCATAGCTCTGATTAGAATAATAAAAACGACCATTATTATAAAATTGGTACTTTTCAATAACGAAGTGAATATTATCTACCCATACTTAGATTGAGGTCAATGCATATGATGTTGTATAGAGCTAGATATGTTATGTGAAAGACTCATAGGCTTACTAAGAACAAAAAACAAGACTGTAATATTATTATAGTAAGTTAATAAGACAACTTATTTGTTAATAACTTAGTTACAACTCACTTAATTGCACTGCAAAACAGAGCATAATTAAGGCGGTCCCAGCCAGAGTAGATCAAGCGACAATTTTCAAAATTGATTTATTGCAATTTTCTTCTGTCATCGTGCAAAGAAAACAAGTAAAACTAAACGATTTTTGAACATGGTTACAATTATATTTTCAAATGCACTAAACTTCTTGAAGTGATTAACCTTTTTTCTACTGCAGTTTTATCTCTAAAGTATTTTTTTTACATGGTCAATTTTGGTTCGGACCGCCTCAATTTTTTTTGGGTTTTTTACACTGTACAGTAACTTAGGTAGAATCATCTTTTCGTGCTTAATTAAGTACGGTACTGCAATTTTACACTTCTCAATTGTATTTTGATATTTAAAATCTTGTTCATTCCAATCTTCTAATCTCAGATTTTTCTTATATATTTTTTTTCTCCAAATTTATTTAATTCGATTATTCATTTTCGATTATTCGTTTATTCACATATACATTCATTTATTCGATTAATATTCATTTAATTCACCCTGTTCATAAAAATATTTGAAAAGAATAATAAAAGAAGGTATTTACATACATATGTCGTGGTGATGTATATTAAAACCAAAAATTATATACGTTAATAAAAACGATAAAAATGTCACAAAGGACATTTTAAGTATGGAGTTGTAAATTTTATTTTTATTATTTTTTTTTTTTTTTGTTTTGTTATCTTTCAAAATTATTTTCCATTTTGCTTTTCATCAGTTTTTCATCTATACCCCATGTTTCATTTCATAAAGCCAACTAACTATATACTAGATATTGTATTAATATTATTCACGATAGCTGAATGTGATGTGAGACTGAGAATGTTATGCGTTTTTAAAAGCGGTCTATAAAATCGAAAAAAAAAAGTTAAAAATACTAATAATAAACGAAAAAGATAACTGTTAACATAAAAAGCCGAAATAGAAAAATGGTAAAATATTATTTGAGTTTTCTATTTTATTATTAGTTTGAGATTAGGTGAGAGGAGGATATAGAGAATATTATAATAATGCCTATATAAGATATAAAAAAAAAATAAAAGGTTTTTAAGAAATGAAGACTATCATAAAAAATATTATTAAAAATATAAAAAAGAATATAATTTTTTTTTATATGAAACTGATCCAATATTGGAAACGATTTGTACGATTTATTGTAGTTTAGAAAAGTCTGTGAAAATTTTATAGGTAATTTACAAAGATTTAAAAGTAATCAACTCTGTTAAAATTTTTGTTTTGGAATAACTTGTAGAGCTCATTTGGGTTTAGATGAGTGCATCAAGACAATTTTATATAGTATGATAGTGCATATATATTTATTTTTTGAAGTCTATTTTGTATTAATCGGAAAATAATTATGGAAAAACGATCTCAAAAATTGAAGAAACTGAATTAGGCTTGATTCGGGTGTAAAATAGATTAATTTAAGGTAAGTAAATGGGCATTATGATATCAAAGAAAAATTATACGATAAAGAGATTTTTGGCTTATAGTCAATATAAACAAATTAAAGAAACGATATTCTTATAATGTAACTTCAGTTTAGATATTTAATCCTTCGGTGCAGAAATTTACTCGTATTCTACTCCAAATTGAAGGTTTATTTATTTTATTTACCAAATAGATTACTATGATATGTAACATTACCATAACTGTTTAATATAGTATTATAGACTTATGCAAAATTATAAGCGATATAAAATCAACAATTCTTCTTTTAAAAAACAACAAAGCAGCAGTAGTAGATGAGATACCCGCCGAATTCCTAAAAGCTAATCCAGATGTATCAGTTGATATTTTATTATCTTTGTTCCAGACTATATGGGAACAAGAAATATATCCAAGCGAATGGAAGGAAGTAGTTATTGTCAAAATACTAAAGAAAGGCAACCTAAATCATTGCAGTAACTTGCTAGGTATCCCTCTACTCTAATTTCTTTTCGAAATTAATGGCTAGAATAATACTGAAAAGGATTATAGGCAGAATAGAAGCTACACTCTAAAGACACCAAGCAGGTTTTCGCAGTGGCCATTCGTGTGTAGATCACATCAACACATTACGAATAATTCTTGAACAATCCAATGAATTTAAAGCACCACTAAATCTCAGGTTTGTACACTTTGAGAAAGCCTTTGATAGAATAAACCGAGAGTATATTTGAGAATCGCTTAGTAGAAGAGGTATTCCAGAAAAAGTTATAGCTATAATTAAAGAACCTGTCTTAGCCGAATCAAGTACCCAGCAAAGAATGTGGCCACAGTTGAAGAGGTTAGACAGATAGGAGCCGATGGAAAGAATTTACTTCCGCGGGACAACGATGATGCAAAATTACATGGTTTATTTCAATTTAATTATATTATAATATTTAATTCAAATTTATTTAAAATATTTGAATAGTTTTTCTGTTCGGCGCAATAAAAGAGTATATTGATACACACATAGTTTTAATGATTAAAACACCACCATTAGGCGTCTATTAAAGACGAAAATTTGATATATTTTTTTGCAATATAATATTACCATCTCCCATTGGGGTTAGTAGAACCCCTTACCGTTCGAAGATAAAACGAAAACATGCTGTTAGTGTATTAGTAGCTAAAACATACTAGTAGTAAATCACAAGCATGAAAATTTGTTAAAAAACTAAGTTTACTAATAATATCCAAAAAGCATTAATATTTACAGGCATACCGATCTCCTAATCCTGAAATCAACATCAACGCAATAATAGCGTTCACGAAGAACATAGATTAGCAATTTTAAATAATCAAATGGGAGACCGTCTAAATACCCAATTCCAAAATCCCAAATAAATAAAAATGAAAATCATCAAATACAAAATACCTAAACATAAAATCCCCCAAATACAAAATCCACATTTTTTTATCAAATCTTCAATTAAATTTAAAATCGGCGAATACGTGTAATATAATAAGTGAGCGCCATGAAATCCGAAATGCCAAAATTCAAATTCAAAAAGTAAAGTCTAAGTTAAGAAGTAGGGAAAGAAGTAGAAGAAGAAATAGGGAAATTTTTTAGTACGTATTTTTGGGGGGTAAAAGTCCATCAAGTTTATTAAGAAAATAATTTGTTTGGGGAATATTTCAGAAACAAATAATCTGGTGCGGTATTTTCTGTTGCTTGTACATTATGTATATGTAAATGAGAGATTCTGAATTGAAGAGTGATTTTTGGTTGGAAAAAAAATCAATTTGATACGCTACTTCCAAGATATTTGTATATATGTTACGGTTATGTGATAAATCCGGTATTTATTAATAATAACCGCGTATTTTGGTAAATATGATAAATAAGTAGAATTTATTACATTTACCGGTTATTATTAATAATTACTTGTATGGATTGGTAAATCTGATTAAATTTAAAACTATTTCTTATTTATTGAAACCCTGTTTTTGCAGACGGCAAGCTTTTTGGGAAACATAAAGTCTTTTTAAAATATTTAAGTCTTTGGTCTCGACTTCCAGACGTCGAACCTATCCAAAAAGTTTTTAAAAATTAATTATTAATAACGTTTCTCAGAAAAATACAATTTCAACACGTGATATAGAGTTTCGGCTCAATTTCTGAGACCCAGGACCTATTGCCTTCATCGCATTTAAGAGCCATTGTACTAATGATAAAAAAATAAAATTTGTGGCCTTTGGTCTCGATTTTTGGACCGTTATAACCTATCCAAAACAGTGTCAGAAGTCACTATACTACCAATTTTATCTTTGTATTTATATGATTAAGGTTTTCGAAGGATCTTATATAGGTGGTTACAAAATTTGGCTTATACGCCTTTTACGCTGTATTTATGTATGTATGTAGGTGAATTAGAATATATTTTATAGTTTGTATTACCTGCTTGCGAATGATGATAGCAAAAGTGCTTTTGGATTTTGCGATTTCGATATTTTGAAAATAAGGGATTCAATGTAATCTAACAATATTTGGGGTTTTTGTGATTAGGGATTTGAATTTGGAGATTCGATAATTGAGTATTTTAATTTAGGGATTGTGTAATTGGGGATATTGATTCCATAAACTTATCTTTATTATGAAACCTAATTTATTGAATCTACTCAAACCAAAAGCTTGATTTTGTTTTTCCACCTAATTATTTGTTTTTGTTTTTTTGTTTTTTAATTTTATTAGTTCAATAAAAAACTATTATAACATCATATTTAAAACAAAATTTACAAATTTAAAGGAATATTGAAAGTTTTAATTTTAAACATTCGTAGATAAAACTTTAATTTTTAACTATTTAAAATTTCAAAATTATTATTATTATTATTTTATTATGCCTTAATTTCATTTTACAATTTTTCTTATTTCTTTATAATTATTTATTTATTTTAATAATTAAGAGCTTCTACTAATGTATTTACACCTATGACTTTTAATTTACTTAGACCAACCTGAACTTTCCTATTAATAATATATATATTTTTTAAGGAACCGCCTAATTGTTCGGTTAATTGCAATCAATTTCATAATATTAAATTTACTTTCATTTAGAGTGTTTAAATGGCAAATCAGTAGTAGTAGATTTGTATAGCGTAATTAACAAATAAGCCAAAAACATGCCGACGAAAATTAGTCAAGATAATCAATTTCAAAACTATTTTACCATATCCAACCAACCCAATCTGAATCGATTGTCAAACATATTTTGGTTGTTTCTTTGACAAAATAACACTAACAAAAAACAATAAATTTAAATTTTTTCTTTCAACAAAACTGTGACTGTTAAAAAAAAAAAAAAACTAACGATAAAATAAAATTTAAAACTCAATTAAAATCAATTTAAAATTCTTTATTTGAGAATTTTTCCACTATCAAAAATATTATTTTTCAATTTTACTTTTGATTATTTAAAGAAATTTTGAAAATAAAAGATAGGTACTTTACAGTTCTAATTGACATTTCAATATTATTGCTTTGTTAAAAAAATAATATGTAGCTAGTTTCAAAGTGAAAGAGTTGTTCATTAAATATTAACCTTTTTATTTAAACCAAATTTTTTGTTCTGTTTTTTTCTTTTTTTATTGTTTTTTTTTTTTAACTCAAAAAATCAATTAATCAAAAGTAAATTCACAACTTATTAATGAATGCGTAAATTTGTGGGGGGATAAAAATTCCAAAATTAATTAAAAAAGGAATTTTAAATTGAAAGCATCCTTTGATAATAATAACGGTATTAAGTTCAAAAATAATATCGATTAAAAATTCAAGATGTACTTAGTTAAAGTGAAAATAAATAAATAAAACAATTTTAATTGAACGCACACGAAATATTTTCTAATTTATGAATAGTAATAATAAAATTATCGTTGTTAATGTTAAATTTAAGAAAAATGTCCTTTTTCGATACCTCAATTGTGAATTCGTAAGTTTTCTCAAATAAAAAGCTACACTTGTTGTCAATGTGGGTGCGGAAAGTGTCTGTTGCAAGTGAAATGTGATCACTTTTCTGAAATCGTTTTTTTTTTGTCTCTTAAATTTTATCTTTTATGTTTGTACCGTTTCACTACGTCTTTGATGAAGTTCTAATTCCGTTTTAAATTTCCCAATTTCATTTTCTACATTCCAGTTTGGGATAGAATTTTGTAATCTATCACAAGTGATGACGTTGTCTTACCAGTTAGTTACGAGTTATCAAAATGGTCTTCTACAGTAGGCCAATCCCCTACTTAGACGGTATAAAACAGATTAAAAAATGAAATTAGATATTGCCTCGGAGATAGAAATGATGATACCCTAGTAAATCGAGTACAATGCATTTCCAAGGGGATGTCCTATGCTCCCAAGAGGAGTAAGGAAAAAAAAAATCACAAGTGTAGCAAGTATCAGATCACACCAGTTTAAATCCTATATTATATATGGTTTCAAAAAATATTCTATATTGCACATACCGGCGCAATACGTCCTTCTTGACACCAGAGACGATACAAGTCAGTTAAAGTGTTTGTATTGACAAATCAGAATTTAAATATATCCTACCAGGATTAGTTGGTCTACTGTAATGACTTGTATATTTTGGTATCAAATCGATGTGATATTTTACATGTTTCAAGCTTTCTTCTGATTGTTTGTTAGGCCTATTGGAATGTTTCTGCCTTCGAAAAATTCTTGAAATATATTACATTTGCTGCCTTGAGAGGCCATGAACAGCTAAAAATTCTTCTTTGCAAACTTATACATTCTGTCCATTTGGCTTGATATAATAAGTAATTAATTAAATGTTGTGTTCGCGAATGTCCTTCACTTTTACATTTTTTCGGGTATCTTCTGCTTGGTTACTTGACTTCTATTTGAGAAAAAAGATAAGCGTTCTGCATATTATAATCATTATTATCCCAAAATTCTGAAAATATATTATTTATTTCCTTTCCATCAAGTTTTTTCTACATTTTTGTTAGGAACTGCATGCGTTTCCTAATTGTCTACCTTCAATCTTTTTGATTTTAGTTAAATATCCTTCTCCCAAATTTCTTTTAATTTTTCGTTTTTCTGTTTTTGGAGATTTTTTTCTGTTTCCACCATGTGTGAATTTTTTCTACCGATGAGAAAATTTCATATTCTTGCTATTTGATTAAAAGAAAATAACAATAAAATAAAGATATTTTAATTAAGGCAACATTTAAAAGGAAAATTGAACTAACTATGACTACGACACACCCATATCAATGCAGATTTAAGCTAAGTCTAATTTTTAAACATTCAGTTTTCCTCTGAACAGAAATTTTAATAATTTTGTGTAAAAAGCAAATCTGCCACACCTGAAATATTATTAATAATCTCTTATAATTACATATAGCTATGCGGGATGAAAGTTGGATCGTTCCAGGATCCAACACTGAAATCTGTTTTTGATTTAGAACTGTCTGAATCGTAGAACATTTTTTTAAAAAAAAATCACTTCGCGGCTGACAATACAAAATATAATTTTTTATATTCTGGCTTACCTTGTTATTCAGGAGAAAAACCGCATTTGTCGTAAAATGGAAGAACAAGACGTAGCAACATTATAATGCTCAGCAGACTTAATTATTACGAATCACCGTTTTTTTTTTTTAATTTGGCATATCGTGTTTTCTCCCATGCCCTTCAATTGCTGATTGTTGATTATTATGCAGAATCATTTTCATTGATTCCCGCAAATATTCAATTGGATTTAAATCAGGGCTTTGTGGATCTGAAAAACATTACAGATCGTAACCAAGTAAAGACAGAAAGTAAACCAAGCTTTCAAATAAGTGTAAATAATTTTGTTGAAATAGGCAGTAGCTCTATCTGATTAAACTCTATTTGTAATGATATAATTGTAAGATTTCTAGTGTCCGATTCAATAATGGTTAGGAAGGACTTATAGCAGTGTCATCTGTTTGAATGTAGCTATATTGATGTAGCTATATTATGTTATTCATTCTGAATTAGGCAGATTATATGTATATACACTAAATAAAGTACAGTACCTAGAACACTATTTTATGTGAATCCTACTCTTATTTCATTCAATTCCGAATACTAACTTTTATGCGGAATAACAGGTTTAAGATATATAACATTTTAACAGCTTTATAGTGCAGTTGGTTAGGCAAAAACAAAATTTTTTTTTATAACACCATCATACCACACCTTGTTGAAGGTCTGACAGATAACGAGGAAAATATTTAATCAAACTTGGTCAAATTGTAGCGGTATTTTTATCATATCTGTTGTACGGTGGTGTACCTGATGCTCTAAAACTAAATTAATAATTTAATAGTAAATTTTTACTGCTCGTTATCGGTTTCAATTTTTTAGTAGAAGTTTTGCAAATAATTTTGATTGTATTGGTAGTAATGATATTGGTCTGTATCATATTACTATAGTTATGCCTTATTGACACTATTACATCTGCTACTTTCCAAATATACTAAGCACGCGTTGTATGTAAACTAAACGCAAAGTTGATCAACAGACTCAGCATGAGTATATTTTTTTTGGGGAAAATGGTAATGTTTGTTTTGCCCTTACTCCTCTTGGGGTCTCCTTGGGGTCCTCTTGGGGTCCCCGCCGGAATCAAAGCCGTGACTACCACATCGTAATTGAAACAAATTTCTATGCTCCAACCGATAGGCCACGGAAGGGATATCAATGGTAAGGATATCGCTAGTTATTCTAAATACAAATCCAGAAGTTTCTGCCTTATTGATGTTTTGTCCCGGGTAGCAATTTTATCTTTTTAGCAGCTGGTTGTTTGTTTACTTATCAATGAAAAGAACAGGTGCAGGATTAAGTAATTATTATATTGTTATTATTTAAAATATATTTTTCAATATTAGAGTGACAGGAAGGGTTGGTTTATTGCCCCATTATATTTTACTAAAAATTTAAACAATGAAAAATAGCCATTGTCTTGGTTTTTATTTGGAAGCGAGTCATTTTTAGTTTTATAAATTTCGGTACTTTCAGCTGAGTCTAGTTAAGAAGTTACAATAACTATGTCTTTTTTGGAAATTCTATGATTCTTTTGGATAATGTGTTCTGTTACTTTGGGTCTGAATTCTGTTAAATTCTTCATCTTAGCCAGTTCTGCTTCTTTCAGGTCGTCTTTGAGTCGTGTTTTCATGTTTCTCCTAGTTTGTCCAATATAAACTTTGTTGCAATTACTTCAAGTGATCTTATATCTCCCTAGTTTTTCCATTTGATCAATTGAGTTTTTAGTTGATCCTAGAACAGTCTTGAGCTGTTTGGTTTTGGTGCTATATGTCTAATCTGTGAGTGGGAGAGAAATCTCACTAATTTTCAATGCCACCTTTTTTTTCGGTTGTTTATCAATGAGTAGAATAGAGTGGAATTCCGTTGTAAAGTTCTTTCTGTGTTAGTGTGTAAATTAGTGATGGTGTTTTCTGGATATTGGTGTACTCTTGAGATCTTAAATATGTGTTCAGTTTCTCTTAAAGAGTCTCTAAACGTTTTTGGGAGATGGGAAAGATTAATATTAAATAGAATATGGTGTTGAAGCACGCCATCTTATGTTAATAAGAGTGGTTTGACGTATTCGGGATGACCCTGCCTGTATTTATTTATTTTGTATGTATTTAACAAACATTGTTTTAGAACTAAACTAATTTGGTATAAAATTTAATTTTTTAAAGCAAATTCTTGATGTCCTATTTAAAAATATCCTTTCTTAATTTTTATTTTTAAAATTTAATTTTCAAATGTTTGTAACTGTATCCCAGCAAATGAATGTAATTGCTTTAAGTCAGATATTTTATAAAATTTTTTCTAATAAATTTGGCTAACCAAATTTTTATGGACGAAAAATAAAAATTCATGTTTTTCTATTCAATTAAAAACAATAATATTTTGTTGTTATTATATTGATTTTTTTTGCTTTTTGTTTTTATTTTTTTTTTTTTTTGTAAATTATTACATGAAAAATTTTCCTGTTATATATATATATATTTCTTTTTTGTTTTTGTTTTACCACAAAGTAAAAGTCAAACCATTCGTAACTAACAAACTAACTTAATCAACTTCTTTGCATAATATTATATGCAGTATGCATTTTCTTTTATATGTATTTATGTTGTATATCCTTAAAATCCTTTTTTACAATATTACCATAAATATTTTTTTTTTGTTTTTATTTTGTTGTGTTTTTTTTTTTGCTATTTTTATTCTATTATAAATTTAAAGTACTGTACTTCGAAAACGAAATATTCACTTTATGTATATTGTAAGGATTCTGATAATGACGATGATGATAATGATAAGAATGATGATGATGATCATGATGATGGTAATAATAGTGATGAATAAATTTTTCTTTTCATTTTTTTGTTTTTTTTGTTGTTGTAATACTTTTTGTGGTTTTGTAGAATTGTAAGAAAAGAAAATGTACATATTTTAGGGTGCTCCTTTGGAAACCGCTAACAAGAAATCGTATTATCAAAATAAATTATAGGAATTAATTTCTTTGGAAGAGTCAAGGTTTAAACAATTTTCTACCTGTAGTTGTTATTTTATTCAAGTCGATTAAATTACTGTTAGTGATATTATATTAATTTACCAAGGGGAGATATTCAGCATACCATTCTTGGTACATCTGTAAAACCGCAGCCGCAAATTGCCTTATTGTTATTACCCGTAGCTATTATTAGTCATTTGAGTCCTTAAGGATGTTTAATTTAGTGATGGTATGGTATTTCATGAGTCTGATCGCTGAATCCGGTATCCTTAAGGACTCAGATGGTTAATAATATTATTAATACATTTAATAACAATAAGCCTGTTTGCAGTGCTGCGATGATATAGCAGCTAAATCCACTCTCGAAGTTGCCTAATACAATTTAATCTATATTGATTCAATGCAAAAATTTATGAGTTTAAAATTGTGTTAAAGATGGTTCAAATTATTGCTTGTCTTTGATTGCTAATGCAAAGTTTAGATGTAATTATAGATATAATGCAAGTAATGTAGATGGAAGCAGGTAATCGAGGAAAGACAAATAGAATTATAAATTAAATCTCAGTGATATGAAATTTAAAAATTATTTTCTCTTAATTTAGAAAAAAAAAATTATAGAGACTAAATTGGGTTAGTTATGGGTTTGTAATTTTTTATTTTCAAGGCCTAATATAAAGTTAGGTATGTAGGAAGATGGAACCGGCTATTTTCGGTGTTGCTTTGGGTGCATGTAATTAAAACCAAATTGTGCCTTTACGATGTCATAACTCTGTTATATTTATGTGTTATTATACGCTTGTTGCAGAATTCGAAACTATTACCAACATGTGCGGTTCGATTCACTGACTTTGTAATCTCTTACAAATTTCCTCAATACTGCTATGTACACCCACACAGTACAGAGTTAGAGCTACAGAGCGGAATTGGATTTACACTACAGTGCTTTGCACTACAGTGTTTTGACTTTATCATAACAGCGTTCACTTCGTTCTACAGCTTATAGAGTTTGGCATTATATCTCCTTCTCCACATTTTATCTAAAACGGGGACACTCTGATTAATATATTTTTATTGTTTCCGAAACATTAGATTTTGCCTCAAAAAAAATTGCCACATAAAAAATTTACACTTATAAATTCCGAATTTTTTTTTTTTTTTTTATTATGAATTTTCAGCCCCTTCACCATAAGTTCTTGTTTGTTTCTTATTATAAACTGATTACTAACACATACATATGAAATTGAATACGTTTAAAAATGGCAGAACTTCGAAAGAAAAAGATATAAAAAGGGAGAAACAGAATATATGCAAAACAAAAAACGAAGTTGTCTGAGTTAAAATTGAAGTTTCTGAAGTGCAAAAATTTAATTTTTTAATTTTTTGTTATTGCTATTTTTCTCTTGTGCTTTCTTTGATTCATTCAAATTGAAGTGTTAAAAAAAAAAAACTGTATTATTGAAAACTGTAAAAAATAAAGAATTTGTTAGGCTACTAGCGAGTACTCAAGAGTACATTTTGTACTAAAGAGGAGAAAAATAGAATTCATAGACCATATATCAACTGAATAGCAAACAGCATAAATTGTTTAACATGTCTATGAATTTTTCGTTTGAAGAAGCCGCAAAATCACATAATATGGAAAAACATTTTTTTTATTTTTAAATTTTAGAATATAGTATTAGAAATGTGAGTAGGTACTTTATTTGTATTAACTTAATTTAAAGAACAAATCATTAACCCTCTAATTACTGGTTTTCTAATTTCCAGTTCTGATTAATTAATTTTAAGATCAGTCAGTGAATTCTTACTATAATTGAAAATTGCTATAACAATCATTTTATTTCACCATTGATCACTCAATTTTCAATTTTTGGTTTTACATTGTGATGATCCGAATGAGCATCATCACAACCACTGCAGCATTTCTTTTGACAGTATTCAAGTTTGGCTACAATTCGGAGTTACCTTAAAGCATAGTAAAATTAATTTTACTTAATTAATTATCCTCATCTTTTCTACATGACATTTGAAGCAACCATTTTAAAAAATGGAAAAATTTTTCATCTGCGTACGCATTTGTTTTGATCTTATCCTTTTCGAGATGTAATAGTACTTTGCCTATGTCTAATAACCAGAGTAAGTAGAAATGATACCTCCCTGGACTGTTCCTCTGTTTACAGTTCTGGTTAAATTTGATTGTTCCATATTTGGTAGAACGGCTCTAGATTCAAGCATAGAGACAATCCATTGACTAAGGTAAGTTTCCACACCTAAGACAATCATAGAGGGTTCAGTCTGAACAATATTAAAAAATAGTTCATAGCCGAACGTGCCGTGGTGGATCTTCTTTTGAGGTAGGCATGCTGAGAATTAGATTGAAGCATTATTATGTTCCTTATCAATCTAATGTGGTAATCCAAAATGTTTCGTAAGAACAAATGACGATACACTGATTGATTTATAGTTCATAATACCTTGGTAATAAATACAACACGAAAATGTTTTCATGCTTCGGGTACATGATTATGTGCAATTCAACTTTTCAAGATTGTCACCAATTCTATGGAGCTTTATTGTCTTATAACTTTTGGAGCTTAATGGGTAGACGTCAAGTCGATGTATCATGGTGGTGATATCCAACTTTTTTATGTTTCTTAATAATTTATCAGCCAAATCATGAATTCTAGTGTTGCTAGAACAGGTATTCTGAAATTATTAATAATTTAAATATGTTTACTCGTATGCAGTCAATGTAAACGATTTTGGTTTCATAGGTGTCAATGGTCGATATTGATCTCACACGAAATTAATATTAACTGAACGATAATGTTATCTTCTTAGCTACTGCACGTTTTCGGGTAATTATAGTAAAGGTCATATTTTCTATAAAAGCCAAATTTGTATTTTTCTACAGTTATAAATTTTTTTATCTCACACCGGTTCACAAATATTGTATATTTTTTGAATGCGAGACCAATTTACTAAATCTTATATTAATATAAGCCTTAACGTTTATAATTATATCAAGTTAAAGTTATAGGTCGGTGTTAGTTTATTTTTATTCAAGATCAAGGTTGCAAGATCAAAATTAGAATTAAAATTTATATTGTTATATAAGTCTATTATAGATCGGTGCTGCTTATTGTTATTCATAGCTAAATTTATTCCAAAATATACTCTTTCAATAGATACAATATTGTAAATTTAACAATTTTAAGGTGATAGACGTGGTTTATAAACCTGAGGACCTGAGGAAGTATAAGTATCAGTCGTTCCATATATTAAGATTAGTCTTCCCATAAATACTAACTTTTTTGTTATTTTTGATTGTAGATATATTATAAATTTAAGATGGTTATCAGAGCCTATATGCGACTTCAATATCGCATAGTGCTCGCAATAACGGGCCATTTTTCAAAACTGGTATTTCGGTATTGTCAACCGGCTAATACCGGTATTTTTAAGGGCTAAAATTTTGGAAAAAAATATGGTTTTTGGTCAGTTTTTTAATGGGACTTTTAATCAAAAAAAATAGAAATAAAAGAACAACAACTTTTTTTAATAAAATAAATAACATTCAATTTTTATTAAAATAAATAAAAGAAAATTAACTCAAATTACAATTCATTTCTTATTTTTACATTTTTTTTTTTTTGTTATGTACCACAAGATATTAGTCTTCTTTATCAGTTTTTTCATCGATGAAGTAAGCTCTCAAAAATGCTAAAGCACCTAATGTTTCATTATTCATTGACGAAAGTATTTTCGTGCAAATCACTCCAGCTGCAGAAAAAGCAAATTCGCTCTCAACACTTGTTGGAGGAATGGTCAACAAATAATTATACAATAACTGTAAATATTTTCCTCGAACCCCTTCTTCTTCAAAATAACTGATTTATATTCTTACTAGTTTCTGGTAATCTGTTTTGCTTTTATTTTGACTAAATCGTTTAATGGTCGTTTTGCTAATGGCCATCTCAAGCTTTTTTTATAAAGAAATATGGGCCGGAGGCTTAAATTGATGTTGGTGTTCTTCGTTCTCAATAATTTGAATATCGTTATGATTTTTTCCCTCATCTACTATTTTATTATTTTTTAATACTGTCAGATTTATGCTTAGAGCAAGCACATCAGACGTCTATTACTAGACGAAAGCTTGCTTTATTTAATTGTGCAATAACTCATCATCCAGTAGGGTTAGTAAATCATCGCGACCTTTGATTAAAATATTTAAAAATAAACTAAACCAGGTACATGCTGTTAGTAGCATCAGGATAAAAGTCATAAGTTAATACCTATATTAATAGCTATACATTTAATAAAAACACTTCAAAAAGTTAGCCCGAAAGTATCAAAGTTAAAAAGAACAACAGTTGTTAGTAAGTCTCAGTTAAATGTACATTAAGACGTAATCATTTTTTAATAGTTAAAACACGTAGTTGACGATCAAAAGAAGTAGAGTTAGAATTTACTTCACGGAGCATTCTAGTGATTGGCTCGAATCTACCATATTCAGTAGGGTGGAAGGGAATGTGGAACAACTCAACGGTTCTGAGATTATTCCGATTGGATTTTGCAACCAAATAATTTGAAATTTGAGGGGCTAGCGTTACACCCGAAAGGATCTGGTGAATAAATGAGATATCTGCAATTATTCGACGATCAGACAACGACTGTAAGTCAATGAGTTTAAGACGGTGGTAATAAGGTGGAAGCCGCAATGGATCATTCCACGAAAAGTTACTCAAAGCGAAACGTAAAAACTTTCGTTGAACCGATTCAATTCGGTTATTGTCAGTCCAGTAATGTGGAGACCACACTTGACTGCCATATTCAAGGGTAGGCCTTACATATGTAACATAAAGGTGTTTCGTGAGGTAGGGATCAGAAAATTCTTTACACCAACGTTTAATGAAACCTAAAGAAGAATTTGCTTTGCTCACTATCTTATCATAATGTAGCTTAAAGCTCAGTTTAGGGTCAAGGGTTAACCTGAGGTCTATAATAGAATTCGCTCTTGAAAGCTGACAGCCATTTAGTTGGTAGCTGAACCAAATTGTCCGAATGGAATTTTTCCTAGAAAAGGTAATGACTTGGCATTTAGAAGTGTTCAATTCAAGTCCAATTTTTTGAACACCAAAAAATACTCTCCAAGAACTGTGCTATTTGGTTGACCATATCGCTCATTTGCGAGCAGACCGTCATAACTCAAAAACCGTCTTTTTTGGTCTTTTTAAAACGAATTTGAAAATTTTAAGTTGTTATAGTATTATGAAAACTAATTTTATCTAAATTGTGTATTTCAGAAACTAAAATTCAATATGTTTATAACAATTTCGTAAGTTTTCGATTAATTTAAAATGTATTTTTACTTACTTAACTAAGCCATAAAAAAATCAGTTTTTAGTTATGACGTTCTTTCTGCGAAATTTTTTCCAAGTACTGAAATATTTAAAGATATGACATTATTGTTAAAAATATAAATAGGTAATGATGCAATTTTTTCCAATACTTGAGTTACGTTTGTGTATAAATAAAATAGCTAAACAAAATTTATTTTAAAAATTTTTATCAATAAAAACTAAAAATATTGTTCATAAATTCAATTTGAACATAACTAAAACAAATAACGATTATAAAAATAAAAACAAATTCATTTTGAACATAGTAATAAAAAAAAGAACTTTAAAGTAATCTTAAAGTACTAATAAAAAAAGGTACTTTTAATCACATTAAGTCTTAATTAATTATAACAATTATTATAAGTTTTCATAAAAAGATCTATAAAATCTTGAAATATGATTTTTGCTTACTAGATGCATTAAATCAGTCTTCTTTTTTCGGATATTCCTGGTTTGGAATTGTACATATTCTGTAAAAATAATGTTGGGGAGCTTTTTCGTCTTGCTAATTACAGCTTCTTCAAAATTTGCGTCCATATACGATGTTTTATAAAAAAATTGTATTTGGAGTTCTCTTTTCAAATCGTGCGATTTTTGTATCAAGAAATTTAATAAGTTCATTGTTTGCATTTTTTGTAATTTTAAATGACATGTTTGTTGAAATTTTTTTTATGTTATAAAAGTCCTTAAAGCATAATTCATTGACTTTGAACGGTTCTCCGGTTTTTTTGGCAAGTTTTATTGTTGAAATGAATGCATCTGTTGTAAATAGTGGACCACTTTTTAATTGCTTTTTTACTTTTCTCTCAATTATAGAATGCGCTGAGTCCCCCTCATTCTGGGTGTGATCTTTTATTAAATATTTATGAGTTATACTTTCAATATTTAACTTACGTGCTGCATACAAATATACCCGGTAAACAATTTTGACAAAAGTGTTCCTAAAAAGTCGTGAATGTGTTCCGTGCCCATGGAACACATTCACGACACAAGTAGGGATAAAAATGGTGCAAATGGTCGCAAATGTCCAGGCACATGTGTCTCTCATTGTAATACAGTGTCGCGTGTATGTCGACACTTTTCGGACACATGTGTTTCATGATATTTAAAGCACATGTGTCAAGCAATTGTCGACACTCTTCGCACACATGTGTTCCTCATATTTACAGTAAATTTAATCGATAAAGTGTCGACACATTTTGGACACATGTGTTTCTTGATATTAAAAACACAAGTGTCGAGGAAGTGTCGACAAACTTCACACACATGTGCTCCTATTTACGGCAAATTTAGTCGATAAAATGTCGACACATTTCGTATTCTCTTATAATATTTTCCAAAAATTAAACAAAATTCAATTCTTGTGCCAAGTGCATGATTACTGTACCATATTTCCAGCTAGAATAGAGGATAAAAAGATGGAAAAAGTAGAAACAATAACTTTTAACGTATTAATTGTTTTAATTATTTAATTTAAATAATTTATATAATAATATAAATTTTTGAATATACAATAATAATTTTGGCCTTTTTTTTTTTGTCTTTCGTGCCTCTGGTTCCAAAGATTTCATAGCTGAACCAAATTCCCTAGATATTGTAGTAATTTCAGATTTTGATATTTTATTGACTATTTTCTTCCTTTAAATTCTTGCACTGATTTTTAATCAAATTGATTTTTAATTTCTGCCAACTGTTTCATAATTTGGGTGCTGAAAGTTTGAAACTATTTTGTTTTAAACTTTTTATTTTCTTTTTTTTTAAATATTTGGTCCTTTATTGATGAGTTGGGAGAATCAAACGTTTTCTAATTCTATAAAAAAGTAACATAACATTGATTTTTACTAATTTATAAATATTGCTTAAAATTTTAATTTTAACAAACCTTGAATTTTTCTACAAAACTTGATTCAAACTCCGATTTTCTAAGATTCTAAGAATCAAAATAGAAATACGTACGGACACAGTAGAAACACTTCACGGACACTGCAAAGAAAAGTCGATAAAATAAGTAAAGTTGTAAGAGTAAAAATACGGACACAACAGAAAAACTTTGGGGACACTGCAAAGAAAAGTTGGTAAAACTAATTTTTTTAGTCCACATTTACATTAATCTTGGCAACATACCTGGTATTTTAAACTTTTATTGCAATCCAATTCACAACTTTTATTTTTTTATTTTAAAAATTATAAGAATAATTCACACTTAGCTTAGTACTTACAAGAAACAATAACAAAAACAAACTAACGCAATAAAAAAATAATTTGTCAACCGAATCCTATTAAACTTTATTGCATTCGGTCGTCATAGTTACCAAGCTATTTGCTATTGCTACGATTTGAAAATTATGTTCTACATTGATAATTATTGGATAATTATTATAGAAATGAAAAATCAAGTAAAAGAAAAACAAAAAAAAAATATTTTTATTATTTTTCTCTTCTGCTGGGTACACAAATAGGAACACATTGTGTTCCTTCATCTTTCTACGACACATTTTGTTTATCGGGATAAGGATAACATAAATTTGTTTTTTTGCTGTCCTGGACAATTATCGGAATAAAAAATTAAATTACGTTTGCCTTTTATAAATAGATCTTGTAAATATTTGAGGACGCAGGTTTCTAGCTCATTTATGCCTCTTTAGGCATTTGATTCATCCCATACATAACACTCTTCAGTATTTTCAAGCATATTTTAAATGGTAAAATTTAAAACGTTGAGCTTAGATTTATAATAAAAGACCGATACGTCTCCTTTTGGCAATTGCATTACTGCTTGCAAATCGTAGACTGTAACAACTACGTCAACCTTTTTTTATCATTTTCCTTTTCAACCCTTGATAGTTTTTTCTCATCTAAGCGCTGATCGTTATGCATTGCATAAAATAAATGCAATTAAGAAGCATTGCAGACGTCGCACAAATCTTTTTTGGGTTGAAAAAGCGGCTGTTAAATTCTTCTGTGAAGATTCTGAGAAAAAAGTACGCTGACAATATCTGGCTCTGCCTCTATTGGTACTTGCGTTCTTGATTTTTTGGCCAATTCGACCATTAATTTTGAACGAGAGTTCATAACAGTATTAATAGACTAACAAAGCGATCATAATAGAAATTATTTAGAATGATAAATACTGGAATGGTCACAAAAGTTACGATATGTCTCTGCAAAAATATCGTCATAAGTATAAATAGTTCAAAAAACATCATGAAATCAGAAAACATTTTTAGCAGAAACAGAGTCATAAGTAAAATAATACAAAATTAATAATAACATTAGAAAAATATTTATTCACGATAACGTCATAATAGAAAATAAAACAACCTGGAAAATTAAAAATCAAAAAAAAATGTTTAACAATATTGTCATAACAAGAAATAACACAACTAAAAAAAAAATATTTTTCTTCAATAACGTCATATTTCGAAATTAATCCAAAGCAATTCACGCATATCGTTGCAGAAATAAAGTCATAACTCAAAATAATACTTTCTAAATAATAAAAAAAAAAAACAAAATCAACAATACATACCTTAGCAATATCGTCACAACACAAAATACAACACTTCTTTTAAAAAAAGTATGCAACCTTATTACTCAACTTCTAAGCCATAACTGAGATCAGACTGTATTGAAACAAAATAACTTCTCAAATATACTAACTCCATAACGACACAACTCTCTCATGCCGAAAATAATGAGAATTGAGTTAAATGGATTGAATTATTTGAAAGAACTCACTCAAAACAATATTTTGTAGTACTCAGATCAAATATGACAAATTTTGAGTTATGACGGTCTTCTCCCAAATGAGCGATATAATCTTTTGATAAATTTGAGAATATGTTACTTTTGTCGCCATTATAGTTAGGTATTTAATTTTTATTTTGCAATACCGAAATACCAATCGGATTTCGATATTGAATTTTAGAGAACAGATACCAGGATCCGATTTCTGTAATACCGGTATTACGAGCCCTAATAACCCAATATTAATAATGTGTGAATATTTCAAGATTCAGATTTCATATCTTAAATACACAAATCTTTTCCAGTTCACGCCAATTTGATTATAGATTCCACCACCACATTTTCATATTTAATTATTAAAACTTATTATCTGTTAAAAAACAAATTTCAAAAAATTCCTGAAACAATAATAATCGCATTTTAATGATAATAAAAATAATACTGGAAATTGTATAATTCCAGTAAAAAAAAATCTTAGAGTTTTAATCCTTAAATTTCTTATTTAAGGATTAAAATATTCATAATAAAAACTATTGTAACTATTCTCAAGAATATAAATTTTTTTATATAACCAGAAACCATCAAGATAAAATTTATTAATGATATCAATCATTATCATCATTTTCAATCATCATCACCATCATCACCGCTATTTTTGAAAAATTTTCTTTCCTGGTTGACTTATTTTCATCGCTGGTTGTTTGAAGTTTCAATAATTATTTTTTTTTGTTTCGTTTTCTTCTTTTAGTGGTCTTCGTAGTTTATAATAGGATTCAGAAATTTTTGTTAAATAACTAATGAGAAGGATTTTTTTTGCCTTTTGTTTTTGTTGTACTCCATTTTTGTATACCGCTTTTTCTTAACCATAAGAAAAAAGAAAAAATTATGTTCTTTTAAAATTAATACTTTGCACAACATAAACCGTTAGTTTAATTTATAAATATTTAAATATAAATATTTTTTTTGTAAAATTTTTGATTTTATTATTTCCAGTACAATAAAGTAGGGACAGTAATTTCGGAAAGCTGTCACGTCATATTTGCCATACATTTTGGATGCAAAAACTATTGATGAAAAAATATTCGGTAAAACCTACAAATTTGCCAAAATGGTCGTACCTATTCACACTATTTGTTAGGGTATATATCTGCAATCAGCTTCATCACTTAGATAATCACTCACCTAATGGTTGAAACACTAATTGCTGAAGTTGTAAAGGAACAAATTAGACAATTAGGGAAAAAAACGAATAACTCTATCTAAAATTGAGATTATGCCAGTCACATGGAGCAGCTCAAGTTCATTTTGTGAATGGTAAAAAATTTTAAGAATAATAAAGTCTGCTTGCCTTCAACCAGACATACCTGAAGATGCTTTATTTTATGATAAAGCAGGACATAGCAATCCGTAAGTATCTAGAAAGAAATTTCAAAGACGAAGTGGACAAATTCAGACTACTTTTGGTTGAATCAAGAACTGCGACAGATTAGCTCGTTTATTACAAAACTAAAAGTGTATTCCTACTGAATTGGGAATCTGAACCAAACATAGCTTCAGCTTTAATTTATTAAATAATGTTTTATAATATTACACATGTAAAAAATAAATATTTTAGCATCAGAAGATCAACAAAAATATTTTGAAATATTTTTAAACATTTTTATAACGGTGAATTTTTCAAAAAACAAATTGGATTGAATACACCGTAATTAAGCTTATTTTGAATTAATTCGAAATTAAAACAAAAAATCAAATTATTTTGTCAGCATTGAAATTTACTATTCTGTTTCTAAAATATGTTTATTGTCAGTTCAGGAAGGGCTGGATTTTTCAAAAAACAATCTGGATCGAAGAATAAACCGTTATATGCCGTTATTTTCGGTTAATTCGAAATTAAATCAAAAAATAAAATTATTTTGTCGGTATTGAAATTTACTATTCTGTTTCTAAAATATGCTTATTGTCAGTTCAGGAAGGGCTAGATTTTTCAAAAAACAATCTGGATCGAAGAATAAACCGTTATATGCCGTTATTTTCGGTTAATTCGGAATTAAATCAAAAAATAAAATTATTTTGTCGGTATTGAAATTTACTATTCTGTTTCTAAAATATGCTTATTGTCAGTTCAGGAAGGGCTGGATTTTTCAAAAAACAATCTGGATCGAAGAATAAACCGTTATATGCCGTTATTTTCGGTTAATTCGGAATTAAATCAAAAAATAAAATTATTTTGTCGGTATTGAAATTTACTATTCTGTTTCTAAAATATGCTTATTGTCAGTTCAGGAAGGGCTGGATTTTTCAAAAAACAATCTGGATCGAAGAATAAACCGTTATATGCCGTTATTTTCGGTTAATTCGGAATTAAATTAAAAAATTAAAATTATTTTGCCTGTATTGAAGTTTACTATTCTGTTTCTAACATAATATGCTCATTCATGCTCCTTCAGCAAGGGTTGGATTTTTCAAAAAACAATCTGGATCGAGAAATATACCGTTATAATATATGCCTATTTTCAGTTAGTTCGAAATTTAAACAAAAAATTAAATTATTTTTGCTCAGTTTGAATCCTCAAAAGAGTCATTCAAAATGCTTTAATACCAATAATGAACTTAACAAGGCCCTCAATAATTATTTATTACATACTCAATAGTTTTTTTGTACTTAATTTGGTGCAAATTGATTTGGCAGTTTTGCAGAATTATTATAGCCAAAATAGGGAAATATATTTTTATAAATTGAGAATTGAAATTACAGAACCCCTATTATATTTGACAAATAGCTTCGTAACAGGCCATATTAAAGGAAATTAAATAAATTTTTTTTTTTCTTTTTTAAACCATTGGTTGTGGAATACCCTTTATAATAAGAGTATAATAAAGCCATTTGGTTAATTAATTTTTCAATTTTTAGTTTTGAGTTTAACACCATTAGACATGGTGTGGGATTAATTGCCATGAGACAAATAAGTTGCGTAGTCATCATTTCGAGTTTGTATATGCCTTTAAACATATTGTTTTTAAAGCACATGAAGTTTTGTAGTATTCCTACAGCTTACAGCCCGGTATACCAAAACTATGTTCCAGCGTGTAGAGTGTAGATAATCGTTTTTTATGTTTAATTTTTTTTTGTTATATTCTTGACAGTAACTCAGGTAGAAATACCTTTTTAAATATTTACAATAGTATAATTACAATCTTTAATTATATGTGGGAACTACGATGTTAGTCCAGTTCCCATCAAAATTATATTTCAGCCTGTAGATATCTTGAACAATTAAGAAATAATGAGAAAAATACTATGATGATTTAATTTTTATGTTTTGCTTTATTTTCAAACAACCGTTTCGACCCGGGTCATTTTATTTTGTCACACTACATCAGTTAATAAGCTGACAATAATTTTTCGACTTTCTGTTATATAACAAATTTTTTGGTGTACATTGAAATCAAATGTAATATTAAGTGATAAGCATACTTATTTCCAAAGTATTTAAAAAATTTTTTTTAAATAAAATACAGCAGAACATTATCAGCTATCACTGGTGTCTGCGAATTATATACACTAATTCAAATACTTACTTCATATTACCAAGCAACGTTAAACACGCTTTAGGAAGTAAGTTTAAACAAAAAAATACTATATAATATTGCCCGATTTCTAGATTGTACATCTTAATAAATGGTAAAAGTAATATCATTCAGTTTTTCATCATCATCGTTGTCCGTCAACACCATTTGTGGGGCATAATGCGGAAATAATTTGTATAATTTTGGCGGAATTAAGTTGAAATAACACTCCATTACCTTTTGTTAGTGGTTAATTTTTCCAATTACAGCCTTCGACTGAGATTGGCACAGAAACAGTCCTAAGCCAACTCTAAAATGGAAATTGTTCCCACTAAAGTATATTTATATAATTCATTTGTGTCTAAGAAAAAATCATTCTATCGTCTATTATTTGCGGCTACTTATATCAATTGTAGCTAGTTTTTCTATTGCGTTCTTCGCCTATGACTGAGATTAGGGTAGAAGCAATCTTAGATAATTTTTGTTCTTACAATCAGTATGTTTAGGTAATTCCACTTTATAATGTAAGAAAAAGTCCTTACATCGCATCTTCTAATTTTCTTCAGTTATAGCCAATTTCTCTGTTGGATTATTCCCCTTAGACTAATATTGGGACAAAAATAGTCGTAGCCAATCCCGGTATATTTATGTAATTACACTATGCCTAAGAAAAAGTCCTTATATCCTATCTTATTTATGTATAACTTTTTTCAATTGTAGCTATGTTGAGTGCTTTCTTCGACTTAGACAAAATTGAGACAGTCCTAGCTTAGTTTTAAAGGAAGTCTGCTTCTACCAGTATATTTAGGTAATTACCTTGTATCTAAGAAAACAGTCGTTCCACAGCATTTTATTTGCGGTTAATTTTTTGAATTGCAGCCATATTCCTTGCTGCTTACTTGCTTCGGCTAAGACCGGATTAGGACAGTTTTAGCTAATTCTTAAATAGAGTTTAATATCACTATGGGATGATTCCAGTATATCTTGTCAATCACAGGGTATCTAGTCAATATCAGTTAGTGTATCTAGTCATTCTCAGCCTATCTAGTCAATCCCAGTGCATCTAATAAATAAACTCCTACATAAATTCGGAGTGGTTCCATAAAAAAAGTTGGTATAAAATTAAAGACTTAACAGTATGCTTACAAATTATAAACTATTTAAATACTATTTATAAATATTCAAAAAGGTTTTTTGTCGCCATTTTTGCTTTAAATAATAAATTAATTAACAAATAAATTAGTCAGCTAGCCTAAGTAATAATTAAGAATAGTCATATAGGTGTTAATACAATAGTATAAGCTCTAAAAAAATTTAATATTGTTAAAAAAAAAAAAAAATATAATAAATAAAAAATTAAATAATATAAATGGTTTTTTCCGCTGTTAAAAGCATAATGTCCTTAAATCATTCAAAAGAAAATTCTATGATTTTCCAATAAATTTTCTCAATAATTTTCCTTCCTCCCTTAATGTTTATTAACATTGAATTGTCTAATTTTTTTATTTATTTTTATTTATTTTTTATTCTACACCAACTGACACAATAAATTAAACTGATCATTCTCAAGTGAATTAGTATGTTTATGTATTCGTATATAATGTTTTTGATAAGTGAAATATCACAAAGGACGAAAATATACAAAATTTTTTATTTATTTTAATTTTTCATATGAGAGAAGAGAACATTTTATCGATTCTGTTCCATCATCATTGTTCCCAAATGACTACATGTTTGATAATATTTATTCTTGTTTATATACTATACAAAATAACAACAACAACAACAATTTTACTATGTAACTTAAATCAGTTGAAACAATTGAATTTTTGTTTATTTTATTGTTTTTTTTTTTCTTCAGTTGATGTCATTTTTAATGTTTGACCTCATCCTGTCCAGAATATATTACAAAAAAAAAATAATTTTGTACAATTTTATCTACTTTTAAATTCCCATTGAAATATTTAGCAGAACGAACATACAGAGAATCACTTATGAGAAACTCTTTTTTAAAGTGCACTTGTTTAAAAGAAAACAAAAACAAAAAAAAAAAACAAAAATAAAAGAATAATTGATTCCAGTTTACTGAACCTTTTTTGTTTTGATATTTTTGATGTATTTTTTTTCGTGTAGTTATTTAAGGAACGTTTATTTGTCTCTAATGTCGAATACAAAATGTCTCTTAAAATTTTCAGTGCAGAATTTTTTTTTAAATATTTATACAAATCATTCGAAAGTCATGCCCATATACTTAAAATGACAGTAATTTTATTTATTTATTCTTTGATAATTTTTTTTTGTTTTTGTTTTTTCATTTCTTAGTGGTTAAAATGTTCTTCCATTACCGGGTCATTGTAAATAGTAGTGTACTATATAGTAAAAAAAAAAAAAAATTTAAATCGCATGTGATTGTTGTGCCCCTTAAAATGCACAAAAAATATCAGAAAAACAACAGAATGATAATAATGTATTAAAATGAATGCCTGTAAGGAGTGAACAAAAATAATATATTGTTTTCTCTTTCTTTTTTTTTTTTTGCTATATAGTACCTATATTGTATTGTTGTGGTATAATATTATATGCTTTTGGGATTTAATATGTATAATATGCTTCAAGTCATTACCAGGACACTTTTATTTATTTATTTTTTTGTTCGTTAAATAAAGTAAAGAATAATATTCTGTTCAGGAATGATCCTTTGGAATGAGGAGTTGAATAACGCTAACCACAATAACAAGGATCAAAGTGTTGAGTGAAACGATAATAAGTGACCATACAAGGATATAATAATAAAAAATATATATATTCATCCTTTCTATAAATATTCATCAATGTCCTTTTTATTTTTCACAAACAGTTACATAATTATACATACATTATTAAATATATATATATGTATATATACATATAACTATATAATATATATATATATATATATATATATATAAATTTTTTTATATATATATATATATATATATGTATTAGATTTATATTATTGTTTTTATTTTTAGAAACTATTTTCAAAAGGATACAAAATATCCTTTTCAGAAAATTGTAATATTTACTAACAAAAAAAAATAAAAATAAAAACAAAAACAATAATAATAATAACACAAATTATACAAACAAAGTAGCATAATGTATATTCTTTCGAATGAATGAAATTTTAAAATTTTCTTTGATTATTTTATGTCATTGTGAATTTTAAAATTTTCTAGTACAGAGTGGTTAGATAAAATGTAAGATGTTCTGTAATTCCATATAAATATTTTTATTTTTGTTCAGTAATTTTTAATTTAAATTAATTAATCCGAAGCGAATAAATTTTAGAAGGTAAAATTAACACCCTGTACTAATTTTATTTTGTACATAATTAGCAAAAACATCCGAATGTGTCCGATCTGTATCTGTATTTTATTTTAGAGATAATTAGCAAAATTATCTAATGTTGTCCTGCTCCAACACAAAACGTTTAAAATTCACTGTTTTACTTATTAACCGGATTTAAAAAGTGGATTCTGAAAAATATTTTTACAGTTAATAACACTGTTATTGGCACATATTCTAAGTCCAATTCAAAATTTGTACTGTTTTTTTTTTTATTTCCATATGAAATTGTACATTCTGGCTCCGATGGTGCCCGATGTGTATCTATATTTCATTTTAGCAAAATTATCTGATATTGTCCGGGTACAGCACAAAGTGTTTAAAATTCACTGTTTTATTTATCAACCGGATTTAAAATATTGGATGTTGAAAATTATTTTTACAGTTAGTAATTGTTATTCGAACATATTCTGGGTCTAATTCAAAATTTGTAGCTTGTTTTTTATTTCCATATGAAATTGTACAATCTGGCTCTAATCCAGAAATTCCTAGTAGGTATGTCTGTTTTCATACATTTTAAATATACATGGGTAGTTCCAGAGTTATTTTAAAATTAAATTATATTTCATTAACTAAATCGAATGTACTTTGAAATGGTTAAAATACTCTTCCTTTATCGGGTCATTGTAAATAGTAGTGTAATTAATATAGTAAAAAAAAGAAAATGTACTTTAGCGATTGGTGATTAGAAATTAATTAGACAAAAATTTCTTACTTTTAGACATAGAATTCGAATTTGCATAAAAAAGTTCGTCTTCCCATTTGGAAATCTCGATTTCGGCGAATTAAAAGTTTAAAAATCGTTTTTCCGGTACTTTCCGGAAGCTGGAAATATCGATTTAGTTGATTTAGTTAATAAGTTTTTTTTAATTTTAAAAATAACGGCTTTTTCCACTCTTAAAAAAACTGTTATAAATGCTCCGTTATATCGCATGGTATAATGGCTAGTGGATGAGCAAATTCAATAATAACAAAATAGTTATATTCAATTATTGTGTTGCGCGACCTTTGTTAATTTGTTAAAAATAATATCTGTTTATATTTGTGTACAGCTGCGTAGAATACTGTGATGCTTAAGTCGGCTAACATAATCTTAAATCAACAACAGGCTTTTGCCCTAAATTATTTGGGTTTAAAAAACTCATTTTGTTTAGTAGGTATTTGCAGCTTGCATATCAGATTCACTGCTTTATGGTTTTCATCTGTAGATCTTGATGTGAATAATATCGTTGTTCACGAACGCGAAGGGTGCTATTGTTATTAATCGTAATTAAATCCTAAAAAGTTATTAATCTGTTATTGTCTACGTTAAAATCTGAAATAGGTTTGAATTTATTTGATTTCTGCTTCAATATTATGAGAGTGTTACACTGTTATTATTAATCTGTATTTTGCATAGTTTTGGCTGATTGGAATTTCGTAGAAATATTATAATACCTCCTAGTTCAGACAGTTGTGAAAGTAATGTCAAAAACCTTGTACAATCCAACGCATTTAGAATTTCATTAGTTGCTAACAGCTTCATTTTTGTATTGATCTTCCTTCACTCTTTTTTGATTTTAAATAACTATGAGAACATTTAGAGTACTCTATCTTTAAGACTGTGAACAATAGTAGCGAACAAACAAACCAAATTTCGCTTTCAGCCAATTTTTTTCTATTTTACTTTCTTACTTTCAAGGCCTATTAGTTATATATTTTTTACCTGCATGTTGATATGTAATCCAACTTTTAGGCCTTTTTTCCACAGGATGTGGGGCCTATTATTTCTTTTTTTGCCATTTTTATTACATACGAATGACAGTAAATACTGGATTAGGTAAAAAAATTTATAAATAATTTTTTGCTTCTATCGGGAGTCGTAGATAGAGCATTTCTGTTGAAGGGAAGATCTATATTTACCGCTCTATACAGCGTGTAATAACAGTAAGTACTGGATTAGGTAAAAACTATTCATAAATAATTTTTTGCTTCTATCGGTAGTCGTAGATGGAGCATTTCTGTTGAAGGTAAGATCTATATTTACCGCTCCACACAGCGTGTAAACATAAACCTACCACATTTTTTTTTATTATTTTACTGCCATCAGACATATTTACAATAGACAATATTTGATAGACAAGATCATTATAAACGATATTTAATTGCACCTAATACAACAACACTTTGTCATGATAACAAAGAATATAATTATCGGTATTGTAGTTTTCCACATGTAATGAGTTCTAAAAGCCAGAAGTTTGACAAATAAATACCAGAAAAATATGCAGAAATAAAATGTAGTAAGGCCCACATTTCGAAAAGGAAAAGGACCTATAAAGTTGGCCTACAGATTTATCTGTATGATCAACTGTTAAAATAAATAAATAAATAAATCTGTTCAATAAATAGGTCTTATTTGAAAAATTAGAATTTGTTGTTGTATTTATTAACCCAGTACATATAGTGTTTATTATTTGTATGTATATGAAAATTGTTGAATGTAACCCTTGTACCTTCCACAAGGTTTATAATGCGTTAATCATTTTGTGAACAGTTGCAAAAATAACACAACAATCTACAACTACATACGAAGTAATTATTTTTATAGTCAAACAGTTTTTTTCTTTCTAAAATATAGAACATTATCATCAAATTAAATTATTAGAAAATATCTTTGTTGGTATCAACTGTTAACAGTTCTTCTTATTCTTCTACTATTTCTTTTCTACTTTAAGAATAAAATCAGAATCGAATCAGAATCAAAATCATGTTTGAATACAAAAACTAATTCTAATTTTTCAAATAAGACCTAATTTATTGAACAGATTTACCCATAATTATATTCTTTGTTATCGTAAATATCGGATTCAATTAATTCATTCCTTTAAGCAAAGCCAAAGTTGTATTAGGTGCAATCAAATATTGTTTATAATGATTTTGTCTATCAAATATTGTCTATTGTAAATATGTCTGATGGCAGTAAAATAATAAATAAAAAAAATGTTGTAGGTATATGTTTACACGGTGGATAGAGTGGTAAATATAGATCTTCCCTTCAACAGAAATGCTCCATCTACGACGCCCGATAGAAGCAAAAAATTATTTATGAATAGTTTTTACCTAATCCAGTAATTACTGTTATTACACGCTGTACGGAGCGGTAAATATATAATACTTTATATCCTGCTTTTATTCTTCTTCCAATTTTTCCACTTCTACTTCCACTTGTACTTCATTTTCTTATTTTTCTGATTATTCTTCTTCTTCATCTACTTCTTCTTCTCCATCTTCATGGACTGGTACCTATTTGAAGCCAACCCCACCCTTCTTCGTTCTGATGCTCCAAGAAAATATTGTATCGGGTTGTCGCTGCGTCCAAATTTTCCTACATAATAAAGTTTTTAGTAGGAAAATAGTGGCTAGCCACACTACCATTGGTTTTTTATGCACAATATTCTGCTTGATATGCAGCAATTTGTTCTCAACAATGTCACCGCATGCGACTCATTGGGAGATAATTTGGGGCTCACAAAATAGTTTAAAAATTTTTGTAAAATATTCCGAATCTAAAAAAGGCTTTAAATTTGGAGTTAGTATGAATATTGTTAGTATAAATTAACTATGATATGTATTCATTTGTGTTTCCTCCTAAAAAATGCAAAATCCAGCATTTTTCTAATGTTCGTTGGCTAGGTAGAAGCCGATATTTACCAAGACTTTTATATCTGAAAGAAGAAATTACGGTTTTAATGATTACAAAACAAATCTGTTGAAGAATTGTCAGACGATAGTTAGCTACTCGATTTATATTTTCTTGTAGACGTGACTGGTCATCTCAGTACTTTAAATTTAAGAGTTGAGGGTGAACTAAAGCTAGTTGTTGCAGGTTGTTATGAAATTAAATCTTTTATGCTCAAATTACATTTGTAGGAAGATCAATTAAGGAATGGCAACGCAACTCATTTTTCGGAAAAAAAAAAAATTATTTTATTGTTCGAAGAATTTTGTTAATTTGATGATTGTTTGAAGAAATTGAAAAAAGCTTTCAATTCAAGATTCAATGAAATTGCTTCATATGATAAACACTTTGAAATACTTCTATCATCATTCAATGTTCAAACAACACCCAGCACAGCACCATCTGCTTTGCAAATGGAATTAATTGATCTCAAATGCCATCTTTCTTGAAACAGATGATAAAGTACAGTTTTATGCAAAATTTATTCAAAATTCCAATTATAAGAAAATTCGCTGCGAAACCAGAATCGTTTTTGGGAGTAACGTACTATGCGAAACTTTCTTCTCAAAAATTATATTTATTAAAAACAAATATAGTGGATTTTTTTTCGGCTCATCCAATTATAATTTTTTTTTATCTTGGCTCATTATTCAGTTCGGGTAGGTGAGGCCTGCTCTCTTCATTATGTATTATGCAAAAAATGGCTTTTCATTCTTTAAAAACATGGCAACAATGAAATTTGCACCTATTATACAAATTTTGTTCCACAAGTGTAGGTCTAGAAAGGTGTAGAAAGTTTGCATTAATCTATTAATAAATTAACCCTTTCCTACTAATCTTAAGCGATTGCAGAAGGTGATCAGCTGCATCTGTACTGCGTAATAATTGATATTTCAATTTCGATCGCACAACACCTATTTCTAGATTTTGTGTAGTTGTGGAAAAAAAATATGAAATTCATTGGGTATGTATTTAATTTTAGTTGTGTAAAACAGAATCGAAGTACATATTTAAGCTTGCGTCTGAAAAGGTTAACAAGTAGAATATAATAGTCTTTAGATTTAACCCATTACTGCCTATTGGGTATGAGTAATAGATATTGAGGTAGTTTTGATTTTATTAGAGAGAAAAAAGGCCGGACCACAATTCGTTGTCAGTGAGCTAATTAAAATTCTCAAGAACTGCCGTTGTTAGTGGGACTCAAAAACTAAGGATTTTTTAAGCCCCGAAAATTTCCATAAAAAATGCTTTTTGGGAAATTGGAAAATGGAGAAGTCGGGAAAATTTCTAAAGATCACCTAGCCTCAAATTTTCTCAATCTAATAAAACAAATATTTTTTGTATTGGAGTACTTACGTCGTCTCTAGAGATGATTTACCTTTATGGGTATTTAAATACCCAACCGTCTAAAAAGCATGCAAAAATTGTTATAAAAATTAGTGCAAAAAAAATTTATATTTTTATGAAAGTAAGGCACAATTCACAGTGTTTTTTTGAAAAATCTAAAAAAATAAGGTATTTAATTAATAATATTGTAAAATTAAATTTTAAAAATTATTTCGCTTTCTCGCTTTTTAATTTTAGTTTTGTTTCGTGGTACATCATTGTAATAGTCAAAAAAGCATTTGGGATAAAAAGTAGTCGAACACTTTTTGCAACCAAATTGTGTTTAAATACCGTACAACGACTGTGTTTAGGCATTTTTTCCACTATATGGTAGACAAAATCTGTGCGTTTTACCATTTGTTGGTCATTATCAAGTACACTCCCACATGGACGGCTGACTACTTGTGGTAGTGTTACTAGTGCTTTCTAGTCACACCTTCATACCTTACGCAAAAAACATGAAACTGCCATGCATTCACCATTACGACATCAAATGCATTTGTGAACAATGGCCAATACCATTTTTTATCACAAACTTTAATTCGATAATTGTTCATAGCAATATCAAACAGATCAACAGCATCCATCCGTTTATGCTCATGAATGACCAGTGGCTGGTCAATTGTTATTTTACGATTTTTTCGATCGTACCTCTTTGTATGGAACATTGGGCCATGTCTCAAAAAGTTGCACATTATAGTAATTTAAAGAGAATTAAATAAATCTTAGCCTACTAATTAGTTTTACATAACACTACATTTGAAACTGTATAACTTTATCAATTCACTTTTGAATTTTAAAACCTGAAAATACAATGGCCAAACTTCAAACCATGAGACAATGTGAAAAAGTTAAAAAAAATTTTAAATCTTACAATACAGAACAATTATATATTTTGTCATATAATCCACTATCCATCAATAGATATCAGATGGATCTTTTATTTCATGTAGATTACTCCTACTTGAAATAATATATCTATGAAATTTTAATTTTTCTTAAAAAATAAAACTAAAAAATTTATATAAAATGTAGTAGCGCAGACGCCGATTGGGTATTTAAATATCCATTGAAAATCTCAGGCGTAGCAAAAGTTAGAGGTCTACATTTTTTTCAAGCAATTTTTATGACCTCTATGACCATCCTTAGAAAATTTCATAATGATTGAAATATTTATGATTTCATAATGATTGAAACTGAGCCGACTTTAATGGGTTAAAACCTTGTACTATTGAATTTAGTTTTTCTGTTCTAGCCTCGTTAAATTTGTTTTTCAATGATATTTCAATGGCTTGTTTTTTTGGCCATAATTTTCATCCTACGCACTTTGATTGTTCACAATAAAATGCTTATTATTTTAGATAATGGAGTTAAAGTCATAATCATATTAGAATAATGTATTTATATAGTATACACTATTATGTATTATACTATGACATACATTTGTAACAATTTCAGCATTTCTATCTACTGTGAAATACTAATAAAAGTATACTACTATTCCTATACTAATACAGTATACTACTAATCCTATACTAATACAGTATACTACTAATCCTACTAATACAGTACTAATCCTATACTAATCCAGTATACTACTAATCCATATACATAATACAGTAGTCCAGTTAAAGTATCATAGTACAAAAATAGTTCAGTAGAACACTATAAAATTTAAATATAGTACTTACAAAGTACAGTAGTCCAGTTATATCTACCTAAACATTACATAAAAATAGTTCAGTAGAACAATTTAAAATATTCATTTTTCTTCTTATTAAAAATCTATTTTACAAAAAAAAAACAATAACAACAACAACAAATTCAAATTTAATAGAGAACTGCAGGCTATCAACTACCATCTTTACTAAAACTTATATAAATAATTTAGAAAAATAACATTTTATATACAGAAAAAGTGTTATAATGTTTAAACCACTCAAAAACGATTCCATTTAAGTGCAAAATAAAAGAATTAAAAATTGCTTTAGTGTAAAAATCTTCTCTAATATTCTCTTTGAAAAAAACAGAAAAAAAATTTTTTTATCCTGGGATTCAACAGCAGTGAAAAACCGTAACTGCTTTGACAATTTTTATATAATTAAAATATTGTAATTTAGGTCAAAATTTAGAAAAAAAAAAAACTAACAAAATCAAAATCAGCAAAAAAAAATAGCTAGCTACTGACCTAAAAAATAAGTAAATACTTAAAAGGACATTATTTTTTAATGTTTAATATTGATTTCTTGAAAATTAAATTTTATATTTTTGTTTTTGTTTTTTTGTTTTATATTTTTATTGAATTTAATAAATTTTTAGAAAAGATTTTAAAATTTATTTAATAATTTAGAAAAAAAAAAAAAAAAACAAAAATAGCCATCCTTGGTATGAACTTTGAAATATGTTTTAAAAATTATTTTAAAAGAGGGTCTCCAGATTCCTACTTTATATAGGATTGTAAATTTTAATAAAATTACAAGAAATTAAATTAAAATTTTCTTAAGGAAGGATGGACTTTATAAATATTTTGGAAAATTGCTTTAATTTTACAGATAAAAGTGGTCAATTTCATGGTGAACATGAATTGTTGATGAAAGTAAATATATATAAATATAATATATATATATATATATATACAATTTAGTACCATCAATACATATATACAATACATTATTAACAGTAGTTGTGGTAAACATTCTGTTTTTCTTGTCAGCTGACCCACACATGGTGTATTTGGTTATGTCATCTGATTATAGTAACAAAAGATGACCAAGCCCGAACTGCGATAAGGTTATTGACGTAAAATTTTTATCTCATTTTTGATAAAATAATTAAATTGTATAAAATTGGATGAAATAATAATTTTGTAATTCAAAACCACCCTATTTAAGAAGACCTAATTACTCCTTATATTATTTGTTTGCGTCTTCTAAGTTGTTGAAATATCAGGAAATTAATAAATAAGTATAAATACTAGTAAAACATTACTCATTCCACTTCATGTCATCTATTACGAAAATATACTCTACTACCTACTCTGAAGTCACTTATAATGGAATAAAAAACGGACAGTACACTATTTTACAACATTATTATGTCATATTATAATATCATCACACAAGAGTATGAAATGGCGAGACGCGGTGAATATAAAAACATTATGAATAAAAGCGACAACAGCTGTACAGCAAATTACACCATAAAATAAATTAAAATTTTAGTTTTACCAAAAAATTATAGGCCTGTATCGTCAATATCGATCCTCTCCAAAGTGATGTAGATCTTAATAAACAAGAAAATGACCAAATATCCAGGCAGTCAAGGTATTAACCACGATAGGCAATATTGATTTAGATCCCACCGGTCCACCGGTGATTTAATGACATAGCTTAACTAGAAATTAAATATGTGTTTGCACAATTCGGGTGAAGCAATAATTGTGGCTCTGGATATTTCTAAAGCTTCGTTCAAGCTACGGCCTGGATTCCTCTTCTCTCAAATGAATACAAAACTTACTTTCGAATGGTACATTTCAAATTTTAGATGATGGATTTAATTCCAATCAATTCCAATCAATTCCAAACAAACACTGGTAGACCCCAAGGATCAAATCTCTTACCTCCCTATTTTATAGATATCTCAAGAAATATGAAAGGCAGAATGCAGAAATCCCCAGATGATGATGAAGAAGATAAATTATGGAAATAAATTTATAACCTCAACATTTCGAACTTGGAACCAAATGCCATCTTATGTGCTCCCCAAACACATTCAATTCTCTATTTATGACCTACATAATTACAAGACGAACATTAGCAACTTCGTTCGTCAATGTTCTCCTTCCGTTTTACTTTCTTTACCCTCTCGGTTTGTACCAATATTTTAGATTGGATTCAATCGGTTCCCTCAAAAGGTGAGATTATTAATAAAACGTTTTAATTTCTCAGTCCACTTTTCTGATGATTTCTTTGTCTCTTTCTTTCTCAACTGTGATGAAATGTGATGACAACATTAATGTTAGAAAATTTAATAAAAAATTCAATAACAAATTTAACGTTTGGGATGGGATAGCAAAACCCGCATTCATATTAAATAATATGAATCAATGATCATGTTAAGAAATAATTCTAAATAAAACCATGACTATGGAGTTGCACAGGGGCTCACTAGTACCTACACAATAAAATTAATTTAATACGGCTATGGTAATCGCTAGGTTAATACATTGTTTTTACCAAAGAACATATTTTATTCACTCTTTAAGTTTTATTGATTTACTCTTCCATAATATTTAAGAATTTATAGGAAAGTAAGAAGATCTGAATCTGAAGAAGATTATCATGGTTTTTTGTTAGAAAATATTTACCTTTATAATTTTTTGATATTTCTATAGAATCAAAAGCTTATTAGACGTTTACAGCTATTTTTATAACTTATTTAGTTCACTTATGTATTATTATGCCACTTAAATGAAAATGGGGTGTAGTTTGGTCATGGTACATGTCTATGCTAAATGTCTACGGTAAATGTTTATGGTAAATATCCATGATAAATTTCTATGGTAAATGTCTATAATAAATATCTATGGTAACTGTCTATGGTAAATGTCTGTGGTAAATGTCTATGATAAATGTATATGGTAAATGTCTATGGTAAATGTTTACATGGTAAATGTCTATGATAAATGTCTATGGTAAATGTCTATGGTGAATATCTAAGGCAAATGTCTATGGTAAATGTCCATGATAAATCTATATGGTAAATGTTAATGGTAAATTTCTATGGTAAATGTCTATGGTAAATGTCTATGGTAAATGTCTATGCTAATTGTCGAAATGGTAAATGTCTATATGGTAAATGTCGAAATGGTAAATGTCTATGGTAAATGTTTATGGTAAATGTCTATGCTAATTGTCGAAAATGTTTATGGTAAATGCCTATGATAAATTTCTATGGCAAATGTGTATGGTAAATGTCTATTGTAAATGTCTATGCTAATTGTCGAAACGGTAAATGTCTATATGGTAAATGCCTATGATAAATGTCTATGGTAAATGTCTATGGTAAATGTCTATGCTAATTGTCGAAATGGTAAATATCTATGATAAATGTCTATGGCAAATGTGTATGGTAAATGTCTATGGTAAATGTCTATGATAAATTTCTATGGTAAATGTCTATGGTAAATGTTTATATGGTAAATGTCTATGGTAAATGTCTATGATAAATTTCTATGATAAATGTGTACGGTAATAGTCTATGGTAAATGTCTATGCTAATTGTCGAAACGGTAAATGTCTATATTGTAAATGCCTATGATAAATGTCTATGGTAAATGTCTATGGTAAATGTCTATGGTAAAAATGTCTTATACCTTATTTTAAATACAAAAAAAACCATCACTGCAGCATTTTAGTGTGAAGTTAGAATGTCACAAATGTAGTTTCAAAGTGAATTCGAACGAATTTGCTACTTAATTTTAAATTAAAAAAATTTTTGGAACAAAATATTTAAATGAAAAAATTCGAAACATAATATTTTAAGCTACGAAATTGTGTTTTTCAAATTCGTGGAAAAAAGTAAAAATAATTTTTAAAAAATTCAGATTTAGTAAATCAATACTTTTTTACCTCGAAACACAAAGTATTCGAATTTAAAAATTTTCAATACAGAATTTTTAACAGAAATTTAGATTTGTATAAACCTCAGAGTTTTCTAGACTCAAATTTGTACAATATCAGAATTAAAAGACTTCGTATTCTGTAATACAGAATTTTTATACCATCCTGTTTAGAATACTACATATTGTATTCTATTTACAAAATGTGACAGAGAGGTCTATAAAGCTCAACAGCAAAATTCTGTTGAAAAAAATTTATAATAACTCTATGGCTGGTCTATATTGTATTTGTATAAATTTACACAGAATTGCTATAGAAAAAAACAATAATATAAATGTAGTTTAATAGAGAAACATAATCAAAATTGTGCTCCTAACACACACCCAGTTTTTCAGCCAGTTATTTCAGATATGTCCGCTTATGTGACTACTTTATTATCAACCAAGAAAACCAGAGTAGGTTTTTTATTATCACAAAAAAGCAAATTATTGCCTGTAAAAAAAAAGATTTCTTCTTAGTAAGAAAAATTAAATATCGTTAATTTTGCTATTACAAAATTATAATCCTTTTAAAAGGACACCATCCATTATGTATTTCATAAAAAACGTAAAAAATATTAACAACGTAAAATATTAAAAATTAATTGATTTATTTTATAGTATAGTCAAATCAATACCATAACAAAAAAAATAAGCCAATAGTCCTAGTAGCTAGTGCTTACTTTTATTGTAATTTTAATCTTAATAAATAAAAAAATAATAATAATAACAAAAAGAAAAAATAATATTTTCAGTATAATCAGGATTAAAATTGTAAAATTATTGAAAATAAAATTCACCCTCTTGAATCCTTGTGACATTTTTTACTCCTTATGCATGACAAATACAATATACTTTTCTTATAATGTTATGTATTTGTCTATGTTCAATAACATATTTTACATAAGAAGTAAATTAACTATTAATAATAACATTCTAGTGCAAATCTGCCATAGTAGCTAGGTACACAATACTACTAATAATAAAAATAAAATCAATAAATGAAACCTTATAAAGTCATTCAACTTTTAATCCTGATTATTATTGAGTGATATTTTTCATTCCACTCAATAATAATAATTATTATTTTATGCACAATGAAAATTTTAAAGGATTAAAAATTAATTATTGTAATTACATGGATAGTAAGTAGGTAGATATAGTAACAAAACTAAATAGATATTGTCTTTGATAAATTAGAATGTTAAGTATTTTAATACCGTAAGTGTGAAGTCTTAAAAGTGCCTGAAAATATTCCTTTTCTATCTAAATTCTTATTTGTAGTGAAATTCAATAGGTATGAAAATATTAAAGGAATTTTAATTTTACTCTATTGGATTTTGTTTTTAAGGGACAATCATTGTTGTTTTAATGTCCGAATAAAAAAAAAGGAAAATTTAATTCTATCATTACAGTTAGTTTACTATAGAAGCTAGGACCTGTTTCCACAAGACGTATTGATTGTGTGAGTGGTTTAGAATGCCCTTAATATCCTCTCACCAATAAACAAATTTTGTTGAGAGGATTTTTTGTATTCATTTGTTGATGACTGGGTATGATGTTATTATTATATATGCTAAAGATGTCATCAAAGTACTCGACCCATAATTTATCTAATCTATCTAATAAACAGACCCATTAAATCTATCTAAAACTAGCTATTGTATATATTTTTTTAATGATTAATTTTTTGAAATTTTTGGTTTATAATTTCGTTTTTGTAAAATCGGGGTTTATACTACTCAGTTGCATAAAAGTTGGGCCAATCAAAAAATTGTGTAGTACCCAAAATATATGTGATTAAAAAATCTATTTTATATCAACTTTGTTTTATCCAACAACGGCTACGCATAAATATAATGAAGTTAAATATTCTGGAAAAAGCGGATAGCCTCTTTTTTGTATCCAGAAGCAGCTACGCACAAAAATAATTATTCAAGTATTCTGTAAAAGACGTACAGCTCTGATTTTGAATCCAACTCTAAAACTATTCATACATGTGTGGAATTTTTTATTTTGGAATTATTTTTTTCCAGTGCTTGGAATCTTAAAATTTAATATATTTTTTTGGAATTATGACACCATCCCTAAATATTCCGTTTTAATTATGTTTCGAAAAAACTGGCCTCTACCGCGATTTTCACTTGCAGCTTACCAACAACCACTTCAATACATTTGGCATTATACCGTTATCATTTTAGAATAAATAATTATAAATAATTTTTGAGCCAATTCAGTACAGTTTCAACATTGTAATCGGTAATTATGACCTTACACTACCTCAAAATTTCATTATTAATTTTCATAAATATGGATTTTCTGCGTAGAAAATTGCGGCAAACAAGAAAATTTCTTGGTTTGCAGTTTAGAATGTTACTGATTTATATAGGGGAGTCTGAAAGCGATGTTGTATCGACGTAGGACCTAATGACAATATCACAAGAAAAGCTGGAATTACTAGCTTTCCAAAAATATATATTTTTAGTGGCGCATCTTATCCTTTAAGGACGAAAAGGACCTTTGAAAGTATTCTTGTTGTTTTGATGTTTTTTTATTAAAACCGTTATATCTGTTGATCCATTAAATATATATATATTCAGTTTTATATTCTAGAAAGATGATGGATGGTTTTATGATGATCATATTTTAAAATTTATTTGATGATGATCGGTGCTGCCGTTATGGAGATATTGTAGTTCAAAGTAGAAAGTAGAAAATTTTGGAATTACCTCAAGATTTTACCATAAAACCCTCCCAATGTTTGTATACCGTTAAAAAGGTATATTTTTTTTCTATAACTCATACATACATATATTATGTCTACGTTGAATAGTTTAAAAGACAATTATAAGCATTTATTAAAAAAAAAATTTTTTTTTACCCTTTTTCTAATTAAAACTTAGAATGTGCCTTTTACGAAATAACAATCTTCCGAAGTAAATGTTACACCATTAGGTCCTACGCAGCTACAACATCTCCCTCAAAAGAGCCTTTATATAAATCTACGGAAAATATAACTAAAAAAAAAATCTGGTTGTCCACATAGGTACTGTTGATGCACGGGATCTTCAATTATTAGAGAAAATACCTAATCAAATCCGATTGCAGAGGTTCTTCGCCAAAAATCAATGATGAGTATAAAAAAGATATTAAAAAAGAAGTTTCGAGATTTATTTGAATCCGAGAATTAAAAAAATTAGGCTAAAAATTTTATAAAATTAGTGTTTTTTATTACAAAACTACAGAGCTATTGTTATTTGGATTAGAGAAAAACCCTTTTTAACGACTTTTCATAAGTAGAAGCATTTAAAATGTCCTTAGCATAAAAATTGGACTCCTAACAATGAGGAATAGTGCATACTATGGACTGACGAGTCCCGTTTTGAATTATCTCTTACTGATACGTGATCACGCGTGCATGTTCTCAAAACAAAAGGTGTAACATTCCATATTTTTTGCCTTAAAATATGTACGATAAGCTGAGCTCCATGTTATGGTTTGGGGCTGTATGTGTATTATAATAGAGTTTAAAATTTGCCTTTTGTTAATGGTCTTACTTAATTCAGCTAAATACGAATATATACTTTGGAAAATAACTTATTGCCATCTATAAAGAAACTGCAATCGCCAGAAAAGAAGTTTATTTTCCAACAAGATGGAGCCCCATTTCAGACAGCCAAAATAATTAAAAATTGAAATTCATACATTTCTGCAGAGACATTCTTACGCTTCTGTAGAGACATTTCTACGTTTCTGCAGAGACATAAAGACAATCAATGAAATTGTTACATTTCTGTAGAGCAAACAGCCCTGATCTCTCTCTCTCTAATACAGACATTTTGGGGAAAAGTGAAATCTGAATTGAAATCAAAATTCTTCGAACAATTTTGTCTAGTTTGAAAATTAAATTATCTAGTATATGTGAAAATTTCAGTCCAGAAATGTTTAAAGAGCTTGCAAATACTTTTCCCGACGCTTAGAAGCGATATTAGTTGAAAGGGGAATGTTAAATTTAAATAGACCAACTTTTTTGCACCAAAATAAAAATAGGCCAATATAATTAAAATATGGAAAATTATTTAGTACAGTAGCTGGTAAATAAGTATGAACGTGTAGTGCGGTGCCTGAAATACAATCTTAGGACTATTGAAAAATATTCTACCTTCTGTTTCAAACCACTGAATATGCTGTATTTGACCCTAGAATGTTCCATGAAGCTGGTTCTAATTCAATAATAATTTTAGTAAAATATTTTAGTATAGGCATGCAGTGATGTACTTTATTAAGCACGAAAAAGTAGTTCTACTTCTTAGTTACTGTAAAGAACATAAATAAATAAATAGTTTTTGATCATAAATTTATTATGGCAACTAAAAAACTGTTATAAATAGATTATGTAGTTATGTATTTTCAATTTATTTAAGAAAAATGAACATAATAATTACAAATAAGCTTTTCGAGCTTTAGTGTTTTGGAGAATCTTTTATAATGATTGAAAACTAAATATTTCGTGCAATGTCTGAATTTATATATAAAATTGATACTCATTCAACCGTTCTTGGCTCATTACAGATCTGTTAAAATTTTTAACCTTTTTTAACACACTGAAACTGCTTTCCACTGAAGCAACGGAGGCGGGTATATTTAAAAATATTCTTAAAGCTGTTGATATACTTCTCTGGAGATGAAGATGATTCTATATCTTTTCAAAACTATTTTTTAAAAATATCATTTCATCACATATTTCATTTGGATATTTTGAGTGCATATTTTTTGCTTTCGATATTTTTTCCTCATCTGATACAGTATGAAAAGTCCATGGGAATCTAAAAGTCTGCCAACTTTTGCGTAAAGACTCAAAGCGACGTGTCAAGCCTCCTGAAATAACCGAATAAATAATGTATATAAAAAAATTAACTCTATAATGTTCTTCAGTCTCAAACTGTGACGTAATATTTTTTCTGCAGACGAGTTAATTGAAAATGAGTTGACATTTTGGAGAGTACAACAGTCTCTTTTGAACTTAAGAGTAATCTGTCTTGCAATAAGATTGTTAATATTTTCCATCTCGACGTCAAGTGTTGCATTGCGTGTTTCAATAATTAAATTAGTTTGTTGCAATAACGTTAATATTTCAAGCCATATTGTTGTCAAAAGAACTCATTCGAATGTATCCAAATATTGAAAAATTGACTGAAGTTCGGTACGTGCGTGCGCGTGAATTTTTACTATAATTTTTGTATCGTTGCATAATCTTCTGATATATTTTATAAATCATTGGTTAAAATAAATTTATTGTTGAACTCAAAATAATATTTCAACTTAATTTTTCCGCAACTCTGTGAACAAATTAGGAAATAAATTCAAAACTCGGGGCCTAACCCAAATGGCTCTAATGGCCCATTTTCTGTTATGGCCTGTGTATGTCTAATATAAATTTTTTATTACCTACAAAATTAATAATGACAGTGTATTTCACTAACTCTACTGGTTAATGATAAATTGTAGAAAATTAAATATAGCCCAGTAGCTTCATCTTTAAATAAATAATGTGTTTCATTCTCTCAGCACAAGTCTGAATACAGTAGTATATAAAAATTTGATTATTTAATACAAAAAAAAGGATCTTTTAACTTTCCTATTTCGATCTCTAAATTATAATTTTACACATGCAGTTGGACTTTTTTATTTTTTATCTCAACTAAATCAAAAATAATAAAACAGAAATGTTTTTCCAGGAAGAATTTAAAAACTTTTAAAAATCATTTTTTTTTTTTATACCAAAGAAAATAAAAATTGTCTTTTATTTAATTTTATTCACTTGACTCGTTCACTTTAATTTGTGACCAAAAAATAAAAAATCGCAAAGATTTTTGGGTGTATTTCGGCAAAAAAAAAATTAAATTTATTCAAAATTTTCCAAAAGGTTATCATAAATTTTAGGTCCTTAAATTTTGTTACTTATGCTAACAATATTATAATGAGTGTTAACATACAACAGACAAAAACAACATTTAACACGTGACAACAGCATCTTTAAATTTTAGTTTATGGTTCATTTATATATGTATTATATATATATATATATATATATATATATATATATATAAATATATATATATATATATATATACATATATATGAATTTCAATAATATCCTGTAAAAATCCTAATTGAGCTCTTTTCATCAAAAATGTTTTAGAAAGTTTTATTTTTATTTTTTTGTAATATTAAAAAAGGACATTTTTTTTGTTTGTTGTTTTGCTTCTTTTTGTTTTTTTTTTGTTCAAATAAAATCTTCTAAATTGAATTTCACATTAATTTCATGTTCATTAAAAAAATATTTCACATTTTTATTCAAAATAATATTTTGCTGTTGGTGAAGTTTTGAAATTAAATAAAATTTGTCATAAAAAATGTTCATCTTTGAATGATAACAGTAAACTAACTGTAAAGTTTTTTAACGGATGTTTTAATTTAATGGTGAATTTCACATATTAATTTTTTTTTGTTGGAGCAAATCAAATTTTGAAAATCGAAAACTAGTTTGAAAACTAAACAAATTTCTATTTTCGTCCTTGTTAATAAAAATTATGTTCTTAGGAGTGTAATCAATAATTGAATGTAAAACTATTTAAATATTTTTTATTTTGTTTTTAGCTATTCATTGAGCCACCTCTTATACATTGATCAAATTTGATTAGAAGCTGTGTTGACGATAATGTAGTTAAATACGAAAAATTGTTGTTATGTAAAAAAATTCTTTATCCACGATAAAAATTAAAAATTTTTATTTGTAATAAGGGCTAATGAAATGAATCATATTAATGAATATAGTTAGTCTAACTGGTTATTGAATAAGTTGGCTTTTTTCATTTTAATTTATTAATATGAAAAATTTCATATTTATCGAAAACTCTGCTATTTGTTAATTCCTTTACCAATTGAAGACACGAGTGGATTAACATTCAAAATGAAAGTTTTGAGTAAATGAAGGTTAAAGTTTTTAAATTTATTTTGGCCATACCTGTTTTGATGTAGGCTTCAATATATTTTAATGAAAACAAATTTATTATGCAAGAGTTCACAATTTTATGTATGAATCATTAATTTATTAAAAATTTATATTTAAAGAGTTTTTAATTAAAATATGTACATATCACCTTCATCCACACTCAAAAACAATAAAACACAGCAGTTTATATAACGAAAGAAAGTTATTTTCAAACTCTTTTATTTAGGAAAATTAAACCAAATTATTACATTCTGTAATTTATAACACTATAAGAAGATTTAACATAAAAATACAAAATATTGGAACATAAAATCATTTTTTTGAAAAATAAATACCTATATTTTAACCTATAACCTTAATCGAAAATTTTATTTTTTAGTATGTTTTCATAAAAATAACGGTATTCCTGTTTGATATTATTCCAATTTCAATGTTATGTAATGGTTCACTTTTTCCGGCATTTTTAACCCAGATTATCCGAATGTACTATGTATAGTACAGCAACATTTTTGAGTATAGCGGAATAACGGTGCATCCTATTTTTATACGGTTGTGTGTTTATATTACAATATTTAACAGCAAACAAAACGTGCATTGACATGTTTTGTCTATTATTAATAATTGAGTGATTTTTTGTAAGCCAAATTAATCAGTTTTATAGAATTCGCAAAACAGTGAACATGGCGTGTTATCGGTAAGAAAATATAATTCCAAAATTATAATTTTTTTTATATATTAGTGTTTTTTTTAAAGTAAATTGTTGCTATAATTGATATATAATATAAAATAATATAAAAAATAATTTCTACTTTGCTTTTTGTTGATATATATAGAGGTGTACTATATATAGTACATTAGGATAATAAGGTATGATAATATTATGATTTTTTTTAATAATTTTTTTCAGTGATATTACACTAAACGAAATAATTGATATCTTAGAACAAGATGATGAAGACGTATCACAAAACACATCTTACAATATAAATATTATTCCCGGTTATGATGCTAATAATGATCTAACTGATGAGGATTCTGGTGACGAAGACAGAGTAAATTTAGAAAACTTGCCCCCATTACTGTTAAATGCTGAAGTTGAGATAGTACAACGCAAAGACTCTTCTGAAGATGAAAATGATATTCCACTTGCGTTGTTGCCCGAATATAAAAAAAGGAAATTTGATAAAGCTACTCTAAAATGGAAAAAAGAAGATCTTGTTGAGAACGAGCCATTAGTTCCAGAAGATCATTTACAAGAAAATTTACCAAATCCTATGAAACTATTTTCTAAATTTATTGATGACATATTTGTTGATGATATTGTTCATCATTCCAATAAGTATGCCCAGAAAAACAATGCAAGTGGAAATATAACTTCGGATGAAATTAGATGTTTTTTAGGAGTTTTACTACTTAGTGGTTATAATATTGTTTCCCGACGCCGTATGTACTGGGAAAAATCAAAAGATTCTCACAACGATATGGTGTCAAATTCCATTAGAAGAGATCGATTTGATTTCATATTCAGATATCTCCATTTCGTTGATAATGATAGACTTGACAAAACAGACAAGTTCGCAAAAGTTAGACCTCTATTACGAAAGTTAAATGAAAATTTTCAAAAGAATGCTCCCAAGGTATTACAACATAGCATTGATGAGCAAATGGTTCCATATTTCGGTCGACACGGATGTAAACAATATATTCATGGAAAGCCTATAAGATATGGGTATAAATTTTGGGTTGGAGCAACTTTTAAAGGCTATATTATTTGGTTGGAACCATACCAAGGAGCAGGAACATTTGTGAACAACGCTTATAAGGAAATGGGTCTTGGTCCCAGCGTGGTGTTAACTTATGCTGATATTCTTTCTCAACAAGAATCAGACATAAATTACCATCTTTATTTTGATAATTTATTCACCACATTACCTTTATTAATTGAATTAGAAAAGCGCCAATTGAAAGGCACAGGAACAATACGTGAAAACCGATTAGGTAACTGTCCTTTACCAAAGAAGAAGGAACTGAAAAAAAAACAAAGAGGCTGGTATGATTATCGTAAAATCAAAGATTATAATTTAATTGTGTGTGGTTGGAACGACAGCAGTGCTGTAAATGTTGCCTCAAATATACATTCGGTTGAACCTGCACGATTAATTGCACGGAGATCCCAGAAAGAAAAATATAATGTGAATGTCAAACAACCAAAATTAATTCACAAATATAACCTTTATATGGGGGGCGTTGATCGTGCAGATGAAAATATAAGTCTATATCGCGTATCTATTCGCGGCAAAAAATGGTACTTCCCTATATTTTGTCATTGTATTGATTTGGCAGAGCATAATGCATGGCAATTACACCGAGAAATGGGTGGGAAAATGGACCATTTAACATTCCGTCGCCGTATTGCAACGGCTTTGTTAACAACTTATGGAGTACCTGGAGCACCTTCGGGAAGAGCAATGATGCCACATGATACGCGATTTGATCGATTAGACCATTTGCTCACTGAAATTCCTCGTCAATCAGATGGAAAAGCGAAGCAGTTACGATGTAGATACTGCCATGATCGAACAACAACGCGCTGTTTAAAATGTGATGTACCTCTTCATGTAAAATGCAATGTAGAATATCACACAAAACATGAAAATTAAAAAAAGACTAATAATGTACCTAGTACTTGAAGTTCCTACTTATATAGTATTTATTATTTTTTGTTATTTTTTTATAATGAATTGTTTTTTAATATAATGAAGTATTTTTTTTTATTATTTTTTGTTATTTTTTTATATATAAATTGTTTTAAATAATAAATGAACTGATATTATTAAAAATAAAATACTTATAATTTTTTCACTTCGCAGCAGATGTATATTATCCTAACGTACTACAGGTAGTACGGTCTCAAAAACCACCTTTAAATTAAATTTTTTTTTTTTTTTTTTTTTTTGTAAAAATTAGCCCAAAAATACACAAAATACCAAAAATTATTAAAATCGCCCCACAAACACGCCCGCCGGATAATCTGGGTTAATTTTATTTACCTTTCTATTTGACTAAATATTTTCATCGAGAGATTCCATACTCTACAATTCGTATCAACTTTATTCCATCCCTGAATCTAACAGTTGCATTGCTTACATCTTTTTTTCTGTTTACTAAAATTAGTTTTTCAGGCATATCGACAATTTTTCGAAAATTATTGGACATATTTATTACTTTATTTCGTTTTGTTGCTTTACCAATGATATCACAGTAATCTTATGGTAAATTTATTGTGTCATGCTTTCTTAGAATTTTTTTAATTCTTCCAAAGTCACGATCTGAATCGAGATAAGTATGACCAACCCCTGGAAATTTGTGATAAATTTTTTTAAAATATTGTTTTAAAATAAAATACTGATATAGACAAATCAAGGAAAAATTTTTGTTTTTTCCGGCACCAGAGTCAGACCAAACAATCAAATGATTTTTTTCTCTTAAATTTTCAGCGGTTTCTATAAATCTTAACAATGAACTACAAATTTTACTACTACCTCTACACGCCTCATCTTCGGTCCATGTACAAAAATAGACATGTTCCATTATGTTTGTAATGACATGAATTCCAAAATTGTAAAACCATAGTTGTTTAAGATAAAAGGCTTTTGAAGGTGAAAATTTCCGTAATGGCATCGTTTGTTGCATGTCTTTTGTAATGTATGCTTTTTCTTCTGATGTTCTAACTTTTTCTTTATTATTTTTCATTGTTTCAATAGATGCACGATAATTTTGAATATGTTTTTAATTAACTTCACTAGTATCACATACGCTGCAAGTATCACTTTTGGGATATCCGAAAGATAAATTAAAATGGGTTTTAAAAATATACGAATAGGTATGGCTTTTTATTTTAAATTTATCTGCTAAATTATTTTTTTCACAAATTTGAATATACAGTTTATACATTTGAGCTTGGTTCAGTAAAGGTGATAAGTATTTTTTATGAGGATTTTTGTTTCTTGAATAGTGAGATTCTTCAACAGGAAATTGTTTTATATGATTTATTATATAATTTTTCACTTCTTCATCTAATTTATATGGTCTATTGATGTGCGTTCCTCTTCAATCAACAGGAGAAGCAGACGGTCCACTCTTTATTATATTCTTTACAACATCTATTTGTTTTCGTTCAATTTGGTACAATTTTGCAAAAACTGTTTTCACGGTTTTTATAACAGTGTATATATAGGTTGCATTCTTCTTTTTCTGACTTCCTGCAACATTTTAATAGGCGTTTTTAAGATAGATTTAAATAATAATGCATTTTTTGAATTTATGTCTAAATTGTAAAAGTTTTCTACTTACATTAACACAAATTTAATTGGGAGTTTAATTGGGAGAAAACGCGTTCTTCATTTTAGATTAAAATATTTCTGAGTAAAAAAAACAATAAAAGTGCTTTGTGTTTGGCACATAACACTTTTATTTATTATTTCACTGAAAAAAAAATGGTTTATAAATTTTCCTATTTTTATAAGAACCGATTTTTTTGTAAATTTTACAATTTTTTTGAGTCAAGTTCTTATTATTTTTAGATAATTATCTATTTTTTTAGTAAGGTTTACAAAGCCATTAACAATTTAATCGCTTGGTAAGTTTCCTTATATCTGTTGGGTATTTCACTAAAAAAATAATAAATTTTGTTATTGTATCTTGTACTTATTCCAGTTTAAATAATAAATTTTACCAAAAAAATAATACCAAGTTAATAGGAAAATTTACAATAATTTTGTTATAAAAATAATAGTAGTGGTTATTTATATAGGATTCTTTACGTTTTTTTATTGTGATATCTCCAATTTCATTTAGATAACTTATTATTTTATTGAGATATTTTCAAAATATAAAATGCAAATATGTGAGATAAATTCCTAATAAATTATAGGAATTTTTACAAAATAAATAGCAATATCTCATACTTTTTTATGAAAATGTAAAAACAATTATAATAACTATTATATTTTATATAAGAAAATTTACTACAAACTATTTGTAGAATATCTGAGCTAAACTGCTATTTTTTTTTCAAAATATTAAGAAAAGTTATTTATCATAATAAGGAAAATTTTTCTCTCAAAAGTAAAACTTCTAATAAATATTGTAATAGGTCTTATATTTTGGACAAATAATGTTAAAAATATAATAAATAAGAAATTTGTTGCGGAAAATTTAGTTTCACGTAGCTTTATAGGCTGGGCGTCGTTTTATTTGTAAAGTACATTTTATAGTGATTGATTTGTCATTAAGTGATTTTTTTTTTTTAAATTAATTGAGTGGAACATGATCGAACTTGTGGATGATTTTCAAGGGGTAAGCAATTAAAAAAAATTATATTCATAGGTTTCTAAATTTTAATCAGGGAAACTCTGCAATATTAACACAAGTTTATAAGAAATTTTATTTAAAACTTTATCCATTTTATTATTCTGTAGATTGAATCAACTTATTTGGATCAAAGAAATATTTTTTTGTCCATACTTGCTGTATTTGTATATAAGATTATAAGAAGAACCCCTTGCGGGTTTTGCTGTTCTTTCAGTTTTATTAGCTTCATCGGTATACAAAACTGTACAGGAAAAGCCAGAAAGTGCGAAGAGATAAATCGTTATAAATTAAGCAAAACCGAAGTTCAACAATCATTTTTTATGTTTATTACTGTAAGTATAAATAAACTAGTTGCTTAAAAAATATAATTTTATAATTTGAATAATTATAGCTTAACCATCTTGCGGAAGAGCACATACAGAAGATTACTGAGAAGATATTTAATGAAAAAAAAAACTCTCCATCCACATCTGATTTTGTCGCACAAAATTTTCGTAGGTGTTTTTAATATAATATAATAAATAACTGAGATGTAAAAAAAATTAAATACAAATATTTGAAAGTTACATCAACATGTTAGAAGTGAAAAGAAGAATTATGTTAAAGAAAAAATTATAAATAATTATAAAAATATTGAATCATTTATATTATTAGTTCATTAGTATATTTAAATAAATAAAAATTAAATAACTAAAAAAATCATAAAATAAATTTTTTTTCTTGAAAATAATATTTTTGGTGTTTTTATTTAGTACGTTCTTATTGAAAAGTTCCTATAAATATGAGAGCAATAATGTCTTAAAGTATAGTAAAACTTCCTGAAATTATAGGAATTTTTCATATTTTTTTCAGTCAATATTCCAATTTTTTAGGAAACATGGCTATAATTATAGTAACGTTTCCCATGTTTATGATCAGTTTTTCTCATTTTTTTCACTCAATTTTCCTATTTTTTTAGCAAACTCTACTATAATTTTAGTAATGTTTCTCATATTTGTGATCAGTTTTTCTCATTTTTTAAATGAATATTCGTAATTTTGTAAGAAACATTCTACAACTAAAACAATAACTCTTATTTTATTAGTATATTTTCAATATTTTTTAACAATTTTTCAGAACTATTCTAAATTTTCTGGGTCTAATTCCTACATTTTTTATACGTTTTCCAATAAAGTCGTATACTTTTATGAAATGTTATTAAAAAAATAAGAAAAACTACTATAAAATTGTAAGTTATTATAAAAAAAAATATAGTTATTGTTCTAAAAACGGATGGTGATTTACAAAAACAATATAGGAATAATTGTTAAAAATGTCCACTATACCGCTTGTTGTTATAAAAATAGGAAAAATTGTATAAAAAAAGCGACAACCATTCCTATTTCTTTTTTCAGTGTTATATTTTATTAACAAAGTATTTAAGTATAAATAAAAGAGCTATGTTATGCACATAACACTTTCATTCACTACATCAAAAAATTTAAAACAAAACCAATATTTTTATGAAGATGCTGAAAGTATTGGATGTTATATAACACCTTCTTCTACTGAGAAATAGTCAAAAGTGTTACATAACACTTTTTTTTGCACTTCTATTTCAAAAACTAGGTCTTTTTTAAGAAATCGGGTTTTTGTATATGAAGGAAGCGTGAATAATACTTTGTTCTATGTAAAAAACTCCATTGTAAACAAAGTCGCGGTTAACACCTTCATCCACTCGTGTCTTCAATTCTAATTTGTATATATTGGTAAAGTTGCCTGAAGATTTTAAATGTTGAGCTAAGACTGATGACGGATAAGGAGAAGATATCGATTTAATAAGTTTGGTAAATCTATCACTTTATTGACCACTTTAACCACTTTACCGACCACTAAATCAGACTACTTTACCGATATAGACAAATTAGAATTGGTAAAGGAATTAACAGGTAGCAGAGTTTTCGATAAATATGAAATTTTACATATTAATAAATTAAAATTAAAAAAAGCCAACTTATTAAATAACCAGTTAGACTTTACTAATGAGAGCCCGCTACTTAATAGTAAATTTTTTTTAATTTTAAATCAAATTCTGTATTTTGTAAATTTTGTCGCTTACAACATGTCAATTTTTATTTAATATAAAACTCATATACGTGTGTTTTTTAATAAAAGTATAATAATTTTATTAGTAATTTACCAGTTACTATTTTCTATACCGATATATATAATTGTTCTCTAAAAATAAAAAATATAAATAGATTATTGTTTACCTACTACTATAAAATAGTATATTAACGTCAATTGGATTATGTATTTTTCATAGTTAAATTTTAAATTTCATATTTTAAATTTAAATTTTATCTTGATAATGTCTTCGAAAGACGAAACATGTCGACTCAAATTTTATTTTTATTTCTGCTTTTTGATTAAAATGTTAAAATGATATATATAAGAAAATTTTAATAATTTCTTAATTAGTGAAACAATTAAGAATTAATTTAATTAAATATTAGTAAATAAATAAATTTTATTTTAATTTCTATAATTATACCAAAACAATTATTTCTTTTTATACAAAATCGTACCTGATGAAAGAACTACTTCTGTGTAATTGCACAGAGAATGCACTAGTCACTATATTAACTTAAATGACTAAAACATACCTAAAATTATTAATATTTATTATGCGTACTCCATTCGTAATATAAAAAATTAAATAAATTTTATCTACATTGTATTAATTTAACTAAAAATTTACTTAAATATACTTTAATTGTTTTATGCACAACTCATAGCATTGCAAAATCAACAGAGCAGCCTATCCCAATTTATGAGAAATACATAACATATTGCACCTAAAATTAATCAGCAAATTGCTATAGCTATTACTCATTCTATGGAGTCTATTTGGTATAACTCAATAAGTCCAAAATAAGTCTAAGATTTTATCTATCTTTGAAGTTCAAACAAATTTTATTTTTCATTATAAAAACAATTTTTTACTAAATTGCCATAAGGTATTTCAAACTATTGTTTATAGAGACGTCACTGATAAATCAAATTTAAGAAGTCCATAAATCTTTTTTAAAAGTTCATTTTAGATATTTTTTTTTTGAGTAAAAGAAAAAAAATACAAAACATAAAAATAAAAAAACTAAAGATAAAAACTTGAAAACAAGAAAAAGATTTTATTCGCCCACTCTAAATACAATTTTTGTTTTTTGTTTTGTTTTTCTTTTTTTTCTCATTTACAACTCATACCCATGTCATGTGTGAATCAACAATTAACCCAATGGAATTTGATATTTTTAGACTATAATAGAAGAAAATTTTCTATTCCTATATTTTTATAGTTCTATATAACATCATTTTGTATATTATAATATATGTGAGTGTGTGTGTGTGTGTACGAATAGATTGTTTATTCTAATCACAGAGAAAACTTTTCGATTTTCTATGGTAAAAAAAAACAAAAGAAAAAATTGTTCAAAAACTTTTCATTGAAAGCCAGATTTTTCTGTAGGGGGTTAAATAAAAAAAAAAAAAAACAGGACATTTTTTTGATTTGAATTTTTAGATAGAAAACATTTTTTATGTCTAACCTCTTACTTTAAAATTTTTGTGTATATAAAAAAATATCTTTATTTAAATTTTTGGTTTGTCTCCTTCAGTTAGTTTTCTTTTTTTGTTTTTTACATTATTTTACTTTGTATTTAATCCTTTTGAATTTAAATATAAAATCTATTCTTACTACACATAACATGTAAAATCATTAATTGTTAACAAACTCTTATTTCATTTTCATTAGGGTGTAAGAAAATTTTGTTCACAAAAAAAAAATTGTTAACTTTAGCAACTCAATTAAAGTTCAACATTTGAATAATTAATGAGTTATAGAATAAGTAAAAAAAAAAACAAAAACAAAAGAGAAGTAATTTATTAAGAAATAAATGAGCAATCTTGAAAATAGAAGAAAATCAAATTTAAAAACAAAACAAAATATCAGTTGGGATTGCCTATGTGCAAAGAATAATAGTTTTATATCGAATGAAACTGATGACAGACTTTATTCAAATTGATTCATTATCTTGATGTATACTAATTTTGTTTTTGTCTGAAGCCTTTTATAACAATAACAATAATAATGAAAAAAAAGTTTTAATTATGGTTGAAAGAATGTGAATTGAAAGAATAAATCAATTGTTTTTTAATGTATTCTAGACGAAGTAGGGCGTATGTGGAAGTAAAATGTAGTGAGCAAATAATATGAATGCATTATGATGAGAGATGATACATATTCAAGCAAGCTAATAATAGCTGTAAATGGTACTGAAACAGCAAAAATTTCTACTTGATAGTCGTCTAAGACAAAGAATAATTCGCTGAAGCAAAATTTTCTGGTCATTTGCAAAAATAGTAAAACAATATTTTTCATTATCAGCAACACCTCCGCTGATTGATAACAATGCTGTTATAACAGATCTGGAACTAAGGACAGACGTACTTGCAAAAGTGTTCGCAGCATATTCTACATTACCAGCAACAACAATCCCTCGTTCTGCCTATGAGCCTAAAACTTGCTCCTTCAAAAGAGTTTATTTTTGCCCCCGAGTTGTTGCAAAAGTGGGGCCTTATAATCACACATATTAAACCACAATATTCCTTCTATAATCCTTAAAAATTGTGCAAACACGTTGTAAGGATTATAGGATAATAGCTAGACCACTGAGTAAAGTTATCCATACATCATACGTTTCATGGAAAATAGCTCACGTTTAGTCAATCCAATTCAAAAAATGCTGCGCCAAGCAATCCTTTCATCCAAGCAATTTGATGATAGTACCCTTGATCATTTGTATTTCTTTGAAACAGCTGTTGAAGTGACCCAGACTTTAGTTCACAGACAACGAAATAACATATTTTTGTTCTCTAAACAGCGACCTTAAAAAAATACATGATTGGGGAAGTGTAAATAGGGTAAAATTTAATGCTTCAAAACCCCAGAATTGCCTCTTATCAACAAAACAAAACCCATCAATACCAAATATTGTATTCGAAAATGTAAATATCAAAAACTTTGAAACTCTTAGAATTATTGGAATGGAAATAAACAGCAAACTCTCGTGGCACGATCATACTTTTTATGTAGCGAAGGATCCTGCGAAATGTTTAGGATTCTTAAGCGGAAGTAGAAAATATTTTATATCTTCGAACTTCCTATTAATATATGAGGCATACATTCGGCCTTGACTTGAATATAACTTGCATATTTGGGCGGTGCACCAAATACTAGCCTACACTACCTAGATAAGGTACAAAAGCGAGCCCTCAAAATTATCAATCATGGAGATGTTATACAACACCTAACATCATTAAGTCATCGCCGTAATGTAGGAGCAGCCACTCTGTTTTATAAATATCTGTTGGGTAATAACTATGACTATGAAAAAAAAGTATTATGCCCAAAATACAATCATACCAGCGTAATATTAACAGGCCAGCCCTCGCTCACAATTTTGTAGTAGAGCACCAGAACTGTGAAACATAAAAATTCTTTCAGCAACCGAACCTCTAAACTATGAAACACCTTACCATCCATTGTGTTCCCTCAAAAGTATAACTTAGAAGTTTTCAAGAGACCGGTAAATAAATATCTGTTAACCTGTTCGTCAATTCGGTACTAACTATTCTATTTTAATTCTTTTCTAATTTTATTACTCTTAACTATCCTTCTTTTTTTTTCATCATATGACTTAACTTCTGCGAAGGCAGTTAGGCGAAGGCAGTGCCCATTATTTTGGCCTAATATAAAAAAAATATATTTACTTTACATTATTATTGGTATTTTGAATTGTAATCTGCATACTTTTTTATACATCATCAAAACTTTACTAGTTTAGTAATGCCATTATACTAGTACTCAAATAATTTTATTTTGATTTCAAAATTGTCAAAAATTTAAAAAAAACAATACATAATAATTAATATTAACCCTTTCATTGCCTATGTCTTTAATAGAGGAGGAAAAATGCAGTGAAGATTGTACTATTTTATATTATTTATGTTTCACGTACCTATATAGTGGATTACATTTGATTAGATTAAATTAGATTGACAGGGTATTAGTTCTTTAGTTCGTTTATTAGACGTAGAAGTTAGGCTTTGCCTATATGGGTCTATACTATACGCTTCTATTTGTTAATTAGTGTAAAACTATATTTTTGTACAATATAATACAAGGTGACTTGTATAGAACTTCAAAGTCTATATAAATGCCAAGAAAGTAATGGAAAAAAACATTTTTATTGTATTCTAATATGGATCTGAGTGGGGTTAAATTGACTACTACATTAGATATAATATCTATGATTTTTGTTTAATAAAACACGTCTGACCTCTGTTTTGTCATAATGAACAAACTTTCTTTTTTTTTTTTAAATATAAATTTAATTTTTCCCACTATTTTTACATTCTTACACTAGTCTAGCTTACAAAAATTTACAAAAACAGCTATTTATTTCTAGTTTTATTAACCCCTAAGCAATTTTTTCGTTATTATGTTAATTATACGCATAATTTTAGGAATTTTTTATATTATGTACTAGCTTTACAAATTTTTTTGTCTTTGAATTATATTATTGGAAAAGTAGGGAGTAAAAACCAATAGTTATTTATTAAAAACATATCCTAACTTAATCTATCTTAATCTAACTAAAACTTCTTAACCTAATTAAAAAAATAATGAATATTATACTTAGTGCTAATTATAATTAGAGTTTTCCAACCACCAATAGTTTGCTTTAATTAATTTGTCCTTATCTGGTATGGACATTTCAAATTTTAAATTCTCTCCGTTAATATTGCCCGGGGTATAAACAATAGCTTTACATGTAGTCCGTCTATTATAATTGATACATAATTACGGTTTCGTATATAACCGTTTTTATCTAAATAGAAAAAATGCTCAGGAGCTATGAAGCCCGTGAGCAAAGTCTTTTTGATGTACTCCTCATCGTGGTAGATTATATGCGATATTAAACCATTTTCCGGAGTTTTTTGTGCTTTATCATAGTGTCTTCGAATTAATTTTGTAACAAAATTATCGATTCAAATTATGTTTGCTGCCTTGTACAAGTATTTATTTGAGTAGTAATGTTTGTATTCGGAATTTGACTTTCTATATTTTATTAGTACAAAATCTTATGTACTTTCTTTAAAATTTTCGGAGAGTTTTCATTAAGCTCGCCATGATGTTGTACCATATTGCTTCACCATATACAAGCGTTGGTCTTATTAGTGTTTGGTAACATATAATTTCAACTCTTTTACTAACACAATCCACAAACTACTTTATCTTCTTTTCTTTTCATCAATAATTTATTCATATACATTATATACGAAATACAAATACGAGAATACAAAAATAAATAAATTAAAAGTGATTTACTAAATAATAAGAGTGAGCACGCTAGAGAGAGAGGAAGCTACATATATCACGGTTGTGCACTTGTAATTGATATACCGTTATAATATATTTATTCTATTTATATCCATTCTTAACTTTTTTGCGCATAAGTTGATACCTTAACTTTTCGTAAACATTATTGAAACTGCATTATTTCTGTAAGTAACGATAAATAAATAATTTTGACAAATTCATTTGACATTGATGATTTGATCCATTTTGACATTAATTTGTTAAAAGAGTGAAAAATTATTTTTCAATTATGTTTTTTTGTAGCTTAGGTTTTATTCTGCGTCTTTCATCATTTTGTTTATGTATTATTAATAACATAACTGGAGAGATATATATATAGCGAGTAAAACTGGGTTTTAATTGACCAATATTTAAAATTTAAAAAATTTTATCGGCTCTAAAAAGGGAGATAACATGAAATGACATTATTTTACATGAGAGCTCAATGCGTATGACAAGAACAGAAAATATCATTTATCGGGGAAATTTTCACAAAAATTGGGAATATTTTCAAACAATTTGGAATATACCTTACACTTTGATAAAGTATCTTTTTAAAATATCGGTGATAGTTTTTTTAAGTCGGCAACACTGTTTTTAGCAAATTTTTGAGTAAATGTATATATAAAAAAAAAAATTTTTTTCAATCGATTGTTTTAACCCTTTGGAATTGTTGTTTTTTTGTGTATAAAATAAATTTCCCAAATAGAAATTTAGAGAATTCTTTGCAGGTAAGTATATTTTTTTCTTACATAAAAATTCAATTAACTATCTCCATTTTTAGACCCAATAAATTTTTTAAGATTTTAAATATTGCTTAATAAAAATCCACCTTCAAGCTGTATCAGCGCAACCGTAGTAGAATTATTGTGACCGCCCGTATTAATATAAATTCATATTTGAGCCCGGATTTCTGATTCAATGAAAACACTCAAGTCTATTTATTTATTTTTATTCTATTTATATTAACATTTATTAGAATTAAAATTCTATATGGTATAATTTAGCTGCTCGGGATATCGGCTTAAAAACTAATTTAAGATTGATAGCATAAAAATATACTTATTTTTTTTTGTTAATTTATTTTAGATGTTTTTTGTACACCATAGCCGCCAAAAAAAGTCCATATATTTTATATCGGTTGGTATATATTTGGGTAGGAAGAGATACAGAAAGTTAAGAGGATATGCTGTTAATTATAAATGAAAGGTTTTAACGTTCGTTTCGAATTTATGCAGGTCATAAATGAAAAGTAGTTTATGTTGCACCCCAAACATGGACATAAATTTGCTTTGAAATTCGCGATGTTTGTTTAGGATATGTATGTTTGTATTTTAAGAAATGTTACATATTTTATGACATTATTTTCACATTAAAAATACCCCATCCGCATAAACTCAAGTTATTCAAAAATTATATCATATCTCAAATGATCAAGTTTTTTTTGTATAGAATAAATAAAAATGATCAGCTTCTTGCAATTACCAAACATATAAAACTTACATATTTTCGATATGAGTCCGTCACTATACTTTAACAAAACAAAGGCAGCATATTAAAGTCTTGACATTTCAAAATTCCACTAGGTTTTAAAAATATGGTAGAAAACGGAATTTCCAGTAGTGACGGGATTTTAAAGCACAAGTTTGTAATATGAGAAGCTCAGAGTCAAAAACATGAATTATATCAACTCGTCTAGAAAAGAAAAATTATTCAGAACAAGAAAATAATTGGAAGAAAACAAATGCCATGGTTAAACGAAACATAAACTGTCTAGATATAGTTATTTTAAAATCTGTAATTTGGTGGATAGCAATTTGGATTTGACAGTTAGAAATTGAATAAATATTAAAAATCTAAGTATATTTCACAATTTTATTAAATATCTTAATCGATTTCGGTTATTACACCATCATCAGAAGACTCAGTCTAATTTTAATAATGTTTCACCTAGAGCCTACTGTACCTTATATATAAAGAAGGATGTTTGTATGTATGTATGTATGTTTGTGTCAGAACTCCTCCGAGACGCATGGACCAATTTCAACAAAATTTTACAGGCTGGTTTTTTACTACTTGGAATCGAACCCGTGATATGTTGTTTTCCAAAATTCTGACTGGTTCGGGTACCTGTCATACAACTCCGAGCACCTGACAAAAATATTTCAAAAACCAAAGGTGCTAGAGAGCGGAAAATTTGCACACAGATACTCTATATAAACTGTATATAAAAAATAAATGTTGACCTCATTAACGCAAGTCTATGAAACCAATTAGATGAAAATATGAAGTATATAGGCCTTAGCATAAGCTGTATGGCCTTGAGTATCAAGACATCGTAGTATGTTGAGGTAACGAAAATGAAATGAAGTAGATTAGATCTATCATTTCATTTGTGTTAAATTTTTGCACTGCAGAGTACACAATTTTTCTTTGTGTAAAGGTGATCTTGCTTCCTCAGGATGAAATCAACATATTTGACAAACGCAAGGTTACAGAGTTAATTCAAGTTGAAAAGTTATTGAAATTTTAATACAAAATAGAACTAGCAATACTTATAACTGCAATTTTATTTTTCATTTCGTTCTAATATTTCTGTCTTGGACATTTTTTATAAAATGCTTTGCAATGCTATTACTGAAACTATTCACTCAAATAATAATATAAATTCAATAAAAATATTATTTTTGCTATATATATTTTCCAAATAGTTAGATAAGCATGACCTATTGATTATAATTTTATCAACAAACGAATATTGAAAGTTTTGTCAAACATATTCAATGCAACAACCCTACCCATAGAATAACAGACAGACAGACTCTCATTAATGTTAAATATATAATAATCGAACAATGAAAATTAAAATAAAAGTAAATATAACAAAAGCAAAAAATCACTGAATTCTAGTCAATTATTATAAAATGAAAATAACAAAAATATGTAGAAGAAACAGACCGATAGAGAGAGAAAGAGAGACAGATTTCATCCCTTCTTCTATTTTTTTAAAAAAAAGTTAATAAACATTTTCCACCCTTAAACTCATATTTTTTTTTTGTTTTGTTACTATTGTAAAACTTTTTCAATAGTAAAACACTTAATCATAATAATATATTAAGTTATTTTAAAAGGATAACAAAAATAATATCCTTCTTATTTTGATGAAAATAATTTACACATACCTAGCTACATAATAATATACAAACAATAATACAAAGAAAAGAAAACAAAGAAAAACCTAAGTTAACAATTTTAAGTTTAAGGTCTCATAGTTTTTGTTTGTTTTTTAATGCTTTTCTTATGTCAAATTTTTAATCCTTTAATCATTATCCTTTTTTTATTTGTATAAAATAATATTATAATAGGTATTATTATTTATGTGTTGAATATAGATACAATGCCATTGTAGTTTTAACATTTTAACTTTTTAATTTACTTTAAATTCTTTAAAAAGTTAATTTAAATATAAAAAAAATTTTGTTTTTTGGTAATTAAAAGGACAAAAATGGCTTTTGTGTGAAATTATATTAAAATTAAAGAATTGTAAATAATATGAGGTCCTTCAAATGGCTTAATTAAAAGATTTTTCTCTTCCATTTTGAATTGAATTTAAAATTATTTTTTTTTAAATATTACTGAATTATAAAAGTCGAGTAAAAATCGAGTTAGTTCAAATATGAAAGCAATTTAATATGTTAGAACTTAAACTCTGACTGTAATTTAGGTTAACTCTCATGACAGTTTAAATTAACTTTTCTGTTCTTGGTTATAACAAAAATTGTGTGTGATACAACTTTATTAACGTTTAATATTCTGTAGCATTTTTAAAGAACCCAACTAAACATACCTTTTTTGATAAACCAGCCAAAGCATTATTAACTGTAGTATTTTTATACTGCTTGGTGGGGATAGGACAGAATATGATAACGATAATTAACGGTTCCTTTAAATTGTATCCTAAATTTGGAAAAACACATACGACGGAATATAATTTCAAAGTTACTGATGTACAAAGTATATGAATAAATTTATATTACATATTTTATGCCACTGTAACAATCCCACAGTGTCCAGCCCACTTTCAGCTCTTCTTTTTTCGTGTTGAAATTGCTTTAGAGAATGCACACGTAGTGTTTTGATTTCTGCTGAATATTTTATGAAGTTTTTATAAAATATTGGAAATTATCAATCCATATGTCGATTTTCTACAGAAGTTATGGATCAAGTTTGGATTGACAATTATATGAATATAGTGATTTTGACCACAGTCAAGTTAAGCCATAGCTGTAAGGGAAATAATAGCTGAAATAAATTATTGTAAACTAGAATGAACAATTAAATATATACTGCAGTCGCCTGAAAATATAATTAAATTTGCTGTAATAGCTTGAAATGACAACTGAATATTATAATTATGTGGGAATTTGCAAAAAGTTGATATCCATGAATTTGAAATTTTTCAGGAACGTTGTTTAAAGTTTTTAAAAATGACTTGTCCTTACAAAATGCTATTTAATTAGAAAGTGGTACCAGTTTAATGTTTTGTTGTGCATGCTTTTATGTTTCAATAAAAGTGTTATTATAAATAGTAACTTTAATAATATTGGTAAATCAAGTTATTATAAATCACGAGGCATAGGGAATTTAGCTCTATTATAATTATGTTTTGGCAAATTAATTAAAATTGTCGGGAATGATATGAAGTAGTTTTGCCAAAACCCGATAAGTAATTAAGTAATGAGACTTTGGTTATATAACTATAACAAAAATAAAAAATCAAATAACAGGTAGGTATACATTTTTTAATTTTAATATTTTTCATCTGATAAATAGTTGTATACAGTATCACCTTTGGTTTTAAATTTTTATAAAAGCTGTGGCAGTCCCTATTTAGTAGATGTAAAATAAACAATAAATATTTTTTTCTTTTCTGGATTTATTAAATGGATATCACTCACTGCTTGAATTCGGTTAATTCGGTTAATTGCTTTCATATTCATAATTCGATTTTGTGCACCACAAGTATCTAAATTTGTAATTATATGTTTCACTGTTTCTGGTAGAGACATACTTCATTTGCAAAGACAAGAAGCTATTTCGTCAGAATGTTTCGTCAAATTGATTGTTTGGTGGAATATTGTTTTCTTCTGCTATTTTGGACGTTTAATTTAATACAGAATTTGGCATTGGCATGTAGTCTGATTTCGAAGGTGTGAAATTCTTTTTAAATTCTAAATCATCTAAATCATTTATCTTCTTATTTGCATCTTTAGCTATACAAATTATAAAAATATATTTAATTTTGTATTTTCCTAAAAAAAATAATGCAATAATATTTTTTGTATCTGCTCTAGCTTCTGTGGCAAGCTGGCAAGCATCCGTTTTGTCTTTTCGCTCACAATTTTTTTGTTTATATTAATAATTTATTAATATTTATTTTATTTAATAAAACTTTTTATAATAATAATTAAAAATAAAGAACATAATAATGTTATAAACATGAACGAACAAATAGTTAGTACAAATACGATATAACTTATTAGATAAATGATGAATTCCGTTATTTTAAATTTTGCCAAAACATGATGTCTGCTAATATCATGTATTTACAATGTATATTTATTTGAAAATAGACAATAATGGCTTAGACTTATTGGCTTTGGACATTCATTGTTTTTTGCTTTATAATAAGTATATAGAGTTCTGGGATTTTGTCAAAGTAAAGATTTGATGATTTTCTATGAACATTTACATTTATCTCAAAACATCAAAAATTACGGCTTATAATGTTTTGCCAATTTACCACAGAATTGACTCTAGTTATCGTTTCAAATAAATCTTCAACATTATCCTTCCTGCATTGTGTTATATTATTTATGAATGATGATTTTTAGAAATGGTTTTTATGAAATATTCATAATTGAAAGTGTAAACGCGTGAAATTTTATAAAAATAGCAGGTTTTGGTCTAAAGTCTGCAACATTACCATCAGCATATATCAAGCAAATTTATGCGATTGCTTTTAAAAGTTTGTATAAACTTAAGTAAAAGTTTAACAATCTTAGGGCATTCTTTATAAATTTTATTGTTTTGTATTACAACAATAATATCTGCATCTTATCTGTATACCATATTCACTCATAGAGGTGTGATGATAGACATGATAGGGTTGATAATAGAAACAAGTATCCCACATGATAGGAGTGATGACACAAACAAGTCAGACATATAGGGCTGATTGATACAAACAAAAAGATTGTTCTATTGCAAAAGTGCAGTTCTAATCTCAAACAATTAAAAATGTTGTTGGGCAGTGGATAATTCGTTAAAATAGTACTTCAATGAGCTTTAACTATAATCAGTGATAATATTTTTTTCTTATCTCACTATGATTTTATAATGAAATAAATAAACAAAATTATTTAATTAATAATCAAAATTTTTAAGGTATAGCATAACACTCTTAAAGAGTTTTGAATAAAATATACCCTCATATACAATTTTTTATATACAATTCGTAGCCATTTTAGTTTTGAGTATCTAGATAAATAGTATCTAGATAAATAAAATGTTCGGGTGATCTAAAATCCGTTTTTAATGTGCTTTCTATGTATTCCGCATTATGGTAAAATGTATGCGATATTAAACAATTTTATGAGGTTTGTTGAACTCTAATCCTAATCAATTTTATAATAAAATTGTCAATCCTATTTATTTCCGATAGATTGTTCCCACGTAACAATTTGATTGCTATAAGACTCTTGCGCACTCTTATAACACCATTATAAGCACTCTTATAGCAGTATTACTGTATAAGTGTTAATTTGAGTGCTCCGCAATTGCTGCGACAGGTTATAAATACATTATAGCACTAAAATGGAGAATCATATAAGGCACCGGAGCAAGTGCTTTAATATTGTTATAGGATTAGTATACTTGTATTAGTGTATATGTTTTTATTTTGAAATGATATTCATTTGAAATAATTTATGTTATGCGAGAGTGAGAAAGGTATTATTTTTTGTTTCCAAATAATAATTTTATTGAGTTTCTATTTATTTCCTGAGAAAGGGAGATAGATATTAGTTAATAATATAAAAAATGTCTTACTAATAAATAATATTTTTCGGTCAAAAATAATTGTATTAATATTTATAATTATTGTGACCAAAATGCAAAATTTGGCTGGGAATGAAATTTCATTGACATTTATTATAAAAATAATTCGAAAAAATACAATGCCCTCCAAAAATAACCAATTTTTAAATAAATAAAATAAAATATATTTTTAAATTACATCTTTAAAATATTTAATAATGTATGTTAATTAATGCATAACATCAAATTTGATATTTAAATAATTATTCTTTTAACTAAAAATGATATTTTTGCGAAAAGAATGCAAAATAAAACTTTTTAGTTTTTGTTTATTTAAAAAAAAAATTTACCTCGTTTGTAGAAAATAATGGCCGTCGCAAAATATTTATCTACAAGCTACAGTAAGTTTATTAGTAACATTATAGGAATACAGTAAAATAATAACACCAGTTCTGCTATTCCAGCAATTCTATTCTTATAACAACACTTTAACTCTTAATATAGGATTACGCACGTTTAGATTTATAAAAACATTGCTATATCACTTGCGGAAAATCCCGTTATAACAACTCCCGCAATTGCTATAAGAACATTCTTATAGCAATGTTAATCAAATTATTCCCATAAAAACATCGCTATAACACCTTCAGTATCGGGAGTCATATAGAAGTCTTGTAGCACTAATTTTGTTTTTATAACAATAAAATGTTACGTGGGTTAATATATCTATTTGAATAATAATAGATATGTGCAGTTTTAGGCTTACAGGATTTTTTTATGCAAACCCTAAGGCGCTTTCATTCAAATTTCCGTAATAGTTCACTTAGGCTGCCTGCCACTGATATTATATTGATAGAAGCCGCTTGTTCTACTGCCACTGATATAATATCACCACGGCTGCCACTGATATTATACTGATAGAAGCTGCGTATGCTAGAGTAGATCTTATTAGTGCTTAATAGGCTATCAATTTAGTTCTTGGGTGTATGATGGTACTGTAAAATAGCCTTTCAAAGGCAATGCCAATACTTTTAGTTATCTTTTAAGACGGCGTTTTTAATTTATCTGTAAATTTGTGGTTTTGAGCAGAAGAAGCAAATCAAATATTTTAAAGTTTTAATTTTTTTTTTTCTTGTGTGATTTGCTGTTATTATTGTAAAGCTTTTTCAGATATTTTTAATGTTCTGATTTTGATTATGTGTCTGTATGCCTCTCGAAATAGGATTGTTTCACATTTTGTTAAAATCTATTTTTAATAAAAGCCATATTTTGCAGTAATCTATGATTATGCTAAACATTTTTTTATACTTTATTTTGTACCATTTCTACAGTAGTAAAAAATTATATCGTCTGCAAAGGCTATTTTTATTATGTTTAATAATTCTAATAAATCTACCAAGTAGATAACATAGAAAGGGGTAGGTGAATTAACAGTTCCATGTTTGAGTCCGTTTGTAATTGTAAAAAAAAAACAGCCCAACAAAAAAAAAAAAAAAAAGCTGCACGTACATTTATTTTAAAGTTAGTATAAATTTATAATTTTCTAACATTCTTTGGTAATAATAATGTATAAATGTCAATTTTAATATTAAGATCTAGAATAAAATTAAGCTTAAAATTATATTTTGTTTGTTTAATTTCATACACTTATGTATATTGTAATATGTTTGTATTAAGCATAAATTAATAAATAAATAAAACAATTTTGTTTATATCTGTAAAATTGGCTGTACAAAATTTTTTATTGTTGATCAAATTATCTATTCCTAAGTTAATGAGACGTTTTGGGAATACTGGTTTTAATAATTTGTATATAAAGCCATCTATCCAAATAATATTGAAGGACTTTTCTATATCGATCACGATCATATACAGCAAATTTTTGATTAATATTCCAACACATGTTTGCAGTGGCTATATTTATAGCAATTATGGTACTATGTTTGTATCTATAACGGAACTGATTTTCGGCCATTTTATGATGTTAATGTTTATACAAAATTTATTTACCAAGTCATTGATTATTCATTGAAATTCCATAAACTATGCTTACACTACGTCTCTAATCATCATCATCATCGGTAAATATTTTTTCTGTAATTATCACGTTCTTTGTTAAACATTTGTTTCAGCTAAAACTATTATCATTCAATTCAAACTTCTTAAAATAAACCCACCCGCAGAAGAGGTTCTTCAAATTATGAAATTCAATTTAAAATTTTTATATTCTATTAAACAAGAATAAATAAAGATGAAATAGAATCAAACAAAAGTGAGTAAATTTTAATTTTTCTTTTTTTAATCCTTTAACAAGGATAATGTTTTTTTTTTTTAAATATAAAAAATGATAAAAATATAAATAAAAAACTGTAAATAATTGTGACTGTATTTTAGTTGTTGATAAAAGTTTTCGGTATCTTTATTATTTCTTAATTCCTATTTTTTTTGTTGTTTTTTTCTGTTAGTGTTTTCAGACTGTCTCATCTTTTATGAAAACAGATATCTTTCTATTATTATAATAATGACATTCTCATGATCCCTAATGAATTCATTTGTTATTCTTAATTTCTTAGAAGAAAATTTCGCAACAAAAGAAAAAGAAAAAATAAATACAAGGCTTCAGGGAATTCTTTACAATACTTTTTACTTATTATCGTAGTAATACACTATCTCCTCTAATAGTTCTCAGCTCTAAAAGTAAAGTACATTTTCTTTTATAATCCATTTTTACGTAATTAAAAACAAACTATAGGATAGTTTTTGTTTTGTTTTTTTTTGTTTTCGTCCTTAATCAAAAAGCTGGTTAATTACAATTCGTTGTTGTTGTTGTTGTTGCTGCTATACAGACTATTGTCAACTATAATTTACCTGAATTATTCTGTAATTATTCTGGATCTTCTACAATACTAATTTATCTTTAGAGAATTTTTGTTTTGATACAAAAGAATTATTTCAAGTAAAAGAAAAGAACTCAAGAATCAATTATGAAAGTAAGTCTGTATATAAATAAGTAAAATTGACGACTTTAGAAATTCTTAAGATATTTAACAACAATTTTTTTTATTATTATTTTTTGTTTGTTTTTAATGGCTGACTCAGAGATGATAATAAATTTTTTTTTTTTGTTAAAATTTATTTGATTTTGTTTTAGTGATTTCCGAATTTGCATTTGAATATTTAAAAATTAACTTTTTTTTTTTAAAAAAGAATACTAGATTTTTTTTTTTGAATAAAAAAATATAAAGATCGAAAATTTATACAAAAAAAAAAATTTTTTTTAAAAAGAAGTAATTATAATAACATTATTTACAAAAATAACGAAAATTCAATTAGAGTTTGAAATAAAAATAAATAATTTTATACAAAATGTGTGATAATACAATTTTGTTGTAAGTAAATAATATAATATAAATATTTTTACGCCCCTAACATAAGCTGTTGGGCCTTATGATTTTACTTAAATTTAGCGTTTGACTTTTTTTCTTTTATTTCTTTATTATACATTTTATCTTTTTGCATAACCATATTTCAAATCTTACTAAGTTTGTCTATTAAAATTTTTTCATTATTATAAGAGATGAATTAAAATGAACTAAAATTAAATTATTATAAAATTAATACAAAATTAATACAAAAGCAAAAACAACTAAGGTATAAGATACTGGTTCGAAATTCAATTCAATGTGTACTTCCAGACGAGTCAACACAAGCTGAATCCTGACTCGTGTGGAAGTACGCAATTACATACAAATTATAAGTTATTCAAATATATTAAGGGTGAACCGCTCCAAATTGGATTTATGTACATCATGTTAGATAAGATGTAGGAAGAATAAATCATAAATTGGAATTTTTCTGAAAGGAAATTCCGAAGCCTTTTTAGAATAAAAACGTAGAGTACAATTTTTTATTTAAGTGATTGATATGTTCATTCCACTTTAAACTTTTGTCTATTACTAAACATAAGTGCATTATTGGTGCATTATTAAAATAAGGTAAAGTGCATTATTAAAATAAAAATTGGCATTTTAAAATTTTTTGTCATCAAATAGTAATAATTTAGATTTGCTAATTATATATATATTATTCTGCATTTATCTGGATGTTTGTAAGTTCGACGGAACGCTCCAACACATATACAAATTACATATGTATACAAATGCATATATATACAAATTGCCTTGGTGCTTTTTTTTAACCCCTGTCTACCATGCTGAACCTTTGCAGGAAAAATTGATTGCATGAACTATATTTTTTTAATTTAATGTTAGTCTTCTTCGCAAATAATAAGGAAAAATGAAAAATAATAATAATAATATAAATAAAACAAACAATTTTTTTGATTTATAATAATAAGGACTAATAGAAATTTAATCAATAGTTTAATATGGTATAATAACCAAAAGGCAAACAGCATTTAATACAAAAAAAACATAATTCACTCAAAGGTTATTCTTATTACTTAAAATTATACACAATAATATCCATGTGTATCAGCATATTTGTATTGTATAATATTATACATTATACTACTTTATTGCTTCTACCTTTTATTTCTGTCTATATTGTGTGCGTAACTCACTTCACTCAAAAAAAATTATTTTTGTTTTTTTTTGTTTTTTTTAAATATTTTCTGTATCTGTATTCTGTATGTTCTGTATGCTCCATTCCAAAAATATTATTTTATTTTCACTCTTCAGGTTCACTGTTCAATCAATAAAACTTGATAGAAGTAGAGTAGGATAATAAACTCTACTTCTACGTCGGATAAAAAAACATTGTTTTTTTTAAATTGAAAATTATATATGAAAATGTTTTTGTATTTTTTGTAAATTTTACCAATTTAGATACAAAATTTTGAATATTTTTTTAAAAATAACACAATACCATAATAACAGTTTATTCATATAGCAAAATAAGATCCCTATACATTATACAAAAGACAAAATTTATATGAAAATAAGATCCCATTTTTAAATTTGCTCTCCCGGAGGACTCAATAACGCTAATACGGTATAATTTATACTAAATGGAACCCAACTAACGAATTATAACTAAATGGAAGTGAGTACGAGTATACCATACAAAAATACAAACATTTTATACAAATTTGTTGGTATGGTACTTCTTTTTCTGTTGTATAAAAAAAAAAAGATTAGTGTTAGGCCAATATAAACATAAATAAAAATAAATAAAAAGTGATATAAACATAAGTACTGTAATTTCGGAATAAAGAATCTAATGAAAGAAAAAAAGAAACTAGGATTTATTTTGCTTCCGTCATTTATGACGGGTTACAAAGCTAGTATTTAATAATAGCCCATGTTTTAATAACCATTCGTTAATTACATCTATTGCATTTTGCAAATGGGTTTCATTGTCTCTGAAGCATATGTTAATACTGCATCATCAGCATACAACTGTAAACATCCTATCAAACTAAGTTTGCAAATGTCATTGATGTAGAATTTGGAGAAATGTGGTCCTAATATAGAACTTTGCGGAACGCCCTTAATCATAGTTTTGTTAATCAAACAGGTACGATCTACCGAATTGAACTTGTTCTGTAGTGAAATTTAGTTTTATAAACTTATGCAAAAGTATTTCATACCCCACACAATCAAAAGCTTTTTGTAAGTTTAGTAAAGGCATCCAACATAAGAGTCAATATTTTTACTTATAAAATCTGTTAAATTTAAACAAGCTGCAGCAGTGTTTGTATTTTTCTCAAAACCAAATTGATGTTCACTTAAAATATTGTTGGCTGCCATAAAAGTATTTAAAAGATTTTTTACAATTGTTTCAAAAATTTTGGAGTAACTACTAAAAATTGAAATGGGACGATAGCTGGATCGATCTGTAGCATTGCCACCTTTAAAAATGGGTGTAACTATTGCCGTTTTTAAGCAGTCTGGAAATTTATTTGTTTTCGAAAAGATAAATTAATAAATTTAACTAAAACTGGATGGCTCAGCGATTTTTATTATAAATTTAGTTGAATTATTGTCATAGCCTGTCGCAGCTATATATTTAGTTAGTTAGTTTTTTTTATTGTTGCATTGACTTCTTCTGTTGTAGTCAGATCTAGATTAAAATTGGTTGAGTTTACGTTATATTGAAAATGGTCGAGATAATCATAATCAATACGTTTTGTGTGAAATGATAAACACTTTGTTACTGTCACGGCTTATATCTGTTACAGCAAAATTGGGATACCCATACTGCACAACCTAATATTTTTTTACAACACACCTTTATTTTTTGTTATTATCATATTTTTGGTTGTTGTCTTTGATTAATCAATTCTACATTAATGATGTTAATTGTTGTGTTGTCAATATTAAATTTCCATAATCACACTAATATGTACATTTAAATTGATATTTGTGGGTTGTGATACGAAACCCATATCCCAAAATATCCAAGTTAAATAAGGGAAGTACAGGGAAATTCAATCATACGACATCAATCTGATATTCACTGGCTCAAGTCACACCAGAGATCTACTTTGGATACGGTATTGAATGGAAGGTGTTGTGAACCTTTCAATGTAGAAAAACAATAGTAGGCCTAATTTTGTGAAAATAAAATCGATTCAAGAAAAGAGTAGCTAGCTAATGCGGAAAATAAAATATTCATTTGTATCTGCTTTTGGTTTTATAAACAAAGTTTATTTTTAATAAAATAACATGGTTGTGTGTAGTAACAATTCAAGTTCTTTTTTTGTATTCAAGAATTCTGATATTAGTTATTAATTGCATCTTTGTTTTCAGCTATGCCTTCTGGTATATTTTCTTTTCATTAAATTATTCATATACTTTGTATACAATTGTAAAGACTTATCGTCTTATGTATACTATTTTTATTTAATAAATAAATAAAATTATCTTATTCAGGGTGTAGTAACAATTATATGAAGTGATTGAACTGTTTATAATATTGCAGCTGCCATTTATTCTGTTAACAGAATGTAGTCAATGTGTCGAACATGTGGGAAAACTGTTATATTTTTGTTGACTGTTTCAAGTTTCAAAATGTTGTCTATGTGTTTAAAACTATGTCTAAAATATGTTACAATACGATACAGTAATGTTTATTATATAATTCACGTTCAATAGAAATTATTTGTGTGATGTTGATGTGACTTAACTTTATAATGTCTTTGATTTGTTGTTAATAATAAATTTTAGGTGAAAACTTTATGAGTTGGCACATTAAACAATATCAAATAGAGGACGTGCAGCCTTCATTAGTCTAAGTTTTTATTTTAAACATTATTTTAATTCGACTTTATTTTTTTTTTCTTTCTTAGCTGTATTTATTGAATATTTCTAAAAGAAAATGACAATAATTTCTAACAAATGTGACCTTTATGGTTAATTCAAATCTTAAAAATCTAAAAATGTTGGAAAGTCTAGTCCATGGATTTGACCCTTATTATTTGCTCTCTCATTCCAATGTTCTGCCTTCCATTACAGGTAGCGACTTTTTTTTAACCTGCTGGTTATTGGAATGTTTTGCAGATCTCTCGCCAAAGGGTTAGGGTGTTGGATTATTTTGGTTGCATATTTGTTTTTGCATTTTTCAACTTCTTCATCACCTAAGCGTATATTCAAATCATTATGTAAATTCATATTTTTAATTTACGTAAAATTTTTGATTGCATCCTTTGAATTGTTTCGATGTTACTGTTAGAAGCAGTACTCCATAACTGGCATCCATAAGACCAGATTGGTTTCAAAATCGTTTTGTGTAGCAACACTTTATATTCCAGAACTAATGTAGAATTTTTCCCAATAAATCCTGTTCGTTTTGAGTTTTAGCTGCGCTTTTTTTGCGATGATGGACTTTACTATTGATAAATTTTCTGCAAATGAATTAGAAAAATGCTTGAATCAAATGTATTGTATAGTTGTACGTAGATAAGATGCACATATTGTCCAATCTAAGTATATATTTTTTTCAAATCTAATTTTATGTTACAAACCTTAATCTTTTTTGTTATTATCATATTTTTGGTTGTTGTCTTTGATTAATCAGTTCTCAATTAATGATTTTGTATTGTGTTGTCAATACTAAATTTTCATAATTACACTAATATGAACATTTAAATTGATATTTTTGGGTTGTGGTACAAAATCCATATCCCAAAATGTCAAAGAGGAAATTCCCAAAGATAAAAACCCCCAAAAATGAATAACCCCAACATTTCGAGATATTACATTTTCTAAAAGCAGCTACGAGAGAAAAAGGGTAAATTTAATTTCTTTTGTATTCAACAGAGCTAAGCGAAACAAAATTTCCGGAATTTGCGTGTCTGAGAATTTTGATTTTGGGGATATTGTTTTTGTTTTTACTGTGAATTTGACTTTCAGAGGAATTTTTTTATGGGGATTTTGTTCTGCTACCGATATTTTTAGGTGACACGTGAAATATATTATTTTATTCACCCCTCTCCAAACTTGCAAAACACAAAATTAGCTACTTCAGAAAATCACTTAAAACTATTTATAACATTAAATTTTGTCAGAGATGAGCTTTGCTAGGTAGTGTAAGTAATACATTCGGTGGCTACCGAAATCGACCAAGTTAGACAAAAAAAAAAGTTCATTTAGATACCACAGATCTAAAATTAATTCAATTAATTATTGAATGTAAATAATTTATATACCTATATCCAGTAATTTATTAATTTTTTTATGTTCTCTATCCATTCTTAATGCGAAGGTACAATCATTTTCAAAATTTGTTTGACCTAAAGACTTTCCATGTCTTTGGTCAAAATTATTTTACTATCAGGCAATACTCTTTTCTGTTTATTTTCTTGTTATTTTCAATATCAGTTTTTATAATAATACTTACCATAATAATTTAGCTAATATTATAGACTACAATTAGAATCTAAATTTAACGTTCGGACTGTTCAACTAATATACGTTATTTTCATTTATCCACCATTAAATAGGCTTTGTCATTAATAATTTTTATTAATTTACATTTTATGCTTCTGTTCGTTAAGCTTAAATTTTCTCATTAATTATCAAATTATACCGGGTGGTCCACAGCATGCCTATCAACTTTTTAAAAGTAGAAGGAGCCATTTTAAAATTTAAAAAACAGTTTATTAACTAAATTGAGGGTGATCTATCGATTGGTGATATTTTCAACTTACGGGAAGAACCGGAAAAGGGTTTTTTAAACCCAAAATCGCCGTTTATTTTTTGACATAGAATTTGTATAAAAAAGTACCCCTTTCCATTTGAAAATCTCGATTTCGGCCAACTTCGGCGAAATTTGAGCTTAAAAAACCCTTTTTCTAGTCTTTTCCGTAAGTTAAAAATATCACCAATCGATAGATCACCCTCGATTTAGTTAATACATTTTTTTAAAATTATAAAATAACGGTTTCTTCTCCTTTTAAAAAGCTGATACACATGCTCTGTATATGTTGTGGTCTCACAAAATGATTTACTCCCCCTTTGATTGATATATTATACCGAAAATATATCAAATAAAAAAATAGGTGGCGTTAAAATGCATTTTTTCGCATTTGGCATTTATATTTTTGATTCATTTCATTCCATTCCATTTCACAAGGGATTGCAAACAGTATTGTTTTTGCTATTCAGGATGGACTATAAAAATACATAGCAAATATAAAAAAGACGACATGAGAAGACAATTTTTCGTTATTTAAAAAATTAATTAATTTTTAAAAAATTAATATTTAAATTTTTTATTTATTTAATTTCAAAATTACGTCTTCATTCATTTTCAACATTTTATTACCTACCTACTCATATATACACATTATATTATATACATAATATACATTTAATAATAATTCATCTCTAATTTCATTTATAATGAAAATTTTCATAATTTTCACTTACTTATTAAAAGCTATATATACCATTATAAATATTATCACATTATATTGAATTTAATAGAAAAAAAAATAAAAAAAAAAAAAAACAATAAAAAATAAATAAAAAATAATTTATTTTAGCCATATTTTTTTTACTGCCTACCCTATTAATTAAATCCAATGCTTGACTATTGGTAAAAAAAAAAAAAAAACAATAACAACAACAAACGAAAACAAATTTCTTCACGTCTCTGTAATAATATTCTATATGACATATTATGTAGTTATATAAAATAAATTTTCCGGAAATAAAAAAAAAAAATTGTTTTACTGTTGTTGTTGTTATTATTATTGTTTTTCTTGATATTAAAATAATTTATTCCGGACTTTTCATTTTATTATTTTTCTTTTTTATTTTACTGTTTCCAATTTCTTTCTTTAATAAATTATAATTTATCATCACATTCTTATTCTATATAGCTTTAACTACTTACTGCTAGCTAAAATATTATTTATAATATAAAAAAAATATATATTAATATATTAATGTATATGTATATGTATATAAAAAATAAAATAAATAAATTCTTTTATTTGTCATTTTAAAGAAATTAGGTTCATATTAATTGTTCAATAAATCATTTTAATTGTTTCATATTCAGTGCTCATTCTACACTATACTCTTTTGGTACTATAAAAATATATTTCAGATTCTTTTGTTTCCACTAAACACTAAAATGTAAAATATTTTTGTATTTATTTACGTTTTTTTATCGTTCGCATAGGATTTTTAGTACTAAATGAATTACAATAAAAAATATTTCTTTAAATTAACCTCCTTTCAACCCCTTCGAATCAAGCTAATTTTTATTCTTCTAAGATTTTAATCCAAATTCTCAAGTAGGCCAATTAATCAAATTGAACATAAATTATTTTTTTTTTTTTTATTGTTTTTATTTTCTCTAGAGTGAAATAAGAAGCTTTGGGTAATATATTATACAAAAAAAAAAAAAAAAAAAATGTTTAAGTTAACTTAAGTTAAATTAAAATATTTTGAAATGTTTTAAAAAACTGAGTTTTCCTGACAAAAAACAATCAAAAAAAATATTTTTATTTTATATTTATTTGAAACTTTAAAATGTCCGAAAAAATGTTTTATTACAAGAGTAGAGACAACATCAGCACTTGAGTAGTAAAAAAATATAAAAAAAAATTCTATCATTAGAATAGAAATTGAAAATTTCAATAAATTTTCAATTTTTTAAGGCTTAAAATAACAAACAGAAATACATGAAGTCTATTAAGACAAATTACATGCATAAATAAAGAAACAAGACATCATCACAAGTTCCAAAAAATAAAAGCAAAAAAAAGCACAATTGGCTACAATAAGAATAACACTAAGTGTCTATGCTATAAAACAAATTTGTTATTTTGCTTTTGTTCTTGTTGTTTTTGTTTATTTTGTTTTTTGTTGTGAAAATTCTTTATTTTACACTAAATAACGTCACACAGAATAGGTGGAAAATTAAAAAGAAAATTTTTATCTGATTTTTTATTTTTTTTCTTGTTGATTGTGTTTGAGTGGGAAACTCATATATATATATATATATATTTTTTTTTTTTGTTATTTTCTTTGAAGGTATCTAAAGTGACATTATCTATCAGGTTGCGGAAATTATTATTATTACTTTGTTTTTCTTTTATACAGAAACGTGCCATACAAAATTTGTTTTGTTTGTTGTTTTTTTTCTTTCTTTATTGTTTTTGTTTTGTTAAATTTGAAATTTTCTTTTTTCAAAAAATTTTGAAGTTTAAAAATCATATTTGTTTATTATTGATAATGTTGAAATAGTGGGTGATAGGTAGAGTAAAATTTGTTTGTTTAGGAAAATGAAAAATTTATACATTAAAATCAGAAGTGACAAATGTTAGAGTAAAAGAAGTGGAGTATATAAGCTATAATTTTGCTGTTGACAAAATATATTTTTAACTTTTACGCTATTTTTTACTAACGAATATCTTTTTCAGCTTTTGTTCAATCAATTATTATGAAACAAAGTTAATAATTGTTATCACACATATTTTTTTTGTTTTTTTTTTTTTTTTTTAAACAGCCAAAGCGTTAGGTATGAAAATAAAATAACTTCATCACTTACGTGACGCTTGGTTGGGATAGGATAGGATTAGGATAAATTAGGAAGAAAAAAAGTGAGATAGATTAGTAATAGAAAGTTGAATAATAAAGGTATTAATATTTTCTTTAAACGTTTGCAAATTGTAAGTTGAATGTGGAAACATATTGGGAGGAATCCACATTCTTGAAGTGCGAACTATGAACGAACTTCCATAACCTACTTTATGCCATCTTAGGATTTCCACATTGTAGGGGTGAGCATTTACGGCTCCTCTTGCTTCGCGTTGGAATTGTTTAAGAGGAGGAAGCAGCGCTTTGATTTCTGCTGAGCATAAATCATACTACGAAGTATCTATAAAACAGAGAAAGGGCTCCGACTACACGTCGACGTCCAAGAGAAGTTAGGGATGAAGTTATATTTGGGTCGCCAATTAGACGAATGGCGCGATTTTGAATGCGATCAAGGTAGCCTAAAGCTGTAATGGGAGCGCCAGCTCAAATGTGTGAGTTATATTCCATCTTGGGACGTATAAATTATTTATAGATATTAAGGACTTCTAACGGTGAAAGGACAGCTTTACATCTACTTAGATAGCCGAAATACTTGGCAGCTCCTTTCGCGATATCAAAAATATGGTCATATTCTCTTAGACCCATCCTTGACGAGAAGAAAAAGTTGATCGTATATATGCATTTCTGCTAGACACGGTAAGCAAAGAGATTGAACATTTTAATATGTTGGTAGTGCTGATCACTTTTTACTGTCAAAAAAGATTATTGGTTTACAAACAAAATATGCCTTATAATTTTTTTGGATAGTATCAATGTAGAATTAGAAAAGGTTTCAAAGGTTTAATTATTTAATAAAATGATTACATTTTAGTACATAAACGGTAGTGAAACAGTAATAGTAAAGATGAAGGGGTTGTTTTTTGTTTTTTTTTTTGTCAAAACAAAAACATACTTTTTAAATATACCGCAAAAAAATAATATTGAAAAAAAATTGTTTATTAATCTTTACTTAACTATTTTTTGCATTTAATTTATTTCATCCCTTTTTGACAAAAAAACACATCAATCTTTCTATCTTTTAAAATTTTTGAGAATATAAGAAATGGCTATCGTGTCCTGTGGAAGGTCCAACAGAAATTACTCACGCGACTGTTTTGACATTCGCTGTCATGGCAAATTGCTATTGCGTCTATGGTGTCTAACAGAATACTAAGTCATAAATAAAGATAACATAATTAAATTAATTTTGGCAAACATTTACATATAATTGATTTCAAAAGAAAGGAAGTAGGAAATTTAAATTTCTAAATTAATCATTATTCGGTCATAGACTTTTTTTTAATTATTTCATATTTATTTGCTTTTAAAATTTTATAAATATTAATTTGTGATGTCGATTCAAATTATCTGTTCAAATTATTGTGATGGATTGTTATATTCGCAATATTCAAATATAAATAAATATTTGTAACTTAATAACGTAGCGCAATCAATGTAACACATTCAAACTTAAATTTACTTTGAATTGAATCAACCTACAATGCTATCACTACTGCACTGCAAGGATATGCAACAATAATACATATATAATTGGTCTAACTAACATAAGTAATTAACTCAATAAGCCTGACTAGCCTTTGTTTTAGCATAATGAAACAACAGTACTGCAATGCAAGAATATGTTATAAATTCTGTTATAAATCTCAATATTAATAGAACAAGTTAATGTATATATATATTCAGGATTATATTCCAATTAACACTATTCATTCCTGTTAGCGTAGCTCAAATGAAAATTAATAGAGTACAAATTAAAAGTAGGACGAAAATGTTGTTTTTAGACTTCTTGTTTATAAATTGGACTGGCTTAAATGATCAGTACTTGCTGCAACAATACGGATGAAATACAAAAATATAGTATAACAGTATTTAATAAATTTGTGACCGCAAAATTGGAGTAAATGCAAATATAGAGAGAAAATTAAATACATAAGCTTAAACTAGAGCTCTATACTATTTGTGTTTTTGAGTCAGCATTCATTCATATTTTGTGAAACTATTAAGATAGTTATAAATTTTTCGTATATATATACTAATCTGGCACGGAATTGCATCTGTGCTCGGGGTTGGTTTATTAAACAAACCCATATTATTAAGGTTAATACTAGGTAGAATAATTAACTCTATGCTTAAAATTTTAGATATTTCAAAGTGTTTCAGTATTGCTTTTGCTTACATTAAGTCTTTTATTGATTATTGTTTTCAGATATATTTTCACGAGATCCCGTGGTATGGGTCTAAGAGAATATAGGTAATAATAAAATGTACAATGTCTTTGTTTACGGTGTCTAGCAGAAATGCATATTCAACGAGCCGAGACGTGATAAATTTTTTTTTTCTCGTCAGCGATGGGTCTAAGTAGACAATATGGGTGTATCTTTTTTAAGTCGCCCTCTATACCTATTTTTTTAATCATAATACCTTTGGCTCTTCTTTTGTTTCAACCCTTGGCTTCCTTTAGTATCTTTCTTACATTTTATATAATAAAAATTATATTAAAGATTTAAATCAAAAAAAAACTAATAACCATCAAAGCTATTATTATAAGATTAATCTGTTAAGCCTTAGTCTAATATCATAATAACATGTCTATAAATTCGGATTCGGATGAAATGCCATGATTTTAATGGCGTTTCGTTTAAAGTTAGTTCTTTATGATAGGGAGTTGCTTATTCTAATTAATCACATGTTTCTACGTTTGCGCATTTGTTTAAACAATTTTATCTCACGTTGAACAAATTGATTTTATTATATAGGTGGCCATAAGTATCAATATGATCACGTGCAAGTTCACTGAAAACACATTGTGGTGAAAATTGCGGAAAAACAATTGCGGCACTTCAAATTAAACCTTTAGACATTTGTATCTCACGCTTTGAATGTTTTCAGTATAGAAACAGAATCCTTAAGTTTGCAATTCTTGTTACCGGACTGTATTTTTCATTCACTCGGTTAAGGCAATACTTTTGAGAATAGTATGAGATCGAATTATTGTGTTGCCATCAAATTCTAAAGTTGGTAAATTCTGTTAATGGATTGCATTCACTTATTGCGGTTATGCCAATACTTTTGTGGATAGGACAAAATAGTATTGACTTATTGAGATAAAATTCTCGAGTTTACAAATTCTGTTAACAGATTGCGAATTTCATTTACGGAGTTCTGCCAATGCTTGTGTGGATTGGATAAGACCGAATAGTATTTAAATCAAACCTTGGAGTTGGCAAATCCTGTCAAAGGACTGAATATTTCATTTGCGGAATCCTGTCAATGCTTTTTTGAATAGTATTTAGCTTCGAGCTGGCTAATCCTGTTAACGGCTTTCTTATTTCGTTTACGTGGTTCTGCGAATGCTTTTTTATTAGTAAGAAAAAGAATAGTATTGAAATCAAATCCTGGAGTTGGCAAATCCTGTTAACGGCTTGCATATATTTTATTTACATGTTTCTGTCGATACTTTTTAAATAGTGATAGACGGAATACTGACAAATTCTATTAACGGACTTGATATTGCATTTGAAGAGTTCTGTCAATATGTTTGTGTACAGTGGGAAATCGAGTAGTATTGAGATCAAACCCTGGAGTTGGAAAATCCTGTTAATAGACTATTTCAGTTACAAAATTCTGCCAATGGTTTTGTCACTTATTTTCCGTTCCCTTCCATTTACTGTATTATGTGGCCTGGTTATAAATTATTTTGGGGCTATATAATATAATTATAAATCATACAATATACAGAAGGACATATTATTTTTTATGAATATATTATAATAATTAGAAATATGAACACACCAAGTAGATAAGACATTTGATAAGATCAACGTCAATTGAATAATAATTTAGCGTTATAATTATATCAGTAATTATCAAAGCCCATCCACATCCATTTAGATTAATTTAGTATAGAAGTTAAGTAGAGTATTACTGTCGAAATTTTTGTTTAATTCTGACAACTATAAGTCATATTTTTGCTAGGACTTTCTCACTTCTGACAACATGTTGTATTATTGTGATTGCTGCAGACTAGAAATAAGAAAATTAATACTTCGAGTGTTAGTCTAATACTAAAAATGCTTTATTTCTGTCTTTTGTTATTTTAATATATGATATTATATTAATCGCTTATGTCAATATGACCTAAAAATAAACGTTTTTGTTATACTCGCGAATTTAACCAATTCAAAATATTTGAAATTTTATTCTTACAATTATCCATATTAATTCCTACAATTAGCCATAAAGCTTTATAAATTGATAAGCTTTTTTTTACAAATATAGAATATCATTTTTAAATGTACCTGTTGAGTGTTTAAACGGTTAAATTTTTTCTTTATTTTAATTTTTACAACAACAAATCAAAACGGTTTCCACGCCAACATAATATTAAGAAAATATGTCAAACTTTGGTTTGTTTCTGACAACTGAAAAGTCACATTTTTGCTAGTGTACAGTTATGTCAATAATGATCTAAATATGCTTTTATCAATCGCTTATTTAAATTAAAATATTTTAAATATATTCCTACAATGAGTCATCTGTTGAATTTCACATTTATTTTATACTTAAGCGATTTTTACAAAACTTTATTTATAAATATTAATATCTTGTTAGCGTTACTTTACAAAATAAAATTTTAGGTGATATTGACATAATACGCGATTATGTACCCTATCAAAAATTTGACTTAGAGTTGCCAGAGTTATACAAATTTACATTTTTTAAGCGATTTGACGAAAAACCAATAACTGCGGTACATCAGTCCCGTTGCTATAACATTTCCAAACTTTGAAATGGATTTTACACGAAACATCAATTTCAGACATAATCAGTTATGTTGCCACATTACATTATTATAATAAAAACATATTATTTTTTTAAAATTATTTTTAAAATTTCAAAAAAGTTAAGATATTAAACAAAAAAAAACAAAAACACAGGTACCATTAAATTAAAAGTTTGAAACCACTGAATTTGTCTAAAATAATACAGCTAGCTATAATGTTAATTTGACAAATACCCTTCGTTAATTTGAAAGGTGTGTCCACTATTTTTTAATTTTTCTATTTTTATTTTTTTTCTATCTTATTTATTTATATATTTGTTTATTTTTTTTATTTAGAATTGATATTTTTAGATTAACATAGCTTATTCGTGTTAATTCTAAAATATATATCTATATATATATATATATATATATATATATATATATATATATATAAATATATATTTTTTTTAAATCAAGTAAAAACAACAAATTTCTATCACGAAAATATCAAATACAAGATAAAAGGAGGAAAACAGATTTATATATATATATATATATTTTTAAATATGTCTTCATTGTCACAACTGTGACAATATTTTTAAAATTAAAAATAAAAACAAACAGAACATGCTTAAAGTTTTCTAATTTCTATACGGCATAGATAGTATCTACATAATATTATGCTCGCCGAAGATATATATGTATCACTTTGATCATTAAAATATCATCAGAATTGAGTGGAATATTGTTTGAGTGCTCTGACATAAACAGCCGCTACACTATATATACAAATATACTTTTGCCACCATCACTGGGGTTCAATATATTTATTATAATATGAAAATTTGTTAAGTAATCATAATCATATCTTTTAAGATTATTATAATAGCTTTATTTAATCTGTATTAAAAATAGATATTTTGTTTTTTTTTTGTTTTTGTTTTTGTTTTCAAATAAATTTTCCAGACTACGTTGTTTGGTTGGTTGACTAAATAATTATTATTGTATTGACATACAAACAAAATTTTGTGAGTTTTATAAAAACAAAAATTCAACCCATGGGAATTAGTATGTATATATATATATATATATATATATATATATAGAAAAGACGCATCATAATCTGTTTAGAGTATAGTAACCAAATTAAAATAAAAAAAAAATCTAATTTTAAAATTTTTAAATAAATTTATTAGTTTAATATATTAATACAGGCAATTTAGTTGTTGATAATAGAGCAAAGCACCCAATTAATTTTAGTTGAAAAAAGAAAACAAAAAAAAAAAATAAAATAACAAATTAATATGAACTCTCATCATCAACTATTTCATTTTTTAATATAGTAAACTTTAATTAGTTAAAAAAAATACAAAAATAAAAAAACAAAAATAGAGAAAATTACGAAAAAATTTTAATTGGTTAAATTGGCTGCAGTATATTAAAAAAAAAAACAACAAAACAAATTAATGATCATGACCTAATTTATTTATTTAATTTTTAAATTTTTCATTTTTTTTTTTTTTCAAAATTAGTTTAAAAATATTTTAATAAAAAAAAAAATATGCGTGTATTTTATTAAATTAAAAAAAAAAAAAAACGATATAAAAACAAAAGAAAAAAAAATAATGGATCAATTTTTAAATTGATAGGTAGGAGATATAAAAAGAATGGATTTTTAATCAAATTTGATTAAAACAATTTTTCTTAATTACATTTAGCCACTTTTAAAAATATTAAATTAATGTTTCATGTTTTAATTAATTCTGCAATTTAATTTAAATTTGTGTTCTTTGTTACGGAACCGTATATGAAAATCAATGTGATGGAATGAATAATGAGATTCTGCAGATTTGTAATCCCAATTGAGCGTCATTGTAATGAGTAATTATATAAAATTTAGAACTTGGCTCATCTTGTACAATACAACACAGTACTTGATGACAATATTATTAAGAAAACACAGCCAGAGGAATAAAATGGAATCTTACCAGAAGACTAGAAGATTTGAAATATTGCAGATGACATTGCCCTTCTTGCCTATACACATAGTGACATGCAGAAGACAATAATGAGTTAAAAGTTGGTTTCGCAATCAATATCAACACGGAACACGGGCTCAATACAACCAAATCATTTATAATATTATAATAATAACTAGGGGCCCCTGTTGAGTAATTATGTTTCAAGTTGAAGTCAAATTTAAAGTTTTTAAAAAAACAGTAATTTACGTACTGACATAGACTTCGCACGATATAGCAGAAACCACTCGTGTTTAATAAAAGTATATTATTACTACAAATAACCAAAATTTAGAAACAGTTACTTAAAAAGATAAAAACGAGGAATTCAAGTGATTTGTTTTTTTGTTGTTTTTATATTTTTTATTTTAGATGAAAATCATATGAGTACAAAATTTTCAACTGTGTGCGCATTTTTGTTTTATATATAATCTTATATATTGGAGAATCGAAATAAAATAAAAAGGTATCTACTGCGCAGGTCCTTAAATGCTTGTCAATTATAATTATAGATAGCTACTTTGACTCTATTATGGAAAGATGAAATTGCCCGTCATATGAATTTTTTTTGTTTTTGTATTTTTTTTGTTTTTGTTTTTTTTATATTTTTGTTTGTTTTTGTTTTTTATTTTAATAAGAACTCACGAATAATGTATTTGGTAAATAATAAAACCATATGATTAAAAAAATTTCAACTGTGTGAGCATGATTGTTTTATATACAACTATCATATTAGAAGTTCAATAAGGATAATTATATATACTCTAACTCTACTATATAAAAATGAATTTGCTAGTCATATGAACAATTCAACTGATTTTTTTTGTTTTTGCTTTTTTATATTTTTTATTTGAGATGAATTTGTTTCTTTGTTTTTTTTTGGCATATCTACATAAATTCATTTGCAAGTACATAATATAAAATATAATAACTAATTTGTTTACTTTTGTTTATTATTTTCATAATATCTCACTTATGCATAATGTATTTGCTGAATAATAAAATCATATGAGTACAAAATGTTCAACTGTGTGCGCATTTTTGTTTTATATATAATCTTATATATTATGTATATTAGAAGTTCATTAAGGAGTAGGAGAATCGAAATAAAATGAAAAGGTGTCTACTGCGCAGGACCTTAATTGCTTGTCAATTATAATTATAGATTATTAAACATAGATATACTAAATATATAAAACATATACAAAATAAGTATTATTACTAAACAAAGACCCACATTCCGAAAGGGATAAGAACCTGTAGCTCGGCCTGCAAACTTATCTGCAATTCCACTGTAATATAAATAACTAAATAAACAAAACAAAATGCCTAAAAATTAACGAAAGGAAAATAGTGAATGCTTCCATCAACTACAAAGTCAAAGACTATGTCAATGAATTCAATTACCTTGATAGTATACAAATTACTACAAATGGAGGACTAAGACAGATCTTACATGCTACAAATGGAAGACTAAGATAGGCAGGCATTACAAATCGATTAAAATTAATCAAAATGATTTTTGGAAGACCTTGGGTTGAGTGAAGACAATCCCACATTGGCCAGAGTACTAAATTTAGACTATATAAAGCCTGCGTGAAATTAACGCTATTGCATGGCACCGAGAAATTTTCTAATAAAAATAAAAAACAAAAATAGAGAAAAATGCATGTCTTCGCATCCCTTCCGTGGCCTAATCAGCAAAATGTGTTGAATTGAATTACGATGTGGTAATCACGGGTTCGATTCCCGTGGGGGATATAAAATATAACTAAATAAAAATAGCAAAATATTATATATAAAATTAATAATCAATAAAATAATTAATATAATTAATACTTTAAATAACTAAAAATATTACCCAAATCAGTATAAAAATATTACTATATCAATACTCATATATCTCATACAACACAATATTGGATAAACACTAATAATAATTACACAATTGTCAACAACTGAAAAGTGTGTGACATGACGCACCCAGTAAACTTGACTTAACGTCAAAGATGGATAAAATCGGAGCGACAACTTGCAGAAAAATATGGCGTCGTCTTACCACGTAGGCGGTATATAAAGTTATCAAAGTGGTCTTTCACAGTAGGCCAATCTCCCACTTAGACAGTACAAACAGATTAAAAATAAAAATAGACTTTGCCTCGGAAATACAAGTGAAAGTAGCAGCTAGAAATGGAACAATGGAAATGTTAAGGGGAATACCTATGCTCCCAAGAGGATTACGGAGAAAAAAAAATAAAAAATGTCTTCGTTAACAAATGATTAGAACAAATTATTAGAAATATTGAGCTATGGGAAATAGGCAAAGATTAACCAATTGATGAAAAGAAAAAAACCGGAGGTGGATATAGGTCGAACCATTAGAAGACCTACAAAATAATATCGCAGGGTGAAGCAGGAACAAAAAAAAAATACGTCGATTTCGGTTTGCGCTTGTATGCACTTCGTAAAGGATGTACAAGGTTTTCCAGTTTATTTGCATATCGTAATCTACAATCTGAAAGCTTAAAAAACCACAAAAGCTTGCACACACGCTCTATGAGCACATAAAAGCGTGAATCATAAATGTCACCTTCGCTTAGTGATACTATAATCTATCAAGAAATATATGGGAACATTATAATTATTGGTCTCAACAAATATGGCATACATTTTGTCCCTTCTTCCCCCAAACATTACAATAGTTCTAATTTAACTAATTTAAAAGCAAGGAACTTACAACAAGCCCCCATTAGGATTTCAAATAGACCCTGCTGAAGATTTTACTAATAATGTTTGTTGATGGCTGATTACTAACATGAAAGCGAGTGATTTAAAACAACTACCCAGTAATCTCTGTTAAAAGTAGTAACATAATAATTAAAGATAAACGCTCAAGACCGGATGAAAAACCGAAAACATAAACAAAAATGTAAACATTTGCGCACTGTACATTTTTTTGGCAATTTTTTACATTAATTTGCATCTTCATTCAAAATTTTGTTGTTACAAATGACACAAAAATATTATTTGTAAAAGCCTACTCCCGAGAAATTTTACATATTCGAAATTGGCAAAGCACTGGGTTAAAACAGCATTAAAGTATTGCATCGACCCGGTCTGGAATTAAGCTCGTTGAGAACGCATAGAAAATAAAAAGACAAGAATGCAAGCATGTTATTTTCTTAACATCACAATAAGTTGGTCATTCATTACTATAATACAAGATAATAGTTATGAAATGGTGGTAGATAATAATTAAGTTAGTATTAAGTTCCATACATTTAATATACCTAATAATTTTATAAATACATCAAAGCAATAAATTAATGATATCCTGATGCACTGAAGAAAGAAGGATATTTGCTTTCCTGTACATTACAAACAATTCATATTTCCCCGACCATTATTTTTATTTCCCTTATAAACTGTATTCTTCTAATGGAGACATTCAGTAGTTTGTGTGTGCATATCATGATACTACTTTACAACTCCCTTTTGCGTAACTATTTCTTTATTTAGCATTATAACCGGACAAGTTGATATCTTCAGTGTAAAAATACGATTTGTGTTGATTTAGTTCCATTCGCTGTGACTCTTCACTTCTGAATCCATCGTTAAACTTTATTTATGCTACTTTGCTACATCTCAGCAGCATACATTGGATTAACATGTGCCGGAGACCCTTATATATCTGATTGTAATCAGTACTGAAAAGCTCCAAATGCATTGCTAATCTCAACAACACTTGCCTTAAATATTTCCTGCTTACCGGAATCAAAATACAAATCGAACTAAGGTTTAATTCAAATTTATATTTTACTTAAAACTAAGAATATTAAAATTTGCATAAGGACAATATTTTTATTAAAGATTTCCAAAAACGTAATTTTGCCAAAATATATTTCAACATTACTATATAAAATAAAAGAAGCTTTAAATTCCTTTTTTTCCTTTAATTCTTTAATTTGAAAGTCTTTCAGATTTCAATACTTTTCAATTTAGTGTTATTATTTTTTCTTTTATTTCTATATTTTTGTATTTTGAACCTTTTAATATGCCAATTAAAAGTCGAGATAAAGAAATTTTAAGATTTTCATCTCTTAACCTGATTCCTAAAACAAAAACAACAAATTTGTAGTAAATTTATCTGGCACCTAATACAGTATAGTGTTCATTATTGAATTATTTTTTTATTTTTTTATTTTATTTTCACCTTCTTTAATGTCAGATTGTACCTAATCTGATCCTGATAGGTATTATTGTTTTTCTTTTCCTTCTATACATTTTCCCTTTTAAATCGAAATTCGTTTTTCTTTTCAAAGTATTTTTAATTGTTTACGATGAGAAATTACAAATTTTAAAAATCAAATTTCTTCTTATATTGAAATATTATTCTACCATGTTAGTATTAGGTAGGTATTGACTATATAGTTCTCATCTTTTATAATTGAAATGAAGCAATTTTATTAATCCATATTCTAATTATTGTTGACAGCTATAAAATAAGGAGTGTAATTGAAAATTTTATTAATTAATCTGTTATTTCAATTTGTAAAGGGGAAAATCTGTTATAGAAGTATTGGATGGAAGTATGATGTGAAATTGTGTTTGATTTAAATTAAATTTATTGTCATAATTCATTATTATTAACATTAAGTTTTACAATTGATAAAACAACTCATAATGTTACATATTACATCATACATCATACATCATACATCATACATCATACATCATACATCATACATCATACATCATACATCATACATCATACATCATACATCATACATCATACATCATACATCATACATCATACATCATACATCATACATCATACATCATACATCATACATCATACATCATACATCATACATCATACATCATACATCATACATCATACATCATACATCATACATCATACATCATACATCATACATCATACATCATACATCATACATCATACATCATACATCATACATCCATCATCATACATCATACATCATACATCATACATCATACATCATACATCATACATCATACATCATACATCATACATCATACATCATACATCATACATCATACATCATACATCATACATCATACATCATACATCATACATCATACATCATACATCATACATCATACATCATACATCATACGTCAATAAAAAAGTTTAATTTAGTAATAGCAAATAAAACTTTAAGTTAGTCAATAAAAGTTTAAGTTAGTAAAAGCAGCAGATAGCTCTGTAAAAACAGGTGTGGTTATTCAGTTCTTCAGACCAGATCCAAGCATCGCTCGTAACTACTACCTACAAAGAATCGTTTACAAATGGGATATAACAGAGACTTCATTTTTTTTTTAAGTTAAGTCAAAAATTAAATTTCAAATGGTACTTTTATATACGAATACGAAGCTTGTAAGAATAGAGGATTGGGGGAAAAAATGTTCCTTTAATCAGGACAATTTGAATCAATTTGTTAGTAGCTCTTAGGCTAGGCGCACACATGCAATTTTTAGTTTTGCAACTGTTTGATTGCAAAAAATCTTTGTGCGCAGACATCATCAACCAAACTATTTGATTTTCTGGTGCCCCGCACACATAGCAATTAAAGAGTTGCATTTCGTTTAGCTTTAAAATGGATTTTGTAGAGTAGCATGCATTTGTGTTCTTGAAATCAAAAAACAAAAAAAATAAAGGAAAAGAAGATATTGAGTTCACCGTTTATGAAGCCAAAGACTAATAAAAGCGCATTTTATAAAGTTTTTGAAAATTTGAAGTGTAATCCAGAAAATGTCTTCGGATATTATAGAATGGGTATCGATAATCTTCTGCCTTTAGTTGAACTTTCAATTACATGTTAAACCACAAAATGGAGGAATGGCATTTCAACAGAATAAAGACTATCCCATGAAACAAAAACAATTTCGCTGACTTTATGTCCACAAGGTTAACACCACATTTTTATTTGAATATTTTTTTAAAGTATTTATTGTAAATTGCAGAAATAATTTTATTGGTATTCAAAATTACAAACAATTATTTTATATTACAAGACATAAATTGCAACTGGTTTCAATTGCAAGTGTGCGCATTTACATTTAAATACGTAATATATAAATCGATTTATCTTGCAAAATAATAATACGTAAAAAATTACAGACTGTTTGATTGCTTGATTAGATGCAATGAAATAGTTGCATGTGTCCGCGCTTTCTTGTAAACTAATGGAAAACAAACGTGCAATCAAACAGTTGTGCAACTAAAAATTGCATGTATGCGCCTAGCCTTTGTCTTGACCTACCAACATAATATTATGGGTTGTTATAGTTGCCAGAGATTGTTACAGAATTATTATAGCTACAACAATATTATTGGCGTTTTTACCTTGAAGACCAATATTCTTGGTAGCAAATGTTAAATTGAAATTTGTTTCTATTAGAAGCTCACTTGCAATATTTGCGCAAATGACATTTTACGAAACAACTGCTTGAATTTGACTCAAGTACTCTAAAAAACACATTAAGAAATCTCATATTAATTTCTTTATCCTTATTTTCTTATATTTTTCAATCTGTCTCTAAACAAACTAAGTGTTAACATTTAATAAGACTACTCCTTCTACCAATTAATTTGTCCATATCTGTGGATATTCTTTAGTCCGATATAAATCTATACTATCAACTTTTATTCATTAAATAAAAAAAAAAATTAAATTCACTTCTATCGATTTTATATTTTAATTTCCTTCTTTCCATTTAATTTATTTATTGCTCGTCTAGCATGATATACTCAATGGTATATGATGATACAACATAGATGATACATATCATTGAGGATGGTATACGTATCGAACAGAACGTACATCATTGTGTCAGGTTTTTTACATTAATAGAAGAAAAGATTACAAAATTTTTAATATGATATTACAACAGATTTCCATTAGAAGGTTTAATTATAATACCTAATAAGGATTTTAATGTGAAAGAGAATTCAAGAAAACTTTAAACGAATTAAGCTGAAAATATGTGATAAAAGATAGTATAAAAAAATCTATCATGTTTTCTGTCTTATTTCATTGAAATTTAACTTTTTTTTTTCCTCAATATTATAATAAATTGTTTTTAATTTGAAGAAAACAATACGAACGTCGGGATGAAATATGAGAAAAAAGAAATAAATTACTGCAGAAATAGTTAGAAAAAGAGATATATAGAGAGAGAAAGAGGGTAGATAATATTATATTTAGAGAATAACATTCAGCTTCATATTAAAAGGCTCCGTTTTAAATTTTCACCCATTAAATTTTTCAATAATTAGTAAATTAGTTAGTATCAAGGGTTATAGCAATAAAAATTATCCATCGCTCCAACAAAGTAAAACTATAAATGTTTCTAAAGCAATCCACCGCAACATTGAGAGATAGTGATAACACTGGGCTTCATATTAAAAATCTATGTTTTAAATTTTCACCCATTAAATTTTTCAATAATTAGTAAATTAGTTAGTCTCAAGGATTATAGCAATTAAAATCATCCATTGCTCCAACAAAGTAAAGCTATGAAAGATCCTAAAGCAATCCCCCGCAGCATTGAGAGATAGAGATAACACTGAGCTTCATATTAAAAATCGTAGGTTAAAAAATTCACCCATTAAATTTTTCAAAAATTAGTAAATTAGTTAATCTCAAGGGTTATAGTAATCAAACTCATCCATCGCTTCAACAAAGTAAAGCTATAAATGATCCCAAATTAATCCCCCGCAGCATTAAGAGATAGAGATACCACTGGGCTTCATATTAAAATCGTAGGTTAAAAAATTCACCCATTAAATTTTTCAGAAATTAGTAAATTAGTTAGCCACAAGGGTTGTAGTAATTAAAATCATTAATCGCTCCTACAAAGTAAAGCTATAAAAGGTCCTAAAGCAATCCCCCGCAGCATTGAGAGATAGAGATAACACTGGGCTTCATATTAAAAATCGTAGGTTAAAAAATTTACGCATTAAATTTTTCAATAATTAGTAAATTATTTAATCTCAAGGGTTATAGCAATCAAACTAATCCATTGCTCCAACAAAGTAAGGCTATAAATGATCTCAAAGCAATCCCACGCAACATTGAGAGACAGAGATAACACTGGGCTTCATATTAAAAGTCTATGTTTTAAAATTTCACCCATTAAATTTTTCCCAAATTAGTAAATTAGTTAGTCTCAAGGGTTATAGCAATCAAACTCATCCACGGCTCCAACAAAGTAAGGCTATAAATGGTCCCAAAGCAATCCCACGCAACATTCAGATAGAGATAACGCTGGACTTCATATTAAAAGTCTACGTTTTAAATTTTCACCTATTAAAATTTTCAATAAGGAATAAATTAGTTAGTATCAAGGGTTAAAGCAATAAAAATTATCCATTGCTCCAACAAAGTAAGGCTATAAACGGCCCAAGAGCGATCTCCGGGAACACAAGTTGAACACAATATGGTTAAGAAAACAGTATAGATTGTTGTATCTACTGAGCATCATATACATATGGTCTCGTAGAAGAGAAGCAATTAATGTCTCACGGGATTTAGATCTAGGTGAAAATATTTTATTACAGTTATTGTTTTTAAATTTATGACGATTAGAAAGTTTGGGTTGGGTCTTTTACCATAGTCAATTTTAACATTTTAATCTTGTTTTTCTGACCAATTAACTGATTTTTAATACAAAATTTGTTTGATTCATTATGACCAAACAATCTGGAAATTATTCCAAATTATTCCTAAAACTATTTCATGTTTTTACCAGTTTTTAAACAAGCAAATAATTTGGCTAAAAATTTCTTCTTTTTGTGTGCACCCGAATAGTCGAAAAATTCAAAAATGAATTTATTAATATGAACGCTTATTTTTTTATATGAACGGTGATAACCAAATATTGGTTCGCTTTGTAATGAAACTCTGATGTAGAACCAAATGCAGCTGCAAATTTACGTTGTCCTATGTGCCGGTCAAAACCATTATGGTTATAAACCATCAAATTCTATCGTTTTATTCCAAGTTTTATGTGCTCTCTGCTCAACATTACGCCATCGGTGGTAAATCCATTTATGGTACTAAATACAACTGCAAATTTCCGTGCCCTATGTGACGGTCAAAAACATTATGGTTATAAGTCATCAACATTCCATCGTGTTATTCCAAGTTTTATATGCCAAAGTTGTGCCTCTACTCAATATAACTCTACCGGTGGTAAATCCATTTATGATAACAAATTTGAAGATGAAAACTTCATATTAAAACATACCGATGCTGATTGGTTATCAATGGCTAATGCTGATTCAAATACCAATGGATCATAATTTTTTGTTACAAATGTAAAAACATAATCGCTTGATAATCGTCATATTGTATTTTGGTAATGTTGTTTAGGGGTATGAATGTTGTCAAGAATCATTTGAAAGTCAATTTGGCAGAACTTCAAAGAAAATTTGTTGTAGCTGATTGTGGACAACTACTATAAATTAAAAAATTTATATAATCAATAATTTAAATACATACAAAACAATAACTCTAATATAATATCAAAAGAACAACAACAAACAAATAAAATTAAAAACCGCCGAACTTTAATTAATACAAAGATTATAACAGCTTGGATTAAATAATATGAACAAGACCGAGAACTGTGCTTAGCACTTTACAAAATTCAATGCTGTGTTGTTACATGAACAAATTTTGTTGGCAACAAAATTTTAGACAGATTCAGATTCTACTTAGGTACAGGAAGAATGACTCCCCTTTCACTTTCTGTTTGAAAGTGATGGCATAGCTTTGAAACATGTATAAATATTTTTAAGCATGCACATCTGATTAACATCACCAAAATAACAGTATGGAAGTATGTTCAAATGAAATTATTTAAATCTAAATATTGGACAGCGTTTTTTTGGATCCTATGGCCTACTTAAAGTCTAATTTAACATAATATTTTTGAAGTATTTTCCATATTCTTTTCAAATTCATTGCTCATTAGTTGCTTCGTCCTATCTATACTCAACAAAACTGTATCAATTTATATGAAATTTCCCAATAAAAATTATTATTATTATTATTGAATGGACCGTAATTAAAATTATGGCCAATTTTGTAAGCACTAGCTGCCGAGGCTTTCAGCTTAAAATTTATGTGTACACATACAATTTAATTTTTTCATTTGTGGCCCCAATAAAAATATTTGAACGTTTCTGTATGCTATAAATAACTTCAAATACGTAAAATAAATGAATTAGACTGGAATAATGACTAAAATAGAAATATTTTTGGTTTTATAATTTGTTTTTTGTTTTTATTATGAATGGAAACCAAAATAAGGTACACATTCAAAATTTTGTTTATTATTTTTATTTTATTTTTTTTTTTTATAATCAACGGCTACAATTTATTATGTATTTTTAATTCAAGCATAATAATGATAGATGACGTAGACGATGGCGATGACAATGACGTGATATAGCTTGAAGATTTATTTTGTTCTACTTGTTTTTTTCTATGTTTTGTCTTTTTTTTTATATCATTTTCGTCTTTCGCCTTCTCACCATCATTATAATTTATTATGATGGGAAATTATAATTTTTAAGAGGATTAATTTTTTACTTTATCTTATAGCGATACAATATTTATTTCTATATTAGTGTTAGTAATATTCGTGCATAGATATTATACAGAAGGTTTTGATATAAATTTTATAAAATATAATTAATTGATTTTATAGAATATTATGTATTGCTTACCTATATTATATATATAATATATAATATAATAATATCAAAAAATTATTATCCTGTTTGAAAGTAAAGTATTTTTTTACATTGTATTATGATATTACAATAATTTAGTATGTAAAATCGGATTAAAATCAGTATTTTTGTCATTATTTAATTTTATATTAAAAATAGCAAAATCTAAGAGTAAACTTTATTAATAAATATATCTAAGTGAAATATGTTTTTTGAATATCACCGTGTAATCTTGAAAGTTTTTAATCTCTTTAAAATTTTCTTGTCATTTCAAAATCTTAAATAAAGAAATTTTGATACAAAAATTAATAGATTATTTTTTAAATTAATACCTTACTTATCAAAAAATTTAATCTAAGGTATTTACTAATGATTGTTAACAATTCTGTGACAATAAAATATAACTGTTTAAGTCGAAATTTAAAATTTTTCAGTAGATCTATTTTAAAATTATTATGTGAAAAAATTGGGGAGACATAAAAAGTTCAGTGTGTGTTCGTTGTATTCATTTTTATTGAATTTAAAAAGTTAAAAAAATATTTTTTGGTTGAATAATATTCATAAATTATAGTTAAAAATTATAAGAAAATAAAATAAGATACTTATAATATAAAAGCAAAATGATAAGCTCTTATTCATTTTCAAGTCAAATAAAATTACAAAATAAATTTGAATACAATTAAAGGCATCAGTGCAATAACAGGATAAGTCCAAAATTTCCTGAAAAAAATGCACATCGTTTGGTGTAAAAACCAGGTATGAAATGTGACTCAGTCATGAATTATTCCAATATTAAAGTTATAGATTTAAATGATTCGGAGCAAAAATAAGGTAAGTACTGGAATTATCCGATTATTGCACATAAATTTCAGAATTGGACTTGCTTATTTAAATGATTCGGGGCAAAAGGGAGTTTAGTCCGGGACTTATCCGATTATTGCACAAAACTACATAATATATACATGCAAAATATTTTTGTGTAGTTTACAGGAAAACATGTTCGGTCATGTGGTATTTCAGGGTGAAAGATATATAAATTCATCAGGAAAAATCACAGAAGCCAGAAAAGTAGGTCCACCATGCACGTGCAAAAAGAAATGTTTTCAAAGTGTACATAACACTATTATTCCAAATGTTTTCAGTGAATTTAATAAGCTTACTGATAAGATAAAGAGAAGCAAGATGCTTATCTATGTGGTTTAATTCGAAAAAAAATTATAGAGCGGTGCAGACTGTAGACAGACTACAGCAGTGAAGCTGTAAGAACAAGAAGATTTCAAAATAAATTTTTTTATTCGAAGTACTAGTTTATTTGAAACAGAAGTATGCAAAACTGCATTTTGCTCAATTCATGTCATAACCAAAAGCAGAGTTGAAAGACTTTCTGATTTTTTGGTTAACAATATTACTACTCCATCTGATAAAAGAGGTCGATATAGAGAGCCCCCAAATAAATTGCCAGATTGCATTTTGAAAGATATAAACGATCACATTCGAAGTTTTCCAAAACGTGTTTCTCATTATAGCCAAACCGAATCGAGATATTTGAATCCTGATTTAAGTATTAAAAAAATGCATTCTCTGTATTTGGATAAGTATGAGCTATAAAATCATAACTCAAGCTGGATCTTCACCAACAGTAAAATATAATTTTTACAGAGAATATTTTCTAATGAACTTTAAGCTTTCTTTTGGTGCACCTCGTTCTGACACTTGTCAAACATGTGACAGTTCTGAAAAAAAAATTTCAGCGTCAGAATCTCAGCAAGAAAAACAGACACTTTCTATTGAAAAAGAACTACATCTTAAAAAATCTCAATTGTTTTATGACGATTTATGTGCAAAAACTAATATGGTTTTTCGATAAAATACAGCTGCGGAGTGTATAAGTTTTGACTTTCAGCAAAATATGCCTCTACCGATGCCTCTGCCATCAGGAAACGTATTCTACAAAAGGCAATTATGGATGTTTATGATTTCTGTATTTATGAATGTAGTACCAAAAAAAGTTATATGTTCATGTATGATGAAACAATCGGGAAGAAGAGCCCAAATGAAATAATCAGTTTCATTCAGCATTACATTGATAACTTTATGAGAAAAAATGTTACCACATTGTATTTGTTCTCTTACAACGCTAGTGCTCAGAATAAAAATAACGTCATTGTGCAATACTTATATGTTCTAACCAAATACAAAAACATTCAAATATTTCACCATTTTCCAGAACCTGGTCATAGCTTTTTACCGTGCGATCGTTCTTTTGGTGGAATCGGAAAAAAAGACGCTTAGTTGAGCGATTGTATTTACCAAGAGATTGCAAAAATATGGTTGCTAAATGTTTAAATAAAATTTCTGTAATCGACGAAACCCAAGAAATGATTTTGGATTTTAATAGCAGTTTGACTCCTTTTTTCAAAAAAACTGTGACTAGTACATCGAAAGTAAAATGGATCAAGATATAGGCGATTTCATTACCTGAAAGAAGCAGGCATTGTAAAATTTTCTACTTCTGTCAGCCATCATGGATCAATGACAGAGTTCCATCCAGTAAAAAAGGATGAAGTAATAGGCTATCCATTTTTAGCAGTGCCATTATATTCTAATAATATACCAATAAATCCTAATAAATATGACGATGTAATGCTATTAGCCACAAAATATTTTCCTGAAATAGATATGCAATTCTACAAAAAAAAAACAGAAGTTCAGGAGAACGAAGAGTCAGATTATGAAATTATAATCTAATAAAATTTTTCACATTTCGGGGCAATAAGAGGTTAAGTCCAAATTTCCATTTTCATTTTACCGTTATTTTTTTAATGTTATTGAAGTAAATGTTTTGTTTTTTGTTTATTTAAATAATAAAAATTTAATTTTGTAGAAAGATATTTGTTTTTAATTTTTAGAAGGTTTTTTGTGTTTTCCCAACATTTTTCTATTTGCTGCTTACCTAGTTATTGCACTGATGCCTTCAATTACTTTTTAAGTTTAAACATAAAAATAAATTGATTAAAAAGGTTTTACTTATCATTTTTCCCTTTAAAATATATATTATGAATGGAAAAGTTTATGTTAGTTTAAACCAATTATAAGTCATAGATGTAAATACATTAGTATATGGTCGCTGCTGTCTTTTGGTTTTTAATTTTTTCTTGACTTGTGTCGTTTATTATTTCGTGACGACTGTACTTACAAAAATTTGTTTTCTTATTTTTAGTTTTAATTTTATTATATTACCTAACCGTTAATTATAAATTATCGCTTATTTCATATATGCATAGGGTGACCATTATATCAAAATATAATGTAAGTAACAAATAATATTAATAATATAAATGATCACAATAAACATATGTCGGGACGCCACAAGTATAAGCTCTTAATAATTAAAATTAAAAAATAAGAAAATGTATAGTAAAATTAAGGCATATTAAAAATAATATAATAGGATAACAATAAGTGCTTCTTAATTTTTGGATAAAATAAAATAACAAAATACAAAGCTTAAGTCAACTGGAAGAAAAGGGGAACAGCAGAAAAAAATTTAACATATTCGCTGCTATATTTTTCTATAGAATATTCTATAGAATTATATATCTACAGATAGATAATTGATTAGATATAATAATATTATAACGACTTAAGTTGATTTAAGTTATTATAACATGTGCAATAGAGTTTCCATTTCCTGGCACTCTTAAATTATCTCGGGATACGGGTACAAGGCATTTTTATAATAATTCAAGAACTCAAGTCTTTATTCACAGATATAACAAAACTATAATTCAAGTCTTTATGCACAGATATAACAAAACTATAATAAACAACAAAATAAACAAAAAAATAAATGTGTAATATTCAAAACAACATATTTGGATTTCAAATATGGAAGTAATAATAAAAAATATTATTAAACTACTAAGTGCTATGATATTTTACTTTTTATATTTAAGAAAATAACTTTCCAAGAAGCAAAGTACATTAAGTGAATTGTCACTTAGCAAGGATCTTTTTTTGATAGAAAATAAGGCAGCTATTGAAAATACTCTCTCGCTTTCTGTTGATGAAGGCATTATTGAATAATTTTTAAAAAATTTTCAGTCAGTTCACCCGTTAATTCATACATTTTTATTTCTTTTTGAATATTATTATAATTAGTGTAATCTGAATTAATTGGCATCTTTTTAAAACATTTCTTTACTACAGTTTCCAAGTTGTTCCAAGAGAAAATTTAAAATACCTTCACTTGTTATGAGATTGTAGTCGCGTTTTTATAATGCTTCAACAGCTAATTTTAACACCTTTAATAAAATTTCTAGCTGTGGTACTAGACTGCCATCAAAATAATGTCCCAGATTTAAAATGTTCAGAGCATTTATAATAGAGCTCTTTATCTTTCCAGCATGGGCTCGATGCTATTCCATCGCGTAACACAATCTGATAGTAAACATAAATCTTTACCATGCACATTTTTTACAAAGTTTTGCAAAATTTTGAATTTTACACTGGAGATAATTTAAATAATTTAACAATTTTTCTTACTATCTTCAAAGCATCTTGAAGGTTTGATGGAGTCATTTGCAGACCAATATAATTAACAACAGCAAAGCCTTCTTCATCTTCATCTACTTCAAACTCATCAACTCTTTCAAAAGAATTTTCTTTGTTGTCATTGTCACTATAATTTTCAATTAGCTAGGTGAATGTCAGAAGTCACTTCAGTTTGGCCACTTCGCTTGTAAAGTACATCAATAACTCGCAGATTGATTCCGTGATTATAACATTGCTGATGACAAAAGGACTCTACGAAGAAATTCGTCCAAATTTAATCATAACAGCAGCTTCGTCTGTTGTCGCTGCAACAATATCGGAAGATTTCAAATCAAATCCAGAAAGCTTTTTTCATATTTAGTACAGTCATAAAAATCATGGACTATATTCATTATGTATGTGCTACTTTGCAGTAATTGATATTGCTTGGTATATAAGGATTCTTTTATAAATGTGCAATTTTTAATTGCATTTATAGAGAATGCGTCAACTGCCGCAAGTTTAGCAACAATAATTTCGCATAATGATGTTCGTTTAAGGAAATTTTTCATTGTGGCTTGTTTTGGCTTATATTTGTTGTCATTCTCCGCTGTATCTTCATTATTTTTCCGCTTCAAGGTAATTTTGTGCTGTAATGATAAACGTGGAAGAAGCTCCTTTGCATTGAATGTTTTTCAAACATAATTTGCATTCCGCAGAATCATTTTTCACATTTTTTGTAAAATATTTCCAAGCTTTCGAGTCTTTTTTCCATTTTCATTACTCATGGTCCTTTAAAAGTGTTAAATTAAAATAAATAATAAATTTGTGTAATAATTAATTAATAAAAAACTAACTTTAACGAATCCAAAAAATTTATCTTTAAATTATTACAGGATAGTGACATGGGGTGCCAGAAGTTTTTGACGCTGACATGACATTGATATTTTAAATTTTCAAATTACCGACTAACCAAAAAATACTAATTACCAATTGCAGTTGGCCACTTTTTGAATATATTAAAAAACAAATTTCCCAAAACACAAATGGGAATTTGATTTTTCGAAATTAAAAACTTACATAATTAAAAACATTATATTTGAAGTATACATACATATTACAAAATCGCAATTTTAGACATGACAATTTTTTAAATGACAATTTTACATAATAATTTATTAGTTTTAAATATGATTTTTATTGGAATCAATGAAGGTTATTATCAATGAATTTAAATTTTCCAGGAAATGAAAAATTACATATTTCCCGGGAATTCCATCACGGGATTTTTCGGGATGGAAATTCTGATGTACAATATACTATATACGTGGCTGATTTAGGCAAATAAATTAAGGCGATTTTCTCAACTTTGACAATTTTATTTATTTAATTTTTGTTTAGTTATTGAAGTATAACCCATAACAGTGTAATGGCTCGTATAAGGTGTATATACTTAATATAAATTCGTAAAACTTTCAGGATTATTGTTAAAGATAGATTTTTGAACGTAGACTACGACGGTAATAACACAATTTTTTTTGTTTACGTCGTCATAAGCCGTGTATAATTAATATTGATGCCACAAAATGTATGGCACACTTAACTAATATAATTGTGATATACTAGCGACAAAAATTTTTAAGCTCTTATCAGTACAGAACTTACATGCTAATTAAGAACTTTCTTAGTTTTTAAGGTAAAACAATTTCCTAAATCTACACATTTTGAAGGCAAATTTTTCAACACAATAATATCAACATTATTTTCTCATATTACGATTGTGAAATAAACATTTTGAAAATACATTTCAAATGTCAATAGAATTGAACTATAAACTAGAATTTTAAAATGAATTTTGAATGAAATTTCAATAAAAATATTTTGTTTGTTTAACAATGAAATTAATTTAATGGATTGTAACATTGAATTAATTTCATTGTTAAACAAACAAAATATTTTTAGTGAAATTTCATTCAAAATCGATTTTAAAATTCTATTTTATAATTTCCTCAAACTCTAAAAGAATAAAAAAAAATCAATAACCTGTCAACATCCATTAAAGATCCGAATGTTAATGGTTGATGATCATGATCAATCATATTTCAGTTCAATCACATTTATTGATATGATTCCAAGGATTACAATCAAATAATCAAATCAGTCGGATTTGATATTATATTGTATGACTGATTGATTTGATTGATCTGATCCAAATGATATTGATTGATTTGAATTATTTTGAATTATTTTTTTTATTCTTTTTACATTAGGCTTTAAGTACCTATTTTTTCAATATTTTTCATCTTTGTATAACGACGTCCAGCATTCATATACCATCTTTTCGAAGGCCTTTCTGACAGACGTTTGATATTGGTTTAATTTGATTATATTTCTGAAACTTTAATTAAAAATTTCGTTCATCAACACTACTGAAACACTATCATAACACTATTCATAACAGTGTTGGAGAAACTAGAAAACTCCTAGTTTAATCCAGATTAGTTTTGCACTTCCTGGGTATATAACACTTAAAATAAAAGCAGATGTGAGAAATATAAACATATTAAAATTTCCAGTTATAACATGTTCGCATTGTGTTTTAACTACGTTTGTTAAGTATGGTTGAAAAAAAGTGTTCGTATTATACTTAATCATAGTTAAGCTTGACGTTTTGTTTTTATTCCGCTTTCGCTGTCCCTGTCCAAAATGGAGAGAGTATTTTTGTCATAATGGCTAACTATATTAACCCAAAAATTAATAAATGAGTAAATTTAAAATAATTTTTGAATAATTTTTCCAATAAAAAAAATTTAGAACCATTTTTGATTGTTATCAATGTTATTTTTTTTTTTTAGATAGGTACGAATTTAGTTTAATAAAGGTTTATTAGTTATTTTTACTTATTTGAAATTTCAAAAATGTGTGGCAATGAATCGCACAAAAATACAAAAAAAATACGATACAAATTACGATATAACATTAAAGCAGGGCTGTGAACGTAAATTGAACATGATCCAAATATAAGTCTGAATTATTTTTAACTGGGGTTAACAATTAGCATGAAAAAAAGTTTAATTACACTTAACTTATGAATTACGATTAGGGACTTAATCATAATTAACTCGATAATTGCAAACATGACATTATGTTAAATTTGAAATTTTTATTTTTCATATTATCAGGAATAAATTTGTTAAGATTTTAAATAGTTAGAGATTTTTGATTTAACATCTATTATAACCGCTGTTGTACGTATAGATTCACTCAATTCAAGTCCCACGTCCCTGATTTATGCTTTAGAGTAGAAATGTTGATGAATTGGAATATTATATTATTGTTGCCAATTTTATTGAATTTGGTATTGTAATGCAATACTTTTATTGTTGAATAATTTTATTTTATAACTATTATTATTTAAATTAAAACCTAAATTATATTATAATACTCGTTTAATAATTTAGATAATAAATTTGATTCAATATAAATTGTTGAAATTTAAACCAAGTTTTAAATTAATAAATGTAAACGATGTTTTATTCATAACTATACTTACATATAATATAATTTTCTGTTAATTTTCAATTTTTTTTATTTATAAAATTAATATTTTAATTTCTATTGCAATAATATTTATGTATCAATAATTATAGTTATAATAATATACTTATATCTGCAATTTTATTGAATCTATTAATCTTACAAAATATCGAAAGTGGTCGAATTGATAGTATGCATAATATAGAATAAAATATAAACCCTATTGGTAACTTATAATAATTATTATAATATTCCAAAGATTTTGTTCAAAATTTCAAATTGAAAATTCAATTAAATATTTATATACCATTAGACATTATTAGAATTTATCTGGAGCAGAATACATTATTATACACAATTAATGTAATTTTTTTTTTTTACATTATAATTTTTTTTATTTTTTTTTTGTTTCAATTCGTATATTCATTCATTATGTATGTCGAATATAATATTATTATAATAATATGGATGGTTGTGTGTATGTTATCGGAAAAATAAATTCTTAGGCTCATTTAATTTTACCAAAAATTATTTCAGATAGAACTGTAATGAATTTTCTTAACAGTAATAATGTCATGCGCATATGCCTATATTTAAAAGCTGTTCTTAGACTTACCTATAGATTTGTATTTATATACAGATATACGTTGTGAAGCTATGTTAATATATAAGATATAATTTGTGGACTGATGTTCAATTAATTGTAATAACAAATTAATTTCTAAGATGATAAACAAAGATTTATGTGTTCTATAGAATTTTAAATTTTGGCTTAAATTGGCTTATATCAACACTATTATTTCTCTGCGGGCAGAAGTTAGTGCTATAAACAATAAATTTAATAAATTTAATTATTTATGAACTAAATATTTTTCTCTATTTATAATGATTGAATTGAGTCCAAGCACAATGCAAATACCCACAATCTGAAATTAATACTTGAATGTTTCATCGAATTTGGATTTAAAGAATAAAACAATGGGTAAATAAAAACCGTTTGTGTTGGTAGAAAATTGAAATCAATCTGAAATTTCAAAATGTTTGAAATACCGTTTTGATTATGAGAAAGCGTTGTTTGGGTTTAATTTCATAAAATTGTTATAATGTTAAAAAAGATAGAAATTGATGAAAAAACTGTTCCATGTATTAAACACTAATATTGAGATCCGACAGTTGAAATTAAAATGGGTTGGAAAAATTAATTATAAATATTCTCACTACTGTTTGCAATTTATACGGAAAATATCTTCCAGTAAAAGAAGCAATAAAATCAACTGAAATAAATATTTTAGTAAACGACCAATAAAATATACCAATAACAGTCAGACAGCCTCAATATCCGGATCAATAAAATATACCAAAATTTACAGACAGTTTCAAAACATCTATACTGAAATATTGAAAGATTTACAATATTTAATAAAAAAAGTTAATAAATACAAAGAATAAGTCCTGATCTAAAAATACAAGACAATAATGAAATTAGCTAATGCAACATACTTTATGCGACATTTACTGTCAACAATCTGTCAATTAAGAACATATCATGCTTTAAATATTTTGGGTATTCGTTTAATCAACATTGCACCACTGTGCAATAAAAAATAATTTATGTTATATTGAATTGGCGAGAAATTCATTTAATAAATTGTGTTTTGCAGAGATGAGTTTCCGAAAATAGTATACCGTAGACGTTGTAGAACGTAAAATGTATGTATAGTTTGATTAAGAAACGTATATGGTCCAAATACAAAATGCTTCAACATGCGAGCAAAAACCGAAGATATATTATGGCTATATCTACATTTTGTGAATGCACGAAATACTTAAAAAAAACTGATCTGGTGACGACAAAACTGTCAAAGTAGTTAACTCACTTTCAAAGTAGTTATTGAATTGTGCCACGAACTGGTGACGACAACTGTCAAAATAGTTAAAGTGATTTGTGCCACAATTCATTAATTCACACCATAATTAGTGATATGGTGACAAAAAACTGAGAACTGATCTAAATACTGAATCGGTGTATCAAATATATCGAAGAGCTAGAGGTATTCAAAATTTTTGATTAATTTGAAAAACATTTCTAAAATTAAAAATTAGCTGACGTAGCTAATTGTGTTTTTTTTTTTAGTATGAATGTACGCAAATTTAATTATCTTTGCTGTCATAATTTACCAATCACATACAAAATAATATCTCATTAAATATGATTAGTAAAAATGTGAAACTGCTCTTGTGAACTTACTTTACTTACTTAGGTGACTAACAGAACATGTATGTACTGGGTTTAATTTAACAACGTCCTTCATTTTTGCCATTTATTGAATTGTGCCACGTTTTCTGGAACCTATTCCATTGGACTTTTTACGAGATTTGTATCAACTGATTTTAAACTTAGTGATTATTTTACTAGTTTTACGATAATTGTCTTTGACAATTGCCCAGTACAGCTCTGAGTAGTTTGGTGAATTTTCATTTTTGGGTACAATTTCAATGCTATTTTCTTTATACAATTTTTCTGCATCTTTTCTATAATGGTATAACACGAAATCAGGCAAAAAAAAAAAACATGACACCCCATCAAATGCTTAAACTTTTTTTCTAAGCACTCTTTAACATAAACTTGTACTCTGTGTGATGAATGTAGATCCCTTTTCTACGCAAAAACAAATTTATTTCTTAAGCAAAAAACTTTTTTTGCAAACTTTGATTTCGATTTGTATTCCCACTTTTTTCTGCCACATAAAATTCTTGACCCCTGGCAATATTGATCGAAATGGACCAAAACGTATTTGTGGATTAATTTTTTTATAAAATTTCCCAATCATTTTTTGGCTTTTGTTTTTGATTCAATTGTGTCTCCTGCAGTACGAAACAGTTTCTACTGTAAATGTTTTGAGACAAAGTTTTTTTTTAATTGGACTCTACTGGCACTAGTACCTACTAAATTAGCCATTTTTCTAACTGTCATTGGATCGTTTCTAAAACTGCGCTTTACAACTTTCACCGGTGTTGTTTCTTTATAAATTCGCCTTTTCTCCCCGCACCGGATTTTCTTTCAATAGTTAAGCTTGTCTAATTGTTTTTTTTTCAGCTTTCCCAACTGCATGTGATTGAAATTTTAAAATAAGACTGTTTTTTATTCGTTATTTAATTTGGTCGACTGTGGTTTTTTCATTAGGATTTTTGGCGACTATGGTTTGGTTTAGAAATTTCAATAATTTATTTTATAATTTCTGTCTGATTTGACATTTTACCAGTTATCAAAACAAACCAAACAAGTAGATGAATCTTATTTATTCATTTCATCAATTAAAATGCAAAAAAAAAATCGCAGATTGCTTAGAATAACCATTGGCAACCTTTTCAACCGATGGGCCAAAAAAAAATTTCTGGATAAGATCATGGGCCACAGGGGCTTAATACTTACTGTTACATTTTCAACTGTCACCAGTAATTTAATTTTAATTAGAACAAGTTTTCAAAAATAAACTTTTTTATTTTTTTGCACAATTTTATAAATCCATTTAACAAAAAAAAAAACAAAAATAAATAAGAATCCATTTAACAAAAACGAAAACTAAATAGTGTAATTGTAACTAATGAGAAATTTGGTATCGCTTGAAAGCTTTGAGCAACTCGTTGTAGTTCACCTCAAAGTTGGTTGCACCTGTTCTTAATATTGCATGCAGGTGTTCATCAGTTATTCTACTGCAATATTTGTTTTTTATGTAATTTTATTGCTTGCAAAATTTTTTATCATCCAGCAGAAATTTTTTTTAAAAGCAGAAAAGCAGAGTCTGGTAGATTAGAATAAAATGTTTTCAGCTGCGATTGCTCAAAAGATGACTTTAAAACATCATTGGATTGTAGATCAATTAACTCCATTTCCAAGTAATTGGGAACATCTTCAAGTCTACTTGCAAATGGATTTTGAAAAAGGTCAATTCCTTTGGAACGGCTGTGAAAGTCAAAAAACCGTATCGAAAACTCATTTTCCAAGATTTCGATATAATCGTGAAATTTGCTATTTAATAAAAAAATATTCGATTCTTGTTCTAATATTATTGCAACAAAGGGCAATTTATCTGATTTATTTTGTAAAATTTTGTTTTTAAGTAGATTTAGTTTAATCTGAAAAGCTTTTATATTGGGTATGCTTCATTAATCAAAATAATAGTGGCGAACCAATAAACTAATAATAAAAATAAAAACACAATGGGACGCATTTAAAAGCCGAATGGGCCGCATTTATCTCATGGGCCGCACGTTGCCGGTGGCTGGCTCAGATCATAAATTAAAAAACTTTAAAAATGCAATGAGGATTTTTTTCTGCTTATGTTATGATAATAATGGACACTTTGTAAATTATATGGAGAAGAAACATACTTAATTGCATTAAAAAAAAAATGATTATATTTAACATTATTGTATAGATATAACTGTAAATCTTTGAAATCGTTTGATTGTTGATTGTCCATACAGCTAGACTATTTTTAAACATATCATGAAAATTCTGTAAATCTGCTGTTAATCTGTGAAGTCATTTAATTGTTGATTGTCCATACAGGTAGACTACTTTTACACATATCTCGAAAATTGTGATTTTGTTCTTTCTATTTAGACAAACAGACCAAAATGTTCATCATAGTCTAGTCTAGTCTAGCAGACAACAATTTTCGTCATAGTCTACTCTACTCTACCAACTTCACTCTCTATTCCACTATTATTCTATATTCTATATTAACTTCATCTATATTTCATTTTTCTATATTCACTGTATTTACGATCTTGATTTTGTTATTAGATCGACTGTTTAGTTCATTTTAATTCTCAGCTCGATTTCTAGTTAACCCATTATTCAATGGTTATTTTCTAGCTTCTGTATTATGTATTAAGGCGCAATGTGTGCATATTCCAAGCTATTCATTTGAGCTGTAGTAACAATTAAGTACCCTTTTGCGGTACATTCATACAGTTCTACCTGATACCTAATCTTATTATTATTAAAAATAACAAGTTTAACCCAAAAACGTTTTCTACCGATAACATAACATTATTATTATCTACCTATATATACATGTGAATATTTTTTTTTAAGTTCATTTATGTAAATATTTTATACGTAAAGTATTATTTTCCTATAAGTTTATTCAAATCCTTGAAATCTTTAAAATTGCATACGAACTTAACATTTTAAAATTACATAGAAATATTTGTTAAGGATTTTCTATAATCTCTAAGGATTTACTTGTACTTTAAATATTTGTGGGAAATTACCTACATATTATGCATATGTGTGTGTAATATAAAATAAAAATACATAATATTATAATATAGGTATAGTTAGTTATATGTGAGATGAATTGAAATGAAAATGCAAATGAAAAGGACCTTAAAATTTCCATAATATTTGAAATGGATTTTTTTTTTTTTTGGTTAATACAAAATGTCTATCTAGATTGAACAAAATAATAATCCTAATGAAAATAATCATTATTTTTTTTGTTTTTTTTTATCATAATGAAAATTCATAGATATTTCGATTGTAATATTGATGATGATGAGCATGATAACGATTTTGATTGTACTAGCTACATGCTTAGTTATATTTATTTTAACAAAATGAAAAATAGTGTTATTAGAATAATCTAAAATTTAATAAATGCATAATATTTTGTGTAAATATTTAACATTATTATTAGAAACATGAATAATTAAAGATATACGATACGATACGATAGTGGATTGTAGAGTGCAGATACCAATTGAATTTCAGTGCCTACTTAATTTTCTTGGAATAATTTATGAGAAGAAGAAAATTTTGTTGAATATTTTAATAGAAAAATAAATTTATTTGAATCTGATTTACCCTAATTATACAGGATGGGGGAGGTATGGGGTAGAGAAATTAAATTGTAAACATTTTTAAATTTAGATCAAATAAATAATTTAAAAAAATATGAAATTTTTTTGTTGTGTTTTGATAGAATTAAAGAAAATTTAGTAAAAATGTTATTTTCACACTGATTTTTATTTTTCATATCTCTTGTACATGTAATCTCAGTATATTGGTCTACAAAATTTCACCAGTGTTTAGTTATTTTTGATACTAATTAGTAACTACATAGATAGTAAATTATATAACTATAGGTACAATAGGTAAATTATTAATAAAACCAAATACATGTACGGATTTCGCAAATTTCCGGTCCTGAAAACCACATTAAGCAAAATGACGTAAAACGGGGTATATAGAAAAGAAAATACAGGAACATACATTATAATGCTGCATAAAATATTATATAGAGTAAAAAACATGATGATCTATGTGTATATATATATAAATAATATGTATGTGTTGTGCATACATATTATATTTCATAATACGTCGAACTCGCTTAAGTGCACAAATTTGTCTAATATCTTCAATAAGTGCTGTGCTTTTAAACGGACAAGTCCTGAAATATTTTTTTTTTTTAAATTAATTTTAATTTTGTAGGTTCTATGAGTTGTAAATAAAAGTTTAAAACATATTTGTAGCTATGTATTTTGTACATAGATCATACATACTATCCAACACTGTAAAAATTACTAAACTGTTTGTATTTTTATTAATTCTAAAGCTGCCCACTTTATGTTGTGTTGTTTCAACATACTAACAAAATTTGGCGTCATGTGCTATTAAGCAACGCAAAAACTATATAAATTTATAAAATATTATACAGAAATTTATGCATTTAAAGCTTGCTTTTAAACGAATTGAACTATATCAAAAAAAATAAACAAAAAATATTGCGGTTGAAATATAATGTACTAAAAAGCGTTTATGTTAGGCTAGCGAGCTATAACACTACTCTCAGTTTTCCCAAAATTAATGGTTAGTATAATTAAAGGCAGAAAACAAGAATACAATGCTCAAAAGACAGCCGGTAAGTTGTCGCAGTGGCCACTCGTGTGTGGATCACATCAACACATTACGAATCATCCTCGAACAATCCACTCAAATTCAGGCTTATCAAAATCTGATATTTGTAGATTTTTAGAAAACCTTTGACCGAGTAAACCGCAATTAAATTTACTTAGTAGGTATTAACAGGCATTCCAGAAAAATGTATAGCCAATTTTTTTTTTTATATAATTGCAGATCACCCTAACTGCTTTTTACACAGATATATTTTTTTTTTTTTTTAGTTTATTTATTTAACTTTACAATCTATCTTATTTTTGTCTAATAATAGTATGTCACTATTAGACGATATTAAGTAATTTGTTTTGGCTTCTTTTTGTAACAGGTGGTGAGTGAGCCCATTGGCTTATCTCCGAAGTTTTATATTTCTGGTCAAGCTAGTGGGGATTTCTGGTTTGACTATTTATAAATCTGCTGCTTAGATCTATCGGATGAAACCTTTTCAGCTTTCGCACATGTTGGTCTGTACACTGTAGTTGTGATGCGAGATCGTTGGGATGCATTTCCAATCTCGCAAAGTATTTTGAGCTTCTTATTGCTATGGGTTCTTTAACCGATTCGACTTTTAAGTCATTTCTAATTTCCTCATTTCTCACGAACCATGGTGCATTTACTATTGATCGGAGTACTTTGCATTGAAACCTTTCCAGTATTTCAACGTTGGAATTACTTGTGGCTCCCCACAGTTCTGTACCATAGTACCAGATTGGTTTCAAGACGGCCTTGTATAGTAGGATCTTGAACTCCATTGATAACTGCGAATAACGTCCTATTAACCAGTAGAGGCTGTTAAACTTCAATCTAAGTTGTTTATTTTTGTTGACAATATGCTCTCTCCAATTTAAACACCTATCCAGATGCATACCAAGATACTTTGCAGAGCTTGCATGTGTTAATGCCACATTATTTAGTGTTACAGCCGGGCAATCTTTTCTTCTGGTGAAACATGCACTGATTTGTTTACATTCGCCTTGATTCTCCATATTTTTAGCCAATTTTCAATTTTTAGTAAGTGTTCTTGCAATTGGTTTGACGCAGCAGTTGAGCATGTGTTTGTTGCTAATATTACTGTGTCATCAGCAAACGTTGCAGTAACTGTGTTTTCTGTTGTTGGCAAATCTCCAGTATATATTAAGTATAAGGTAGGTCCTAGCACACTACCCTGAGGGCACACAGATATATGGAATACACAATCTCATACAAGAGCTTTTCTTTAGAATATCTACTAATTTAAATGTGGAAAACTATCTAATGTAGAGTAATTCGCCTTCATAATATAGCATAGTTTAATTTTATTTTAAGTGATAACCAAAACTTTCAACTATTTATAATTTATTTTATCCCAATGATAAAAGGGTACTGGACCAGATCAAAAAATCCAGAAGATTGTTTGCTATATGTATTTTATACTCCCCCTCCCCTATTAGTTTTAGTAGAATTGGATGACACAATGAACTTACACTGCTGAGAATGTAAGCGAGGCAACGGTATCCAGTGTCGTTAGCCATATTGTCACATACGCATGCAGGTTTAATGCTGTATTATACTAAAAAAGTACGCGCTTAAAAGTTAATACAGTTAAAACCAAAATCATATGCAAAACTCGTCGAGCCGAGAAAAACATTGATAACGTCTTAGAAATGAAGAAAATACCCAGCGAATAACGTGGCCATAACTGAAGAGGTTAACCCCAGATAGGAGCCGAATAAAAGATTTTATTTTCGTTATTTTCATATGCTCTGCGGATGTAACAGTACAATGATTAATTGAATCATATCTCGTTGAAGTAATTGTTCATATTCAGTTCGTTCATCATTTGAAGGTTGACGTTTTTCATTTAAATATAAACAAGTAAATACAATTTTTTCCGTTATGGATAGCTCATAATGGATATTGTACTCATTCCAAAAATTCATTAAAAAAGAAATAGGTCAGTGGAAAGATGATGTTGAGTGAATATAAATGATAAGAAAAATTAGATCGTTGTATATCGAAACGTTTTATAAAGGGGGGTAGACTTATTTTAAAAAAATTTTTGTAGAATATGTTGAATTGATAGTATTCTTATATTTAAGTTAGAAATTAGATTATAGAATCTATCCCCTACGATATCATATTATCCTATATTTTTTTGATTTATACTGGTTTTATTTACATTATAATTGTCATTTTATTTACAACTTTTATTTTAATTCACTGGCTACTTGTATTTTTGTATAATACGTTCATTTAATTTTTGTAGAATAGCAAAATATTATGAAGTACTAGGTTTTTATAAATATTCACAATTTAGTATGTTGTTCTGGTTGCCTCAAATTATTCTACAAGTATAATTTATATGATTCGATTTTTTGTTGAATCTCACAATTTGATATTATAAAACCATATTGACTTCAAGAAAATTTTGTAATGCTTCATAGAGAGAGTTGTGATTTGATGATAATTAAACAGTATTATTTTGATTATATTGTTAACAGTTAGTTGTACCAAAGAGTATATAAATTATAAGATGTCTCATCTGCATAGTTTTTATTTTTTTTTTTAGACTTAGATACGTACGGACGGGTAAGTAAATCGTATTTTATTTTATTTTTATTCTGGTTTTTGTTTTTGTTTTTTTTTATCTGTATGTCAGTTGATATAATGTAGGTAAAATGTATAATGTATACAAAGTTTTTTCAATTGAAAAGTACATGAAAAATAGGTAGATATATTTTTAAATTTTTATTTATCAATCATAAATAATGATGTGTTTATATATATGTATATATGTATATCTACTTACAAGAAAAAAAAACAAACAAACAATCTATATATCAAAAATGAATTGTTGTCTGATTTATTTTTAAAAAAAATTAAAATATCAAATTTGAAATAGAATTATGATTGTCAACCGAAAACGATATTCCGAAGACAGTTACACGACTTGTAATGCATAACTAACAAATTTTATTCTTAATAACCCAAGGAACCAGATTTAGAATTTGTGTTCATAATGTCTGCACGCATTATAAATTTAAGCACACAATAATAGGTTACCTCTTGGTGTTATATGTGTATAATGTGTGCACTTTTGGGGAATAATTGTGTGCAAAATGGCATACACACAGCGTGCATGCTATGCAACAGAAATGTGACGTTTCCCAATGATAATTATTACGGTGACAAAAAGGTTTAATTTTATGAAAATGTATACATAATTTACCGCCCCAATCACAACCAAATTGTACGTTAAAGAATACTTCGTAACTATTTTTTTAATCAAAAATTGTGCAAATAGTAAAATTTAAGTTGAAAAACTATTAATAATATTAAATTAGAACAAAATATGAAGTTATATAATAATGATAAATAATAATTCATTATTTTTATAATTTGCGACATATTATTTCATTTTTGTTATTTATTATATTTTTTCTTCCGGAAAAAGTTCATGCAATTTCAAATTTATCATAAATATAAAGCTTTTACTTCGAAAAAATTAATGGGCTTTTCCAAATATTGTATATTATATTATAAAAATTAATTAAAAATTAAAAGAGCTAGTACAATTTTATTTTTTTTAGCATTTCAAACTTTAAATATTTAATTTTAACATAAAAAAGATTACAAAATAATGAAATTTTGTGATTTAATTGAATTTAAGCTTTGAAATTTAAAAATATTTCAATTTATAAATTTAGAAATATTGACATTAGAGATGAGTTCCATTTTTGTAATGATGAAAATGGCGAAATAGGGTAAATATACCTTTGTATGGTAAATTTAATATTACTCTAATCCGTTCCCTGATTAATTTGATAGCTGGCATTTTAATTTAATAGATATAATAGAAATAATAATTAGAAAACAAAAATATTTGAGAATTTTATTTTTTATTTTTAGTTTAAAAGCAAATATATTTTAAATAATAAGATTTAGTTGAGAAAGAAGGTACATAAAATATTTTATTGTTAACGAAGTTAACATGAATAATAAAAAAACTAATATGCTGAAAATTTTGCTGCATTCTTCTACTTTGGCTATGAGGTCATAGAAGTTCGTCTAGACTCTAAAGATGTTCTAAAATCAAAAATTTTGTATTTTTCGGACTAGTTCTTATATTAGCCTTTATTAACTTACCTACCTAGTTTATATTTGTCATATTCAACTTACTCTATATAAAATAATATATTGTACAGATTTTATAATATTAAATAAATTTTTTGTTGTTGTTTTAAGACCTCAAAAGTTTGTTGTTATAGTGTTTTTTAATGTAAATTTTTAAAGATTTGAAATTTTTGTGTGAAAACTATTCGCGTACTTTTTATTTCAAGATGATTATTTTTGATACCTCAAATTATCTTTGACTATAATTTTACAGTTTCTTTTACAATTTAAATATCATCCTCTCAATTTAAAATTGTACAAATTTTCTTTATGCAAAGAAACTATATTATTGTGGTAACCCCTGGACCTCATACCCTATTTAAAGTGACAAAATTTATCATTTGTTACATTCTAATTATGCACACATTAAACGTATTATAAACTTCAAATGTAAGCAAAATATTGATGATTTGCGTCGTTATGGTTAATTTTATACATAATGGAAGTTTATGGTTATATTTTGTTTATCAATTTAACCGAAATGTGTGCATAAGGTAATTATTTTTCTCACATTTACTCTTAATTGTAACTGAACTGAATTGTTACTGTTCATGCATCAATTTTGTTTTTGTTCTTTTTCTGTTTTTGTATCCGTTTGAGTTACATTTATGTTTGTATAATTATATACATGTATGCAAGTTAGATAATAAGTAAATAAAATAAGGAAAAAAAATTTGCTTTTTAAGTAATTACAATCATAACTTGCTATGAAAACGTTATATCAAGCTGCGATTCTAAAGTTTATTTTTGTAGTTTTAGTACGCTTAAATTGAAGGCAAATATTTCTAAAAAAAATTTTTTTTTTTCCTTATTTTATTTTCGACTTTTTAGTGAAAATATTTTTTTAATGAAAAATAATATATTTTCAAAGAACAACACATATAATCAAATGGCACTAAAATTCACTCTAACGCAATTTGGTTATTATTGCTCATACTTCAAATGTATAATTATATTTTATATTACTGTAACAAATTTTATAAAAATATGTGTATTTTTAAAAAATGTTTGGAGATTTTTGATTAGATACCTTTGAATTTTTTAATTTACGTATTAAAAAATTACGCACTTTATAAAAAGAAAACCTGTTAAATACAAAAATCGTAGATTTAAATCTGTGGAAAAGTCTAAAATGTAAACACTCATCCGACTTTATCTACGATAAAATTCGATTTTGTCCGACGTGTAAACGCTGCCTAAGCATAAATTGGCATATAAAAGTATAATATATACATGCATAAATCGAAATTAAACTTTTTTTACATTCGAGAAGAGTAATTTCTAACTGAGTGATAGATAACTGATAGGTTCAAATTTTATTTTCTTCCATAAATAATGTTTGCATTTTATTTTCAATTAAACTAAGCCATATGATTATGTATGTAACAAATGCAAGCCATATATGACACATGTACGTACATTTACATATACTTAGTGAGAGAAAGAGAAATAATAAAAGAAACCATATTAAAAACACAAAAAAAATATAATGAAAATGATGATTGAAAATAATTGAAATTGAATAATAATAGAAAATGATTGAAATATAATGATAATGATTTGTATTGCACATATTTATTTTGTATTCCTTTTTAGTTTTTTTTTTTGCTTCTTTACACCATAGAAATGTCAATAAATATAGTGAATTTAAAGAGAAACCAAATTTTAACTTTATCAAATATCCATATTCCATTATTAGTACACACACATATGTAAATTTCACCTTAGTTGAATGCAAAGAATATCTATAATCTATATTAACAAGAATATACACTCCCATTTTACGACAACCTAATTTTTAAGAAATATCAAACCGAGCAAAATATCATTAGTTAAAAGAGGTAAAATTTACATTTACTTATCGTATACCAAATTTATTATGAGAGAGAAAAGGTACAAAACAGATGTTTGCTTTTTGCTTTATACTGTAAAATAATTTTGCGTTCTCATTATTCTCCTTTGGATTTGTTTACGTTCCCTCCCATTATTTATGAGAGGCAGGCAAGGGTGGCAAAAAATGTTAGTTCTAATTTAGTTTGTTCCCTTATAGGATGATTAATTCTGATCTTTTATTATTTCAATATTTGCATTTTAAACATTATTATTTTCTTATATACCTATTAAAAATATATTCTATAAATTATAATTACATTACAATAATATAAAATATTATTAATGTTTTTGTCAGTAATAATTTGGAGTTACAAACATTATTATTTTTTATTAATTATATTAGTAAATCAAATATTTATTATAATGGTATACGATTATAAAATAATACTGAGGACAACATCTATTTACAAATCATAGAATTTAAAGAATATGATAACGCTGTTTTAGTTAGGTCTCCTAAAAATCTTATGCATAGTTGATACAATTTAGAAAATAATATTGTTAAATATTTCAACGAAAATTTTTGTCGAAAATATTTTTCAAAATTATAAACTTTATTTATTTAATTTTAGCCAACTTTTTTTGTTACTCTTTTTTGTTTACTATATTTTTTCTTTTTCTTACACGTAAAATTCTTATTATCGTCTATTTCTGACAATGTTTATCAAATTTGCATATGAATTTGTGTGCAAACAAATGAATACATACATGAGTTCTTACTCTTTTTATGGATATACTTTGGTTAAATGGTTATTGAAATGGGTATTTTGTTGAATTGAAGCAAATTGAAACAAACATATAAAGTCCAAGGCAAGTTAATTAAGGCAAATATAATTAGTATTGCGTTGTATTTTAGTGCGTAGTTTTAAGAAAAAAATTAAATGATAGTCGCACTTAATCTTTCGGCAGCCATGTAAATTCACATTTTATCAACAAGTCTAGTAGTTAGTTTAGTGCGTTATATTATTAGTAAGTGCCCAGAGTCGAAGTTTCTGAGGTATTGAAAATTTTCCCCAACATGAATAATATTATGTTCATGAACTATAATAACAATAACAATAATAACAATACATAAATTTATTATTGTCTTTACTTGTGTAATTTTGATTATTATTAGCCATATTATTACTAATATCCTCAAGTGGTTCCATCTGGTCCGAGTTAATTATAGAAACTTGAATAGTAGCATAACTTAATTTAAAATAGCATTATTGCCGCTTATAGTTTAAATAATTTTTTTTTGCTCCTTTTTTCCTGCTTCACTCTCCGATAATACGTGTTCGTAAAACAAAAAGGTTTTGATGACATTATTTTCTTTTAGTTTTATTTTAACTTTGATGTTTTTTACCTTTGATTTGTCAAAAATGATATATATGCATACACATCCACCTTGCAGTCGTAATAGTATTAAAATCTGGACACGAGTATTCTTTTTTGTGACATTAGATTTTATTTTTTACTTTATATCTAAATTTATTTAAACTAAGACCAAATGCATTCAAGTTGTACAAAATGTACTTAAATTTATACAGGCATACTTTTGAGTGACGCTGTAACAGTACATTTTGGTAAAAATTGTAACCATGAAGTTTGAATTAAAAAAAAAAAAGAAAAAACAAAATTATCCCTTATTGTGACCATAAATATTTTCAGAATAACAAAAGCAAACATTTGCATACAATGTATGCAAAATGTGTATGTAAATTTCGATTTCAGTGTGCTTAAATACGGTTTTGGTTCCTTGGGAGTACTATAATTTTTTCTAGATTCTATGCTTCTATCATTGACTTTATTTATGTATGTTTAACTGCATACTTATTTCAATACAATGATATAATTATTATTTAGGTATATGTAACTACATATATGTATATTCATACCAGTGCATACTGTAAAATATAATTATTTCATAGAAAGATAGAAATAAATAACAATTAGAATTTTGTTATGCTGTTTTCTTCACCCTATTTTTCTCATCCTCTATGTGTGGGTCCTCATATCAACCGCGTAGTACAAATATTTTAATTGAAAAATTTATATGACATAAGACTTCTTATTAATTTATAAAATTCTTTGGTCGTACCTAGGGTTGTTAAGTTTTAATTGTAATAAAAATATTTTAGATTCTATTCTATTATATTTCGAAACCGTTATCAATTAGATTTTCATCAAACTTCCATCTGATTAAAATAAATCTGATGTATAAAGGCTACCTTAACAGAAAAAAAGGACATTTTGTACGTTATACTACAATAATTAAGACTATTTAAATCTTTTAAATAACAACTGTAACGCAACATTAACAATATTATATAGGTTAAAATAAAAAAAAAAAAAAATTTAAATGTTTATATGACAACAATAACATAATATTATTGGCCTATAAAAAATTTAATAATATCATTTAATGAAAAGAAAATATAATTTTTATTCTCATCATTTAACCGAAAAAATCATTTTTTATAATAAAAAAAAAAACAAGAAAAAACAATAATAATATTGGCCTACACAATAATAATTTAAATATACATACAAAATATATAATAATGTTTTAAATACATATTATATTATGATATTAACTAATAAAAGCTAATTTTAAGTAGAGAAATTGAGTGAATACATAACAAGGATAAATATTGAAATTTTTCCTTTTTTTTTATTTTTCTTTTTTTTATTGTTTGTTTTATAAATAAGATCATTTATAAACATGAGTGAATTTTGATTAAATTTTTATGAATATATTTATAAGAACAAAACAACAAACAGCAAATAAAATAAAACAAAAAAATTAAGGTCTAAAAAGTTAAAATATGTATAAATACATCCTTTGAAATTCATTTCTAAATTCCCTCGGGCTGTTCGAAAACCACTGAAAATTATTTTCTTTGTTTTTTTTTAAAAAAAAACTCCATATTTAAAATTTAATTTAATTTTTCCTAATTTGAAATACAAAAAAAAAATATTTTCCTCTTTATTAAATCATTTTGAGAATTCTGAACAAAAAAATTCAATTCTTTGCTCTCTATACGAAAATCATGAATAAATGACATCTGCTTTGATATGATCTCAAAATGTTATTAACTTTAACGAAGTTTTTATTTTAGGTTTTTTCTCTTTTTTTTTTTTTTGTATAATTTTCTGCAAAGAAAAATAAATAAATCAGAAATTGTACATTATTTTAATTTAAAATTAATTCATTTTCCGGTTTAATTTGATTAATAAAAGAGAAGAAAGGTATTTTATAAGACTCGATTTCAATTTGATGAAAATTTGCGAATGTGTGGTGTATTCTTTTACTGCTTAATACTTCTAATTTTATTGTTTTTAAGTCCTTTTGGACTTCATTTGAGAGATGAGATGTGCTTCGGCACATCTCAGATATTGTGGTTCGGTACTGAATTCACCCACAATTTCAATAACATGAAAAATGTTGGTCAGAAATGCAAATGTATATACATTTAAACAATAAATTGGAATCAAAAGATGGTAAATTGAAATCTATCAACATCATATGGAGATGGAGAACCGTAATTTGACAGTATTTGGATAAACAATGGTAAAATATAGTATAAAATAAAAACATATTTGCAATATAATATTACGGCAGTAGTTATATCTTTGTAACAAAACCGGTAAGATGGTGCTCGGTTCGGCTCAGGTTCAAATTTCTGATCAAAAAGATCAAACTTATATCCATTACTAAACGATAGTAATACACACAAGTAGCACTAAGTATTTTTAAATATATATTAATCACTTTGTTCACAGTTATACTACCAACCAAAGGTGCAGCCAACATTAGGATAGTACAGATTTAGGATAGACATCTAGAACTAGATTTAATAGGCGTAAATAGCTTACCAATACCTACCAATAATATGATTTCAAAGAAGAACATAATTTACCTAAGATTTCAAATCTTTTTTGATCTAAAATTTACAGTTATTATAAAACAAAAATATTAAATTTTTTACTAGTATGCTAAATTATTTTGTTATATTGTTGATATTTTATTTTTAATATTAGTAATAATAAAAATAATAAAAAATACTGTGCACGAGCCCTGACTGTGCTCTCTAGAGTCTAAATGATTAATAAATTAAATGAATAAAAGACATTTTAAAGTACCGTTAATTAACTTAAAATCTGCAAAGACAGTTATCGTACTGTTAGTTAAAAAATAAAATACAATAATAGAATAGCAACTGTTAAATAGAAAATATTGCAGATCAATCTGCAAAAAATAGAATTGCAGAGTGATCTGCAGCTGTTTTTTTAAATTAAGATTGGGTATACGATACTGACACAGTATCGTTGAATTCATTTAGTAGCTTGAAAATGATTGATTGTTGTTGTTTTTATTCCAAAAAATATTGTAATTACTAGCATCATTTTCTTAACATCATGCAATTTTTATTATCACTTCTCATTACTATTAAAATTTTTCTGAAGCTTCTTCGACTGTATATAATATATATATAAAAGGATTATTATATCAAACTATAATTCACTGTATTCATTTGCGTATGCAATAAATGAAATTTTTTAATTTTAACTATTTTTGTATACATTTTCCTGGCATTTGAAAAATTAACGGCATTTGTCAGTTTATAACTAAATTGTGGCTAGTTCGCTTCCCCTGGCTTATAAATATTGTCCTACTGAGAACAATATTTGTTTTGTGGCTATAGTTCGCTTCTTTTGGCTTACAAAATATTGTCCTGCTGATAACAATATTTGTTTTACCTTACCAAATCGTTTTTTTCGTATAATATTATTCAAATTTGTGTTTCGTCTAATAATTGTACATAATCATAATATGATCATGAATCTGTAAAGCAGACTGAAGCAATATTTTTCAAATTTATTTCTTCTAACATTCACCATTTTTTGACATACTTATTTACTTATATGTCATGTCAAGACTGATAAGTCTCTTGGCGACTTCGGAAATATTTACTATTGATTTTATGTACGCTAGCTGTTCTCTCCATATATTATAGTAATACTCTACAGATTTTTGTCTGTAGTCCTATACAGATATTTCTTCTAATTTCCATAATATTTACAAATATTTCTTCAGATTTCGTTTCTTTTGTCGCACTGATAGTTTAATAATAATTATTCATAATAATATGAACTTATTGATATGTAAAGCAATGTACCGCCTCCATCATTCTGTGCTTGTGACTAATTAAATTTTATCTTTATAAGTTTTTTTTTATCAACGTAATTTCAACTGTAAACCTATTTCTACTGTGTATTTTTTTTTTGTTATGTTCTTGACAGTAACTTAGGTAGAATCACCTTTTTCTGGTTAATTAAGTATGGTAATTTATTCGTCGCTCCATCGGAAATCGAACCTGGGATTTTTCGGTTGAAAGACAGGTGCTGTACTTACTGTGCCACCCAGCGTGTACTGTTTACGCTATTACTTTTCCTTGCCCTAATATTTATACGATTTAGCCTTCTGATTAATTTGTTTGTCTAGGAATGGGTGTTGGCATTATTTGTTTTTTTCTATAAGTGTTGTAATTGATTGTTCTATATCATGTTTGACGACAATTTACATTTAAATTTTATTTCAGAAATATAAACCGCTTTACTATTAACAATTTTTATAATGTTTTAACTATTCTTCTTCTTCTACTGGTATTTCCGCTTCTGTAAGCTAAGCGATACTTGAATTTTTCGTTTACTCATTCTCAATTTGCTAATTTCAAATCAATACAAATAAAATAATATTCAATACCAAATACTAACTATATAAAGGCTAACATTCCGAACAGATAAAAGACCTGTAGTTGTACTGGAGATTTATTTTCCATTATTTTATAAATCAATATATAAATTTGCTACTATTCTGGAAAATATTTCACGACATCTGAGTGTGTGGACTGCTTCTGCAATATTATTCTTAATCCAGTCCAAGTTTCTTATGTTTCTCAGCTATAGAACATTTGCTTTCGCCTACATTCGATTGTTCCTTCGATTATTAATTGCATCGGTTCGTACTTGGTATTTTATATGGCCATTTTTGACTTGGAGTAATTTTTTATCATTTTCTACCATTCTAGCCGTTTGCAATTCCGTCCACGTAAGATATTTTCAACAAACCGTAACTTCGATATTGTAAAAAAAAGTTTTTTCTAAAATGCATCATATTCCATATTGTATACAAAAAAAAAGTTTTACAATGTAGTCTATTCCATATTGTTTAATATACGTTTCAAATGCGCAAAAAAAAAGCAGAGCACGCATCGAAAAAATTTTCAATGCTTTTTATAAACTTTTGGTATACAGATTTTCATTTGACTGGATACTGGGATATGGGACCCTCGCAAAAAAATTTTTTTTTGTTTCTTAACTTGTCTTTAGTACAATGGTTCTTAAGCATGATGCATACAAGAGGTCCGGCGTCCGAAGTGTCGGGAGCGAAGACCTTGATTTTTTTTTTTATTTTTTTTTTGTCATCAGTGAAATGGCTTTTAAATGTGATAAAGACAATAGGTCCGGGGTCCAAGGAATTGGGGGCGAAACTCTATATCACCTCTTTAAATTGTACTTGTCTGAAAAAAGGTTATTAATAATTATTATTAATAATCTTAAAAAAATTTTCGTATTGGCCCGACGGTCCGAAATTCGGGACAGAAGACCTTGAAAATCAAGGAAACATAGGTAGAACCAAATTTTAAAAATTTTAATTTATTTAGTGCTTTCATTTTTATAGTCAAAGTTTCTACATCATACAAAAGTGCTGACCAAACACAGAACTTTAAATAGTGATTAAAATTATCTTAAAATTATCTATCGTGCCGGTGTTGACCAATGGTAATGTATAGTTTTTTGTATTTACTATCCTAGTTTTATTTTTGTATGTATTACCGTTTAAACCATGATGTTTGGTGTGTGAATCTATCCATGTAAAACATTCTCAAAAAAACACAGGTAGTACCAATTTCAAAGTTTCTTATTTATTTACTGTGTTTATTTTTCAAGTCCAAGTTTCTACATCATACTGCCCCTAGCATTTTAAATAGCGGAATCGAAGTTTGTTGTTTATATCACGATTATAGAGTACCTTTTTGTCCTTTCAAAATGCGAACCATAAAAACCAAAATTCAGAAATTTCATACAAAATAGTTTTTTTAAATACAGTCCAACCGGATTATGATTACCAATTTGTTTTTGTTGTTATTCCAAAAATGTAATTTCGTATACGAGCAACTTTTATTAATAATAATAAATTGAGGTTAAAGTATTCTCGTAATAATATCGCTAAAATATTATTTTTTTTTTTTCAAATAATTTTCTACAATATTATTTCCGTTATAGTAATAATAATAATAACAATAATAATGGTAGAAATGTTTATGAATTTATGTAAAAAAAAAAAAAAAAAATAAACACAAACAAAAAAATTCAAAGGACTAAAATCAAAATATTTAAAAATTTACTTAGAAAAACGCGCAACACAAGTTGTATTGTGATTTCGGTAAAAGCTTTTTAAAATATGTAAATTTTTTTTTTTTTTTTTTTTTGTATTTAAGCCTACTTACATGTTATATAATATGTAAAAATTTATTTCAATTTCATATTCTTAAATCTTATTATTATGAGGAGCATAATTTCATTTTAGGAATATAAAAATTCAATAAAAGCTCATTATAAAAATGTGTATGTGTTCAGAATAATATACAAAAAATATTTAAATACATAATATTCAACTGATGACACTTTGATATCCTTTTTTTTTAACAATAAAAAAATTAAAATATTTATATTTACAGTTTTTTTGTTTTGAAAAAAATTCTGGAATATTTTTTTTCACTCTAAATTTAAGAGTTTTGCGTTATTATTTTTTGTCTTTTTCTTTCATTCGATGTTATTTAAAATGGATAAAAATTTCATGTAAAAAATATTAAGTTGTACATAATATTTTAGTTTTATATTTTGGCATTTTATTAACATTATTATTATCTTTAATTTAATAAACTCTTGAATATTATTTTGCATTACTGGGAAAAGGAAAATAGAAGGAAAATCAGAGAACTATACAAATATTCGATTATTTTGGTAAAGTGTGTGTTTGTTTTGGTTTGTTTTATTAACAAAATAATTAAATAAAATGCTTTCGCAGAATTAAATTTTAGTGAAGCCAAATCATATTTTTAAATTTGTGGCTACTGTTGGGTATGTTTTAGTTTTAAGTTATTTTTAAAGTTGTAGCCCCACGTAACGGTTTTATTGTTACAAGACTCTTGCCTACTCTTATAACACTATTATAAACACTTTTATAGAAGTATTAGTGTTAATTTGAGTGCTCCACAATTGTTGGGAAACGTTACAAATACTTTATAGCACTAGAATGGAGAATCCTATAAGGCACCGAAGCATTTGCTGTAATATTGTTATTGGATTATAGTATATACATATGTATCAGTTATGTTCTTAATTTGAACTTCAATTCATTTAAAATAATTTATGTTATGCGAGAGTGAATTTTTTTTTATTTTGATATAATCATTTTATCGAGTTTATTTTTATTTCATGAGAAAGGGAGATAGATATTAATTACAAAATATTGTTATATTTGTATGTCTTCCTAATAAATAATATTTTGCGGTTAAGAATAATTGTATTAATACTAGTATAATACTAATCTAGTAAAGTATGCACCCAAATCTAGAAAAGTATGTAATAACTGCACCCAAAGTTGAAAAAAGTATACACATTACGCCAACAATAATGTAAAGTAAATACATTATGTATCATGCCTCATGTCCTCATCATAATGCATTAATATTATTTTCTCACTACATTTTGCATCTATATACCTACACCTACTTCCATTATACATTAAAAAAAAACAGTTTATTTATTCTCTCAATTCTCAATTTTTTCATTATTATTGTTTTTGTTATAAGAGGCTTCAGACAAGAAAAAAATTAGTACTATATATAAGATTTATAACTATTGTGACCAAAAGGCAAAATTTGGTTGGGAAAAAAATATCATTGACATTATTATTATAGTGATACTTTGAAAAATGCATTGCCCTTCAAAAATAACCAATTTTTAAATAAATAAAAAAAAATATATTTTTTAAGGGGCATTGTTCACATGTTAAATAATGTAAGTTAATAAATACACTTTATTTATTTATTAAATTTATTTTTTTATTTGATCAATTCAAATACAATTCTTTTTATTTGATGATTTCAAATACAACTTTATCGTACAAGTAACTAATTAACTCTGATTTAAACTTTTACTCACAATCTTAAAACAGTTAGTTTGAATTAAAATATTTGCTGAGTTAGCAAATTCCAAAATTTACTTATTTCACACGGAATTTAAGTTATAAAAAAATAGAATGCAGTTGTGAAATAAGTCAGCAAAATTATTTGAAAAACAAAAGTTTAGAATTACAATTTAGAATATAAAAAAAGCGTATGTTTAATTTTATGTTGGTTGATGTTAATTGATTGTGTGTTTTGTGTTGGTTGATGTTATTTAATTGTGTGTTGTGTTAACTTGTATGTTAATAATAATTATTAATGCATGACATCAAATTTAATGTTTAAATATACAGTAAAATAATAACACTTTACTACTGCTATTCTATTCTTATAAGAACATTTTAAGTCTTGTTATAAGATTACGCACTTTTATACTTATAACAACATTGATGTAGCACATTAAAAACTCTGCTGAAAATCTCATTATACAACTTCCGCAATTGCTATTTTATTTATTTATTTATTTACAGGCTTAATTCAAGCTAGTTACATGTATTACATTTATAATATGAATTTAAACAAATTTTAAAATTAACAATATAAATATCAAAAAATTAATATTAAAGTATATACATAAGTATATATATAAGTATTATACTATAAGAACATTTTTATAGCAATATTAATCACACTATTCCCATAAAAACATCATTATAACATCTTTAGTGCTTTTTGGAAGTCATATAGAAGTCATATAGCACTAATTTTGATTTAATAACAATAAAATGTTACGTGGGAGATGACATTAATTAATTTTTGTCTTTCTGTTTTGTATGTATACCCTTTTTCAAGTTAAATAATTTAAAAATCAATGATTGGCTTTTACATAATTATTGCATAACTTCACAAGACTATTTTTTTTTCAGATAGAAGAAAATCATGAAAATAGCCTTCATTTATCGTTCTATTTTTTGGGGTAGGACTGTGTCAACTTTAACTAACTACTATGCTTTTGTTAAAATTAAAACTAGTCTTTTAGACTAACCATTAATACCATTTTTTTTCTATTACATCAGATGTCTTTGAACAAACAAAACTGCGTTAGGAATTATTGAAAAATAAAATATCATATCCTAACACAGTTCGAAGGATTAAAAGTAGTCCTTTAGACCAACCATTAATACCATTTTTTTTCTATTGTATCAGATATCTTTAATCAAACGTTAGGATATATTGAGGGGCAAACTATCTTATCCTAACATCGTTCGAATGGTTGCGTCGGTTTAAGTTTTCGAATAAAATTTTGACTGTTTGCTTAGCTTAAAACTTCATTATTTATATCTAAAGAAAGATGAATTTTGTGGCGTACAGTTTATTTTATTTCGTCTTTTATAATATGGATCCTAAAATCTCTATAAATATTAGCATTTGAAACATACCAGCTAGTATTGGCAATGTGTCGCAACACTTTCTTTTGGAATATTGGGATAGTTTGAATATGAATAGTAGCTTAGCACAACCCCATATTTGAATATCGTATGCTCATCAGACTGGCTTTAAAATTTGATTGTAGATCAAAACTTTGGAATACATATGTCGAAAGATGTCCACCCAATTAGCCAATACAGCATTTATTGTATTTCAGTTCTAACTGTTGTTTATTTTTCTTAACATGTTATTTCCATTAATTGTTTCCATAATTTATTTTTCAGAATTTTGATATAGTGTAACACCATTGTTTAATGTGGCTAAAATGGGCGACTCTATTGTTTTTTATTTTAATTATATCCACATTTTGCACCATAATGAAATTTTATTGTTTGATTCCTGCAGTTTATTTGTTGTTTCGTTTATATTATTATTACCAACCGCTATTACCACAATAATATTTCCATCGTTGCAACTGGGATATGATGATCCTTCTACACCCAAATCTTTCAGACCCCAAATTGTTCGGCCCAGATCACCATTAGGATTTTTATAATATGGTTGATGTATAACTCCACCTATTGCTGAACTCTGGAACGCTATACCAAAGTAACAGCTGCAAATATTTCCATCGTTGCAACTGGGATATGATGACTGGTATAGAGTAAATACTATATGGGACTCAAAATGCTCAAATGCTCTTTTAGGGTATTCCTGCATGTATATTGTTTCGCGTAGATAACCTTTTTGATAGTTCAGATGAAATTAATTTGACATATACTTTGGGTAGAATATGATGCAACTTGTAAATAAGTCCCCCGTGCCATATTTCGTCAAAGGTAAAACATCAAGAAACACTGATGACTACCAGATACATTTTTGTTCTATTTTTCTATTCTATTTTTAATTATTGGTTGTATTTTTTTAAAGAGTGAATTCCCAAATAACTTGTAGATTACTGGAAGCAGTGAAGTAGGTCTGCAAGACTTGTCTTCATTCGGAGACTTTTCTGACATATGAATTATTATAATCTCTGCCACATTTCAAATACTTTAAAATTGGTTTTCGGCGGAAGTTATTTGTAGTACATGTTTTTTGTGTTATTGAAATGCGACCTACTGAATAATCCGAAATATCATCCGGAATAAGCCATACCAACCCAAAATATGTCTTTTTATATTGTTTTATACTCTTGTCAAATAAAGTTCGCAATTTGAATATAATCCACCCTAATATTTGATAAATTTATAATTAAAGAGGCCTATATATAGCTAGCATAGTAGCTCTTTTCATAGAAAAATGTCTAGTTGAACAAAAAATCACAAAATATTAAAAATTAAATTATCATGTTTTAAGTCTGAAATACTTGATAATAGGAGTTTAAAAGTCAGTTCTGCAATCAATTTTGTTTCCAATTGCAGTCATGCTTTATATATTTAAAAATGTTCGTATTCAATTTTAAAGAGCATTGTTGTTTTTGGTCCTATTTGGTATACATTTAACATAAATCTAGCTGGGCAAGCAAATTTTTGTTTAAAATCGCTTAAAACAAGCAAAAAGGTCTTCAAAAAATGTATTTTATTTTCCTATTTCAATTTTTATTTGAAAAAAAAAGCAAAACCGCCATAGATAATCAATAATAATAATTTAGTATTCTGGAAATATAAAATATAATGTCATTAAATGCTTTTATAAAATATTGTAATATTTTGACAGTTTTAATTAAAATATGGTTTATTCAATCAACATTATTATATAACTAAACTGTCCTCCTCATCTCGTTTTTAATTTGTTTTAAAACAACTTTAAAAATGCGCCACTTATCTCTATTAGAGATCTATAATTTATATTAAAATTAAAATTTGGTATTTATAAGAAAATTGGTTGGGAATTGTTTGCTCTATAAACTATTAAAGAGCTTTAATAGTGCACAAAATGATGCTTGGAATGAGACCTGCCTATTTCAAAAAATATAAAGGTGAATGAAATATCAAACAATTAGAATTGGTATTGCAGGAAGCGTTTCAGTGATAAATTACCGTACTTGACTTGGTTTACACATGGTAACCATTTTGTTGTACAGTTGCATATCAAAATTTAGGACATCGTCAAATTCAGATGTTACTGTGACAATCACCGTACTCGAATTATTTAACCCACAGTAGCCATTTTGTTGTAACAGTCGAATATCAACATTTTGTGAAGCGCCAAGTAACCAATACTTGATGGTTTTATAAAGTTATAAGGATGATTTTTAGAACAAAATTTTCTCAAAATTCATGATATCATTTCTATGGCATTATCAATATTAAATAAATATCTATTAAATTGAATATAATAATAAAACCATTGTATCCAACCTTAGTTCGCAAAAACTGTACAGAACGTTAGTGCATAATAAATATTTTAAATAATACGATAGATATGCTAACAAACACTGCGTATTCAACTTACAATGTTATTTATACAATTTTATAAACTCACATTTTTTATCTGTTTAAAAATTCTCTAATATTTCCTTTCACCAATCTAGACATAGATACTGTAAAATCCATTTACAAAAGTAGTAAATATTCAATATAGATAAATATAAATATTTTATTTCAATTCAGGCAAATCCACTCATCTGAAGCATCTCAACTGAGCACATTTATTTTCCATTAATTTAATTTTATTACAATTATGATAAAAAATTAAGTAAAAAGTTAATTTTTTGTAAAAAAAAAAAAAAAAAAATCTAAAAGATACGAGTACATATTTTTAAAACTACAATAAAAATTTTTTATTTCATTATATTTTATTTTTTTTTTGGCGTTCATTGCCCATTAAATAACCTGAAGTTATTGCAAAACTTTTACAAACAAATATTTTTGCTATGAGTTACGATATTTATTCTACACAATGTCATTATTTTATCCATTCAATTCGAAATAGTTTATGCTTTCTTGAATTTTAAAATGTCTTTCAATTTTAAAAAATGAATTTTATTAGGAAAGCATTAAAAACAGAGTTTATAAAATTTTTTTTTGTCAAGAAAAATGTCAAAGAACTTCTCAGACATTTTTAGAATTAATAATTTTCAATCCAAAAAATAGAAAAAAAAATATTAAACTTTATAAGTTATGTAAAAAAAATTTTCCATTTCAAAAATTTATGTTTTGTTGTTTTTTATTCAAAAAATTAAAACGTTTTTTTTTTGTATATTATATTGTAAAAGTTATATTTTGGTCCTTTTTAAGCAAATTGAAATTTATTGTGAATTTAAAAATAATAATTCCAAGAATAAAGGATTGATCATTCATTATCACTTTTTAGTAACTGTAAGGTAGTGGTTATTTTCAGAATTTTCAATTCAATTAAAATAATCAAAAATTTAAAATGTAATTAAGTTATTAATAGAATTCAATTAAAATATGGTTTATTAATAGGGCATATTTGTGCCGAATATCTTGTGGTAATAGCTCCTCTGCAGGCGTTGATTAATAACTTAATCAAGTTTTCTAACAACTTATTGTGTAAAACGATATGATTTTATAACGTCATAACCTAATAACTTAGAAACTAGAAATGTGTATTGTGAATCAAAAAGCTAGTTTAAATTAGCTCTAAAATTCTAATCTAGCTACTAGTTTAAGGTAGCTCTCTTAAAACAGATTATTGGCATTATAAAATCGGTAGAAATCATCATAAAAAAGGTCTATATCATCTACACCATTTCATTATTGTTCTTTTAAATAATAAATATTTAAAAAGAGACATAACGAAACTAAATATTTTTTTAAAAATTTAACTTTTCAATTTAAAATTTCCCCTCATGATGAAGTACCTATACACAAACATCTTCACATACAAAAATTTTAATTTATAAAATTTCCTGCTACTCACCAATGTACAAAATTTCTTCTTTTATTCGCCAGAATCAAATCTAATTTTTAAGAACAAATTATTAAGTATGTGGTTGTTGTCTAAGATAAATCAATAAAGAAATTATTCAATTCATATTAATCAATTCGAATTGAGTACGATTTTTGATCAAGCTTCATCGAATTTGATCAAATGTATGTATAAGTAAATTTACAGAAAATTTGTTATAAATTGCAGGTATTGAAATGTAGGTATGACATTGACATTACAATATGGCCAGCCCACCGAGAAGGTTATGTATGGCAAAGTTTTAAAGAATGATGTATGGCAGAAAATCAAATAATAATAAAAAATTATGTGTCACTCATTGTTTTTCAGAAAAATATCAGTTTCTGTTACCAAACCGATAAATACCATTAGCTAGGTACATCAATTTAAATTAAAAACTTCATAAAAGACAGTTCGTATATATTTAACTGTAATATTTTTTAACCAAAGAAATTGAAAAAATAATAACAATAAAAGTAAAGTTAGTAAGTATTAAAAATTAAATAGTAATAAATAAAGAATAATAGAATAGAATAGAACAGAATAGAATAGAATAGAATAGAATAGAATAGAATAGAATAGAATAGAATAGATTAGAATAGAATAGAATAGAATAGAATAGAATAGAATAGAATAGAATAGAATAGAATAGATTAGAGTAGAATAGAATAGAATAGAATAGAATAGAATAGAATAGAATAGAATAGAATAGAATAGAATAGAATAGAATAGAATAGAATAGAATATAATAATAGAATAGAATATAATAATAGAATAGAATATAATAATAGAATGGAATATAATAATAGAATAGAATATAATAATAGAATAGAAAATAATAATAATATAGAATAGAATAGAATAGAATAGAATAGAATAGAATAGAATTGAATTGAATTGAATTGAATTGAATAGAATAAAATAGAATAGAATAGAATAGAATAGAATAGAATAAAATAAAATAGAATAGAATAGAATAGAATAGAATAGAATAGAATAGACTAGAATAGAATAGAATAGAATAGAATAGAATAGAATAGAATAGAATAGAATAGAATAGAATAGAATAGAATAGAATAGAATAGAATAGAATAGAATAGAATAGAATAGATTAGAATAGAATAGAATAGAATAGAATAGAATAGAATAGAATAGAATAGAATAGAATAGAATAGAATAGAATAGAATAGAATAGAATAGAATAGAATAGAATAGAATAGAATAGAATAGAATAGAATAGAATAGAATAGAATAGAATAGAATAGAATAGAATAGAATAGAATAGAATAGAATAGAATAGAATAGAATAGAATAGAATAGAATAGAATAGAATAGAATAGAATAGAATAGAATAGAATAGAATAGAATAGAATAGAATAGAATAGAATAGAATAGAATAGAATAGAATAGAATAGAATAAAATAGAAGGTTTTAATAGAATAATTTTCAACTTACGAGTAAACCCTTAAATTTTTCTATTTTTAGATCATTTTGAACAATATCCACATTTTTGTGTTATAACAGTCAGCAACCCTGATCAGTATATCGGAATTAATGAATTTAAAATTTTCGAGCAAACCAAAAGCTGACTGGTGATTGCTAACTGAAAGTTCAAATTATGATAAATTCATAATAATCACAAAATATAGAAAATATAACTGATCTAATTCAAAATTATTCTATTTAAAATATAAAAACAAATTGTAGTAGCAATTTGTTGGTGATTGAGGTACATCAAATAAATAAATGTGATCAGCAGATGAATTTAAATATACTTACTGAAAGTTCAAATGTGTTTAAAATCAGATTTAAGTTTTGATTTTGGCCTCATGTCAATACAATCACAAATGTAAATGCTATGATTCCAGATCACAGGGTTATGATAATTATTAAAAGTACTCTTGGCGAAACAGTACTTATAATGTAATAGCTATATAGTTTAAACTGTCTAAATCACAAGATTATAATTTATTATCAAATACTCTTGAAAATTTATAATATCTGTCTAAATCACAGGATTTAATTGCACTCTTATAAATTTGTAAAAGCTAGTTAAAACTGTCTAAATCACAGAATTTAATTGTAAATTTGTAAAAGCTAGCAGAACTTACTTATACATTTGCAATTTTGTAATAGCTAGTTTAAACCGTCCAAATCACAATATTTAATTATACTATTGTAAATTTGTAATAGCTAGTTTAAACAGTTGGACCGTTAAATTTATAATAAAAAATTTCTCAAGTTTTTTTATTAATTTGAAATGCTATTCGCTAGACATTATATTTCCATGTACAGACGCCAATGCAGATGTAGCCCAAAATTTTATATATTTTCGTTCGAAATTTCATTAAAGCACTTAAATCGATTAAATTTAATTCAAAATTTATTATTATCAATAATTTGTTATGTAAATATTTGTATACAATAAATTATTATTAAATTCAAATAACTGAGATAATTTCACTATCTTTATACTTAACGTGACGTCTAGTACAGATGCATCATCAGTGAACATTGCTGAATTATATATATTAATTAGTTCTGTTATATCAAGAATTTGAATTTTTTATGTTTGCTTTAGTTTTGTTTTGAAAAAAAGTTAATCTAAAATTATTATATTTTAGCTTTT